>JAIUWE010000101.1:1200000-1741851 GCA_022750525.1 Halotydeus destructor | reverse complement strand
TCCATCGGTGATACATTATGAACTGGTCCAGTAGCATCACTATGGCTCCCAGTAGCAAATTCCGTTCTGTTGAAAGCCACGCCTGCTGGAGGAGGAGCCGAAGTAGGTTCATTGGCTGCTACGGCATTCCTTGGCCGATAGCCGAACCAATAAAAGATAAAGAGGGCACCGAATGCTACGAGGGAGATACCTAAGAACGACCAGTCGTTATCGTTTTTGGATTCTGTGCTTGCTGAAAAGAAAACATCTTTAATAGGTATAGTTTGGAAAAAGTTGGACTCGAAATCAAAATTGCAGTTACTGATATGAATGTCGACTCATAATTTTGTCAGGAAAGAGCTAGGTATCGCTGAAAAAATTCGAAAAATACAGCCTCTCGTGCTTGAAGATCAACTATCGAGATGTATTCGAGAACCTAACCATCAAGATAAGTCTGAATTGCTGTGAGCGAAACTGTAAGTCTCTGAAGTTCAAGGTCTTAGTCAAGTGGCCCAACTCAGCCGCTTCACGACGATGAATACATTCGTTTCTTACCTAACTTCGATGCGCATCGATTAGATACGCATGTCTTGAACAGTTGACCTGAACAGTCGCTATCAGTGTAGCAGTGGTCATCCGCTACACATTTGCCACCGATCTCATTGAAAGAGCTCTTGCACTTGCAGATACGTGACGTGTCGCCATATTGACGGACACACTCGGAATTGGCTACCTTCCCTTGGCATTGCTGGTCAATAACACAGGTTTCCTGTAGTGGCTTAGTTGCCATGCACACATAGTTGTAAGATACGGGCGAATAGCCACATATTTGGTCGTAGCTACAGTCGGAGTTCACTGTGCAGCAACTTGTCAAGTGGAAACTGTGGGAGTTGGAAGTGATAAGTTGTTAGAATTTTCGAAACTGTAACTCACGTCGCCGACAGAGCTAACAGTAGCACGAAAGTGAACATTTCTCCAAAACTCTGAGTGCTTGAAAGAACTTCTTGTGTGGTAAACAGTTGAACAGTGGCGATGCAAGTATGTGTTGCTAAGAGACTTTCATCGATATCTATTGTTGTATTTCAGCTTTTGAGTTCATCTCGTTGATAAGGGTACGAAGAGTTATCAGGAAAGACATGCTCATTCAGATTCAGTCACCCGTCTAAAGTGTTTCGAGTTAAAAGTTCATCCGAAATTATGGTATCAAAGTTTTTACGCTATTACAAGTGCATACAACATGAAAGATACATCTGACCCTGAGAGAGGGAGAGAAAAAGGCAGTTCAAATGAAATATGAAGTCAGTCCAGATGAATGTGTTATTCTTTTTTTTGAGTCCTACTTCTGAATGCTTCAATGGCTCTGAACTTTTCCACAGCTGAACAAATTGTAGGGTTGGGGAACAGCTGTTTGCGCTGGAGCGAGCAGGTGTTTTTGTTTTTTCACAAATTCAAAAATTGTTATATTAGTGTTATTAAGCTATCTTTTTCTTTCTAGTTTTCTATCAATATACGAGCTAACACCCTGGCGTCTAATCGCAGAGGAAGCGCCGCAGTAGAGCGAGCTATACAAAATTATAAACGTTTGTACGAAACCCCATCGGATGAAAACGCCCCCAAGTCAGTCTGTGTGAGAAATGATACTGAAGCATCCTCTGAAATGGACGACGTACGACCTCTAGACACTCAGCAGTGCAGTCAAACTACTCCACAGGAACCAGTCCAGAGTCAAACACTCACCATGCTTCAGTACATCAAAACAATTATGACGACCATTTCTGGAAAAAAGCTGCTCGACATCAATGATCAGTCCGGTCTTGATCAGGCAGTTTCCTTGACAGACACTCTTATGAAGCACTTCTCAAACAGCTCCAGGTCGGAGCCAATGCCAACAGCCACATGGGAGCAACGATTCGAGCGACTAGAGGCGATAGTAGCCAGTAAGTTCACCACTCCTTCATACAGAGAGATTGCGAGAGCACAGCAAGAGCGAGAATCGGCAACGTCAAGTAAAGTGAAGCCCATTCAAGCAGTTCCTACTTTGACACTCAAGCTAGACATCAACGATGGCGTGACTCTGATCCGTCAAGGTCTTGAAGAAGCTCTAAAAGACACCATCCCTACGCGTCATGGAGATGGAGGAGTATCTCGCATGAGATTCCTGGGCAAGAGGTCTATGCTAATAGTTTTCAGGGATGTTCAAGCAAGATCGTATTTGGAGTCCCAGATCAGAACGAAAATGAAAGACCTGTGCAGCATAAGTGAACCTTTTTACAAGATGCCCACCGTGAGGATTGAAGGACTAGACAACCATGACTCCGGGGAGGAGCTAAAGGCAGTTCTGCAGCACAAATTTCCGCAGCATGCTGAGAAGAAAAAAATAATATTGTTACACAAAACCCACAGTGGAAACCAGCAAACCGCTATAGTCCGCGTCCGGAAAGAAATTTATGCCAATCTGGTCACCACCGGTGAACTGTACTTCAAGTATTCTAAATTGCGCATCAAGAAGCATACACATGTCACTGTCTGCTACAAATGCCAAATGTACGGACACATCTCAACGAACTGCCCAAACAAGACCAGCTGTAGCTACTGTGCAAAGGAGCACTCACACAAAGAATGCGAAAACAAGTCGAAACCCGAAACATTAATTTGTTCTGTCTGTGAACAGTTCAATGTGATCAACAATGCCACGAAGCCGACCAACCACCGTTGCCACACCGGGGACTGCCCACACCACAGGAAGGCTCTCGAAAACACAGAGGCTCAGACCGAGTATTAAGCTCCGCCTCGGTGCTTACTCCCAGGGCCCAAACTCCGGCAAGGAGCAGACAGTAAGACACAAACACCTCAGCCGAGACGTTCACATGGGCTAATTCATTACTCCTTAACATAATGTAAATGATTTCTTCACCAACATATTCACTAAGCTAAACCGTTAAAGCTGTATCAACCCATGTCTGTTATCCTCACGCATAGTGAGGGCCAATAAATGCCACCTTAGACCGGAAAAAAATTGTAGGGTTGCTTATTTCTAATTTATGAACGTTAATTAATTTTAATTCAATTAATTTATGAATTAATTTAAGAAAAGATTAAAATTAATTTTGTGCCATAGCTGTAGAAACTGGTTGTGCAGAGAAAGAACGGGCAAGTGATAATGGTCTAGAATTCGATAGCAGGGAAGAGAGCACAGCTGTTTCCGTGACAGAATCTGAAAATCTAAGCGGAGCGCTCCGTTTTCTCTGGTCTTGACAGAACCGACATGCTGCACAAATTTAATTTACTTCGCATCAAAATTAATTTATCTAATTTATTATTTAATTTTCGAAAAAACGAAAAATAAGCAACGCCACCAAGTTGCCCCCACTTGATACGTCTCACTCACCAGATAAATGTGCTGGTAGCAGGTACGATGGGTGATGTAAGGGCCCTAGAGGGTTACGGCTAATAAAGGTTCGGATTATTACAGGACCGGTTAGAACTAGGCCTCCAAAGAGCGATATCAGCAGGGATCAGGTTTATCTAGCTTTCATATGCACTTATTCTATAGATGGGGAATGCTCGAGCTTGCGCTCAATGCGAGCCGAGCCGACTCCTCGATAGAGGGTGAATCGGGTCGGGCACACTTCGGGCCCCGTTCCGCCCGCCCGATCCACCCGCGGGCGGGCGGGCACGGGTGGAGATCTCGTACCTTCCACTGTACTAACTTGCGCATGCGCAGTAGCAAAAGTGACGTCATCGGGCGGGGTCGGGCCGCCCGATTGAAATTCTCACGGGTGCGGGCGGGTCGGGTGGCGAAAAAGCCGCCCGTTTCACCCTCTACTCCTCGAATGCGGATCCAGCTCACACGCGAATTGGCGAGCCTTGGTCTAGCCGAGAATCACAGGGTCGAGCCGCAAGCTCGAGCCGAGTAGAGCCTTAACCTTTTGATCTCCCTCCTATTCGTTCAAGATCACACAGAGTTCAATGTAGTGATGGGCAAATGAGGCGACTCGAGTCCTGTGAGTCGAAACTCGAGTCGTCCAGACTCGATCGAAGACTCAGGTCGCTAGTGTCGAGGCGACTCGGAGACTCAACTCGCTGAGCAAAGAGGACTCATAGGACTCGTTTTCACGAGTCTCGACTGAGTTGTGAGTCTTCCCAGCTGATCCAACTTCTGTCGCTTTTTGATCAGAACATGGCCACTGGACCTCAAAGCAAGCGGATACACTATCTTCAAAGTGTTAAGATGTTATACAACGTACTAGAGTACATCAGCACTGCTGTTTAATCAGAAAATCGCTCCTGGATTAGGGTTGTTTATTTTTAATCTATGAATTTTAATTAATGTTAATTTATTTAATGAACGAATTAATATATGTTTTTATTAAAATTAAGTTTGTGCTAAAGTCAGAATATTCCCATTGTGCTGACTCAAAAAGTGGCACAGTAGTTTTTTATCAGTTGTTTAGAATATCAAGTTGTAATGTTTGATAGCGACTTTGCCCATCGTGCAGCTCTAATTGTGCTAATACTACCGATTGTGCCAAAAAACCAGCAGCACAATGGAATTTCGCTCGGCACAATGAGTTTACTGGTTTCCTGCACAACGGGTTTTTCTCACAGCTTTAATTCATCTTAATTTTATTTAATATAGTTTCCACATTTAATCTATGATTACTTGTTAATTAATTACTTGCTATAAAGGGTTACTTGGAGATTATCTGTATCACATAGTTACCTCATGGAGATTTGCAGTTGCCCCCTTACTTTGCACTGAACCGTATGAGATGAAAGGGGAAAGAATTATAAAACTTTATGCATTGAATTGTATCGACTGCTGTACTTGAGTGATTGAAAACGCCCCACTTGAGTAGCATCCATAGTTGACGGCATTCTGTTAGATTTATCAGGTTCTACGTCCTAAGTGTAAACTGGCTGTCAGCATGTAGAATGGTCTTATGCAGTTAATAACTATGCCGGTAGATGGCGCCCATGTAGGCTTCGCGCCACCCGTTAAGTCCTCCCTTATAACAAATAACTCTTTCCTTATCCGCTGACCTGGACGGTCGCATGTGTAATTCCCACACATCCAGCTGGTGATCATGTCAATGCAAAGAGCTTCGTAGGGAACAAGATAAGTTCAAGCTTGATATAAGCATTATTACCAATTCGGAAAATCTGAGCGCTTACAGTTGACATCAAGCTTGTTTACAAACTGAAGAATAGTGTTTTCTGGCTCAGTTCGCGCATAACCATGCACTCCGTGGAAATCCCGATATGTTTTGACGAACTGTCCGAACACTAGCCTTGCGCCGTCAACGCTAACTCTGTGCAAAATATAAGGATTTTCATGAAGATGCATGATTAGGCGCACATTGAGCTGGAGCTTTTTTGCTTGCCGATGAAACAGTTGGCGACGTCTTTTTCACTGGCTTAATGTCATCCATTCAGTATCGCTATGCTAGGTGGCAAGAAACATGCCGACGATCGGAGCTGATCACATTTGGCAGCGAGAAACAAATGAGCGCCATCTTACTTTACGCAAAATCACCCACTGAGAAAAGTAGCAAACTGTTTTATGCATGATTTTCTTCATTGAACTTTCGAAAAGTTGACGAAATGCATGTTCTCTCTCTCTCCGTCTCTCAGATAAGCAGTTTTTGATATTCTCAAACTACAGTGCAATATACAAACTCAGACAAACGTAGATTACAGACTAGACTTTGTGCCGTGACTCATGCTTTGTACGAAACAATCGGAGTAAGAGACAGTAAATCATCGGATTAGTTACCCTGACTTTTCATTACTTGGTGATACCAGCAGACTAATGTAGTTTCATCTTTTGTAATATTGTGATTTGGATATCTTGATTTCAGAATAGCTAGTTAGATCATGCAAATTGAAACGGATGAGCAGTCAAGCTTGACAGCTTTGTTTCCTGAAGGTCAGCTGTTGCCACTCTAAGCAATCTGCTTAAATTGCTGTTCTATACAGCATTTCTGCGTCTCAGTAGAAAATATGTCATTCAGTTTTATTGATAATCACAGTAGAAACTTTAAAGTACATTGCCGGCAGATGGCGCTCATGCTCATCATGCGATCGTTAAACTCCCCGCTACATGGATACTTAGACATTCGTTTCAACTTTAGTGATCTGTCATAGGTATTGAAACCGCATACCAGATACAGCTGGACGGTTTAATCACGGTTCCGAAGCATATAAAAACAATCGCGATATACAGATATACTGTGCTGGCTGGAAATAAGTTCTGGTGTAGTAGCTGAATATTGCGTCACTAATACGTTGGCTCAGGAAAGTCTTCTTCGAAATTCATTACCGAGAAGTATGGAGGCGGTGGAGATTCTTGATTCCGATAAGGCGTTATGTTGACCGCGGACATCGGCGAGCCATAGACATCAGCGTCCTCTGGCGGAGCGGTGGCAGGTAGCGAAGCGTAAATGTGTGACAGCGATATGTGTTCTGGTACAACTTGTTCAACTTCACAAACGATTCCTAAAACACATGTCACAGCGATAGCAATGAAAGCCAATGCAAGTGAAAAGGTGATGAAGTAGATCCAAGATTCTCGTGAAAACCAGAATCTATATTGACATACACTGTTACTACACACGGAGAATATTTCACCACCAATACAGTCGCTGGCAAAGCGACAATAGAGCTCATCAACGCAGCTGGAATCGACATTCTTGAATGAGGTGTCACACATGCATTGATACGGTGTAGTCGGCTCAATTGGAAAGTCGGATGAAATGCGATATTCTCTTCGACAAGTTGAATTAGCTACCCTGACATAGCACTGACGACTGGTGGAACACATTTGGTTCAAAGACTTGGCCTTGAAGCAAGTGAATCGGTCTCGCTTGATGTGATATAATCTATCACATATCTCGCCCCTCTGACAGTCGGAGTCCAAGCGGCATTTTCTTGGCCGATGGGCACTGTATGGTATGGCATTGAGGAATCAGCTGTATGACCTGATGAGCATTACTTACTTTGCTATTGTGGAAGACAAGCCAACAAAGATAAGCACAGTCAACAACATATCTTTTCAGTGTTTCTTTAACTGAATTTGGTTTTACTCTTTCAACCGAGGTTGTGATAGTTGTGTCACACATGGTTATCGTTGAGTGTGTTTAAGTTTTCCGCTAAACGGAAAACTGAGAAGTTATGCAACTGCCCCGTCTTGTTATTGGTTACACCATGTAACTTTATATACATATATGACCGACTCTAGATATACTATAACATTTCTGGCCTGGTGTTTAGATAATATTTCGTGCCGAGTAAGTACTCACAATCACCTGAGAAGTTATACGCAATAATAAATAGCTATTTTCACTGTCAAAGAAAGATGAACCTCATTGATGAGTCAACATTGGCGACCTGCGCCATCTAGCAGAAGCTTTTTGAATGTGTATTTCGGTTAGTAGTTAGATATTCAGTTGAGAATTCACACGGACCAGTGGTACGGAGTCTCACCGGAATTTGACAAAAACAAACAGCTTCAAGAATATAGTCGGATCGCGATACAAGTGCTTCGTTATAAACTCTGTCACTCAAGCGAAACGTGATGTTCTTAATTTTAATTTAAACATAAATTAATTCGTTTAAATTAAGATTAAATAAAAAACGTGATGTTCTTAATTTAAACATAAATTAATTCGTTTACAAATTAAATTAAGATTAAATAGAATAAATATATTAAAATTAAGCAATCCTAGTCATACGTCTTCTATTCATGGAAAATACCTTACTTGGCTATAGAGGCAGACAAAACCACAAAGCTGAGCATTTTCAACATCATCTTTGAAGGGTGTGTTCAACTGAGTGAGTTCTCGTTTACAGTTGAGTGCAGTTTGGTGTGAGAATAGGATTCTAACGATAAGACCGCCACCAGAGGGGAGCTAGTGGTTTAATTCTTAATTGTCAATAGCAACGCCGAAAACAATTTTGAATTTGGTTCTGTTGCTATTGACAATTAGGACAATTTGCTACTGGCGCACCTCTGGTGGCAGTCGTATCGTGAGAATCCTATTCTCACGTCAAACTGCACTCAACTGTACTATTTCAGATTCTGGTGTATTACTTGTGGAATGCATGGTTGTTTCGGAGTGCGATTAGCACTGATTAAGAAACGGAAAGGTTATGGCTTCAGTCATGTTGTTGACTAATTCATGTAACCGGCACGATATAGCCGATTGAGACACTGCAGTGGATGTAAAAACTATAAAACAGCAGCTTGGCTTTTAGATAATGCTAGTGCAGTTAGACGTTACTTGCGATAATACAAATGGCTATCTTTGCTGTAAAAGACGGATGAAATTTTGCAAATTAAGCAACGTGAGCATAAACCAAAAAAACACGAATATGAACCGTCTTCTTGAACACAGCAAACTTGGCTCAAGATATGTCCTGATATGACGGAGGTTGATACATAACTTCCGGATAATCCTCCTTGAAAGCGATAACTACAGAGTATCTCGGTGGTTCAGCTTCAAGTTTTGACGAAGGGGAAGAATTCGACTCCGTTGCCACGGAACCAGAGATCACAGCGCCATCTTGTGGAATCGTTATCGGTGGAGTATGTGACGAACCGATCATACCCTCAGGAGGTACTTCTTCCGCTTGATTTGTCTTCCGTTTGGCACAAAAAATCACATAAACATATAGAAAGACCAAAATTGAGTAGACGATTGCTACTTTGATGAACACATCACTTGAAAAGTAGAACCGGCGTTGACACTTGTTTTGTCGACACATTGTAAATAAGACGCCATCCGAGCAGTCGCTGGTGGAGAGACAATAGTCTTCATCTACGCAACTGCCGCCAATGTTCTTGAACCTCACGTCGCAACTACAACGGAAGTTAGTTTCCCAACTTTTTTTGGTGCCGTCAAAGTATAAGGAACCGGAACAACGGGACTTGGCTACTCTATCTTGACACTGGCGATCAGTGGTACAGACTTCCGTCAAGCCCTTGGTGGGATAACACCTGGAATCCAGCTTCAACGTGTTTGGCCGGTAATCACATATCTCACCGCTGTCGCAGTCATATTCCACTTTACATCGTCTCCCCACTGGGCCCTGCATGTGTTTAAATTGACAGAGCGGCGTCATTGAGAAATAAAATCACTGACCTGACGATCGCGATATTGAACAAAATCGCAACGATGATCATGGTAGTCTTACTTAAGTCTTACTGAAGTGTTACGGACACCAGTTATTTCTGCACTATTTCAGCTACGGCTGCAATAGTTCTCTTATGCATGGTTACACTGTATACTTGAGAGTATGTAAGTAAGTAAGAGAGAGAAGCCGGCTGGCAATAATGGGGGGGGGGGAAACCTAACCTACCCCTCTTAGTACACCTAACCGTACGCAGAGGAAGCAACCTGCACGAATATATAAATGTGCTAGGCAAGAGGGGGCGAAAAATCCTTCCCCTCTAGCAAGGGGGAGGGGTTTATTTGACGACTTTAGTCCGGTCGGCTTATGTTAGCGTGCCCATGAAGATACAGCGTCTTAGCCTGCAAGATGTCTTTTCGCAATACTTGTTGCCGCAGAAACATGCAATCGAGTTCCTTTCGTGTAAGAAATTTTCATCATCGCACGCCATCTAGCGGTCAGTAAAACATCAAAAGCAGTTTCTGTAACTGTAAACTAAGCCTGACTCACATGAAATGCTCAAAGCTCTCCAGCCTAGTCAGCTGTGAAATAGCTCGGGACTTTTCGAAACTGTAATTTGATTTATGGTACAGATGCATTTTAAGTTCACTAGAGTTGACTTTGCTAATTCTAGTTTTGATCCCTATTGAATTATTTTTAAATGGATATTTTGGTTTTGCTGCAGATTGTGATACAGTCGTCTATTGAGTTCTATTCAGCATTGGGATATTGCGGAAGTATTTTCATTATGAAACTCAATTCTGAAAAGATTCATTGTCATAAGCTGCTCTAGGATAAGCTGCCCCCGAGCTGACCACGGTGGAATAAGATGGCGGCGGAAGCTCGTCCTGCAGAGGGGGTGACGAGGTCAACCTGGGCGACGCGAAGACCAAATGTGCTGCACGACCTCCCGGAAGCGTCCTAGGTGGCGGCACTAGTGCAGCTACGCTTCTCACAGGTAAGCGTGTTACAACTCTCTCTGTTCGTCTACTTGTGCAACACATCGTGACGGAAACAAGAAAGGCCACTGAGACGATCATAGTGATGGCGAAGTAAGTTCCATCCGAGAGTCGGTTCTTGACTGAACATCTACTGTACTTGCATTCGTAATATTCTTTACCACCAGTGCAATCGCTGGCGTAACGGCAGTAATCATATGCGAAACATTTGCCGCTGAGGTTCTTGAACGGAAACTCGCATTTACAGAAAGACAGCTCCAGGTCAGTATTTCTTCGGCATAGTGAGTTAGCTACTTGTCCTTGACATTGTCGGTCTGTGTAGCATAGCTCGTTCAATTGCTTGGTTGCCATGCACAACCGTCGGTCTGAAGTGGGAGATACGTCACATACTTCAAAGGAGTAGCATTGAGCGTCATAATAGCATGGTCTTGTCGATTGGGCGCTGAATGAGATAATGAAAAATATGACCAACTAGTATGACAATCTTGACTTACTTTGCTGATGAGATGTAAATCAAAACCACCAATAGCAGCATTTCGCGATGTGTTAATCGCATAGGTTACAGCTTAAATATGTGTAATGTATTGCATAAAAAGCTCAGTATGTTTTTTAAGAAACGTGTAATGGAATATTTTTGAGCTACATGAATCTGGTTAGCTGATTACATTGTTCTGGCTAGAGATTGAAACGGGCGGCTTTTTTGCCAGCCCGCCCGCCCTCACCCGTTAAGATTGCAATCGGGAGACCCGTACCCTCCCGATGACATCACTTGCCGTACTGCGCATGCGCCATTTAGTACAGTGGAAGCTCTAGCTTGTCCACCGGTGCCCTCCCGCCAGCGGGTTGATCGGGTGGGCGGACCGGGCCGAAGTCTGATTCACCCTCTAGTTCTGACTTCTTTGAAGGCTGTGAATGACGAAGCTGAATGTTATTCGCTATCAGTACTTTGTAGATAGTAAGACCAGGTGACGATCAACGTCACACCTCGTGTTTCAGTGATTACGGTGCTCAGTAGGAAATGCTTACGCAAGTTTTCCAATAACTATCTTACTGATCACTGAAAAGATTCTTGCATTCATGTTTATTGTCTGTGAGGTCAGTTCTGGAAAGTTGGATTGTCATATGATGCTTTGGGATATGTATCACCCGGCTTGACCACCGAGGCATAGGCTGGCGGAGGCATGTCTTCCTGCATCGGACGCGATGATGTCAACATGGAAACCGTCGAAACAAAAGGCGCAGCGCCACCTTGTGGTACACTTCTAGATGGCGGCACATGTAGCGCAGCCACTCCGTGCATTGGTACACGTCGTACCACTCTGACTCTTCGGTTAGCAGAGCAACACATCAATGTAGTTACCAGGAAACCTACTGAGAAGATGACACTTCCGATGAAGTAACTTGCATTCGAGCTCTTGGATCTATAGGTGCATGTATTGTAGCGGCATTCGTAATACTCGCCACCGCCGCAATCGCTGGCATAGCGACAGTAATCGTAGTCTACGCACTTGCCGCCTATTTCCTTCATCGATGCTCGGCACTTGCACAACGATACTGACAGCTGGCTGCTCCAGTGATATTCATATTCACAGGTTGAGAAAGCATTTCGTTTCTGACACTGACGATTAGTTTGGCACACTTCGTTTAAGCCCTTCGAGTCCAAGCATGTCGTCAAGTCAATGTATGTCTGAGGCCTATCGCAGACCTGGTCTCTCTGGCAATCGAAGTCCGACTTGCATGATCTTGGCAGTTGGGCGCTAAATTTGACAGCGAAAAATTAACAAAATGGCCGATCAGAGATTACTTGCCTTGCTAGTGAGATGGTAAACAGAATCACGAAGGCAAGCATAGTTGCTATTGAATGTTGGTATAACTTTAGCGCTTCTATTCTGTTTAGACTGAAATGGATAAGTATTGCTTTGCTCAAGGAGCTAATCTACAATATCCCAATCTAGATTGCTGATCGCATTGTTCTAAATTGCTTTTGACGCTGTACGCGAAGATGTGTGATTCAATTTGCTTGCTGACCCCACTCTACAAAATAGAGGGCACAAAGTATGGGAACGGAAATCACCGGATTCATGCTTGAGCGGCTGTTTCCGGTACTACTCGTCGCAAAGTATATCTTACATCCCCGTGACGGGGTTTATTCCTGCTATTCATTAGTCACTACTTGGAAACATCAGCTCTGTATCCTCATGATATCTGCTAGACTTTTCTGTCGTCTTTTTGATAGGGATCAAAAGGAAATCAGGTAGTGTCTAGCGAAACCTTAAAAATTTAACTTCATTTCCATGCTGAGCAAACTGACAACCGGTTTATCATCTACTAATGAGCAATTAGCTTGTTTTACTGATAGCATTGTTCTCACATATTGTTAGAAGTCTCATTGATTGAACTTTTCTCTACAGTCAACGCCTCTCGAGAAATGAGACTTTTCGCTGTCTCCCAACTTTTCACTGCCTGGAAATTGTCATTGCTCAAGGTCACCGAGAGGCTTGTGTAACCTATTGTCATTAAAAATCAAGGAATTAATTCCGAAACAAGCAGGAATTAGTGGTTGACCCACATAGCCCGGAATAACGCTTCGTGATTGGCTGCCAGCATCTGACCGCTGGGCCCTCTAGCGGCGAAGCCATGCAATCAGCTGTCCGGCGTAAATAGCGCTGAGGTGCGTGTGTTTAGCAATGGGGTGTAATCTCACATGGGAGCAAAGCTGTTATGTACAGTTGCTCAACTGTTTAGTTAAACGAGATTAATTTACAATTTAGATAACATTGTTGTATTTTCGTTCTATTCAAGTGCAACAAAATTGAAGAAGTGTCTCAGGAAACAATTTAGTGGCCTGTTTGCTTTCGCGCTGTGTCAACTATGGATGGCTTTTGCAAGACGGAGTTCTGGGTGAGTCGAGACAACAATTATATCGCCATGAGGCCCTCTAAATGACACCTAAATCATTCTATATTTATAGGACTATAATCGAACATGGTACACTGAAACGCCAGACTTCACGCCATGTTTCCACGAGACTGCCCTGGTCTGGGCACCCTGTGCCTTCCTGTGGCTGTTATCGCCTTTCGAGATCTACAGGATTCGAACGACAGCAATCAAAGTAAACCGAGTGCCCTGGACTCTCTTATCGATGCTGAAAGTTGTAAGTAAACCAATCAGCTGAGGCGTTTGTCTTAATGAACCGTTCATCTAGTTGTTTGCCATCTCGCTGGCTTTTCTAAGCTCGTTGGAGATGATTAACGCTCTGGCAAACTTGTCCGAAAGATATCCCGTTGATTACTATACTCCGTTCATCAAGCTAGTCACATTTTCGTATGTGTCTTTTTTGATAACGCTTAATTGCAAGAAAGCAATTCAAGCATCTGGAACACTGTTTCTATTCTGGTTATTCCTGTCCATCGGATCAATCACCACATACAGATCTGTTTTATCTGACTTGCTGAATCCGGTTAGTACTACATGCTGATAGCACTATCTAAACTAATTAGTTTGCCTATTAGAACGCATCTTCATGGTCTTTAAATCCCGTCCTTTATGCAATCAAGATGATCGGAGTGCCTCTGATCTTCTCCGAGTGGGTGTTGAGCTGTCTCTCGGACTCACTGCCCTTTTCATACACAATGCCAGGTCACGAAATCAAAGTAAGGCAGGAAAGTTCGTAAATTGTGGCTTATATTTTGTATTCGTCCGATTAGAGTCCATCTCCCGAATGGAGTGCATCCTTCTTGTCACGCTTACTCTTCACATGGATGGATGGATTTATCAAAAAAGGGTACAAGACGCCGGTTGACATGGATGATATTTACGACATCTCCGAAGAATTCAAAGCTGCCCGAATATTTGACAAATACTGCAAACACTGGTCATATCCGGACCATTCGACCATTTTGGCCCCTTTGCTGAAAACGTTCTGGCCAAGATTGGTGGGCGCGGCCTTGTTGAAGCTGATTGCCACCATTCTAACATTTGTCAGCCCTTCAGTATTGGACTACATTCTTGTTTGGTTAGCTGGGGACGAACCTTATTGGCACGGCTTCTTTTATGCTGCACTCATGTTTACTGCTCCACTTGTGCAGAGTTTTCTAAACAGTCAGTATGACTACATGGTAGCCTTGAGTGGAATGCAAATGAAGACGGCCGTAATAAGTGCCTTACACAGAAAAGCATTGAAACTGTCACCTACAGCGAAAACGGAATTCACAACTGGACAAATAGTCAACCTGATGTCGGTCGATGCTCAGCGAATTGTTGACTATGTCAGCTTTGCCAACCAGTGGTGGATAGCTCCACTCCAGATAAGCATTGCCATGTATTTGCTGTGGCAGCAACTAGGCGTCGCTACTATAGCTGGAATTTGCGTAATGATTCTAATCATACCGCTGAACGGTTACATCACTGCCAAATGGAGAGCTATGCTTCGAGTTCTGATGAAGGAAAAAGACAAGAGATCCAAGCTGATGACAGAGATCATCAATGGAATACGCGTCTTGAAAATGTACGCTTGGGAAAATTCGTTCAGCAATCAAGTCAAAACTATCCGCAACCGAGAAGTTGCCCAGTTGAGAGTTCAAACAAGATACATGGCGTTCACAAGTCTGTCAATAGGATGCGCACCCATCTTTGTGGCCCTGTTTAGTTTCACGACATTTACACTGATAGACGAGAACAATGTTCTAGATGCCAGCAAAACCTTCGTGTCTCTCGCACTGTTCAACATCATCCGAATGCCACTGGCCATGATTCCTTTTCTGATTAGCTCTGGGGCTATGTTTTTCGTCGCGAAGAAGCGTATCAATGCTTTCTTCAATTGCGAAGAGCTTGACCCCAATGATATTGGAAGAGCTGAAAATGACGAAAAGGCGAATCGAAATCACGGATGGCGACTTTTCTTGGGGAAGCAATGGTGAACCAACTCTGAAAGACATCAATTTCAACATAGGCAAGAAGAAACTAGTGGCAGTTGTCGGGACGGTTGGTTCCGGAAAGTCTTCTCTGATTTCCGCTTTGCTTGGAGAAATGGAAAAACTCAAAGGGAAAATCAACGTTTCTGGAGAGTTGCATATGTTCCGCAACAAGCTTGGATCCAAAATGCTACAGTTAAAACTAACATCGTGTTCACTGGTACTGCCGATAATGCGAGATACGAAGATATTCTCGAAAGATGTGCTTTGAAGCCTGACTTGAAAATTTTAAGTGCCGGCGATCAAACGGAAATCGGTGAAAAGGGAATCAACTTGAGTGGTGGTCAGAAACAAAGGGTCAGCTTGGCCAGAGCTGTCTATGCCAACTGTGATATCTACTTGCTTGATGACCCTCTCAGCGCCGTCGACTCTCATGTCGGGAAGCACCTGTTCGATCAAGTTATTGGCCCGAAAGGAATGCTGAAGGACACAACGCGAATACTCGTAACTCACAAAGTAACCTTGCTACCTCATGTAGATGAAATCGTGGTCATGAAAGATGGTAAAATATCAGAGCATGGCTCATACCTTGAATTGCTTCACAACAAAGGAGCTTTCGCCGATTTTCTCGTCGAATACCTGTCGGAAGAGAACGAAGACGACGACGACGACGAACTGGCTGACATCAAAGCTTTCGTTAGACCAGAACTGGAAAGACGAATGTCCAAACTCAGTGAAGCATCATCAGAGAAGAACGTGTCCAACCCAGGTCCACTGCGACGATCAGTTTCCATCGTGAGCGAATCACGCAGTCGCAAAGAAGCGGAGCGCAAGAAGAGCGAGCAAGGTGACGTGCCGAAGAAACCCAAGCGAGGCAATGGCAAAGGTAAACTAGTGGAAGCGGAAGTCGCTGCAACTGGATCAGTCAAAGGGACCGTCTATCTAGACTACTTGCGTGCTATCGGTTTCAAGTCTTGTCTTGCTATACTAGCGGGAAATATCATGTCTAACGGAATGAATATTGCATCATCTCTGTGGTTGACGGAATGGTCTGACGACTCGATGTATGCCGACCGAGCCAATGACACCCAGCTGAGATTCATTCGACTTGGCGTTTATGGTGCTCTGGGTATTAGCGAGACAGTATTCATGTTCTTCAGCAATATCTTGGTTTTCTACGGAACGCTCAGAGCTTCAAGTGTATTGCATAATATGGTAAGTAGCAGAATAATGGAAGCTTACTTGTATTAACCACTGTTGTTCTAGATGTTAGACCACATCCTTCGCGCTCCCATGTCATTCTTTGATACTACTCCTTCCGGACGAATCTTGAACCGATTTGGCAAAGATATCGACAATACTGACATCGGCATCAGGATGAGCATCAGACAATTCTTAACGAGCTTTTTCAAAACCATCGTCAGCTTTCTCATCATATCTCTGCAAACGCCATACTTCTTGGTGCCATTGGTGCCGCTGTTAATCTTGTATTACATCCTACAAAGGTATTACATCATGTCGTCTCGACAGCTGCGAAGATTAGAATCAAATTCAAGGTCACCAGTCTATTCTCATTTTGCCGAAACAGTCAGCGGGTCAACTTCGATTCGAGCTTTCCAAGTGGAAAATGAGTTCAATCTAGAATGCGATCGCAAGGTGGACACCAACAACGCAACCAACATACTGTGTGTCGCCTCTGCTCGTTGGTTGTCAGTTCGACTCGAGTTTCTTGGCAACATCATTGTATTGCTGGCCACACTATTTGCCGTCTTTTCAAGAGGAGAGATTGAACCATCGACCGTTGGTTTGTCTCTTAGTTACGCTTTGACAGCTACTCAAGTGCTCAGCATGTTGGTTCGAAACAACGCTGACCTAGAGAACAACCTGGTTTCTGTTGAAAGGTGTCTTGAATACACGAAGACACCCACTGAAGCTCCTCTTGAGATTGAATCAACCAAACCGAAGAAATCTTGGCCTGACAATGGAATCATCCAGTTTCGAGATTATGCAGCTCGTTATAGAGATGGCCTTGATTTGGTTCTGAAAGACCTCAATTTCGGTGTCAACGCTGGCGAGAAAGTTGGCATCGTCGGACGAACTGGAGCTGGGAAGTCTTCACTCACTGTGGCACTATTTAGGATTGTTGAGCCTGCCACTGGAACCATTGTCATAGATGGCGTTGATGTTAGTCGCATCGGGCTTCACAGCTTGCGCTCTGGACTGACCATCATACCTCAAGACCCTGTTCTATTCACCGGCAGTCTAAGGCTTAACCTGGATCCCTTCGGAGAGCATGAGGACTCTGAACTGTGGACAGCCTTGAAACTGGCCCATTTGCAGCAATTTGTGGACTCGCTCGGAAGTGGACTAGAGTACAGCGTATCTGAAGGTGGTGACAACCTGAGCGTTGGGCAGCGACAGTTGGTTTGCTTGGCAAGAGCCCTGCTCAGGAAATCAAAGATTCTCATCCTCGACGAAGCAACAGCTGCTGTAGACTTGGAGACTGACGATTTGATTCAGAAAACCATCAGAGAAGAATTTGCTGATTGCACTATTCTGACAATCGCTCATAGACTCAACACCATTCTCGATTATGACAGAGTACTGGTGATGGACAAAGGAACAGTTTCCGAATACGACACTCCGAAAACTCTGTTGGATAATCCTGATTCTATGTTTTATTCCATGGCCAAAGATGCTGGCTTGGTCAACTCCGGAAATGGTGAACCTACTGGTACTTGAATGTTATGCCATCGTTCTTTCAACATCCATAAAGTGCCAAATCAAGAATAAACAGACTATTAACTTGAACACACTTTTGACTCATTTGACGACTTCCAGCTGGTCAGGCCAAGAACCCCCAGCCAGGGCATCTGTGAAAAAGCTCGGGAGCAATTGTATATTGAAAGTAGAGATAAAGTAGAGATGAATTTTAGGTTCAATAGGGTTGACTCTTTCAAATCTAGTTTTGAGCCCTTGTAGATTATAATTGAACGGTCCCGAGCGTTTTCACAGCTGACCTCGCTGGAGGGGCTTGTTGTGATGGGCAAGTGTTCTCGTCACAGCGACCAGTATCCATGCGCAGTGAGGGAAGTGACGTCATCGGGCAGGTTCGGGCCACCCGAATGAAAATTTAGCGGCAACGGGTGGGCCGTTTAGTGAAACATCGATGAAGACGGAGTTCTAAATAACTTGGCGGTGCCAACTCGCTAACTTTGTGGAGCCACAAGGATTTCGGGATGACGAGGGACACTCGGCGACCCTGTTCCATAAAACATACCTTTTCCAGGTAAGCAAAGAAACTCGACTGCATTGTCTTTTGAAAACTGATATCATTCATTTTTGCTGAGCTTATCGTAGAATGAAGTTGCGAAGTGAAAACTAAAGTGGTGTCTTGTTTACCGATGTGTGATTTGACTGCTATCAGCTTATAGAGGCGTTAATAGTGATGCTGTGTATGGATTTATACTATCCGGCTATCAGGTAGGAGTAGAGCTCTTCCAATGTTGTACCTTGTGTACTGAAGGCCAGTACGTTCACACAAGCTGTCTGCAAAGTTTGTGCTTTGTCACCTTCGGATACCTTCACGCCATGGCTGGGTTTTGTGGGACTCAATTTTGGGTGAGTTATAATCAAACATATGCTCGGTGACTCCGTTTTAATCAGTGTATCAGTGTATAATGCCTAAATTTTCAAGGACTACAATACAACATGGTACTCGGAAAGCCCAGACTTCACGCCATGCTTTCACGAGACAGCCCTAGTCTGGGGTCCCTGTGCCTTCCTGTGGCTCTTGTCACCCTTCGAGTTCTTCCGAATTCGGAATACACCTGTCAAGTCTGATAGAATGCCATGGACTCTTCTATCTTTGATGAAAATCGTGAGTATGAGATCCTGAGGAAACTTGTTTGCTTAACATACTTCTCTCGCAGTTGCTCGTCATTTCGCTTGCTGTATTGAGCACCCTAGGAATGATAGATGCGCTGACCAACCTAACCGAAAGGAACCCAGTGGACTACTTTACGCCTCTCATAAAACTGGCCACGTTTTCTTACGCTTCCGTTCTACTATCGCTGAACCAGAAAAATGCAATCAATGCCTCTGGAATTTTGTTTCTATTTTGGATGCTCGTCACCATCGGTTCAATAGCAACATACAGGTCTGTCCTATCCGACACATTAGATCCAGTGAGTAGAGAAAACGTTGAGCGAGTAGTTGTCAATATTTTCTCCCATAGAACTCTTCAGTGTGGCATCTAACTCCCCTGTCGTACTTAGTCAAGATAAGTGAAGTGACGCTATCAACTGCCTTGTTCTTGTCGCACTGTTTCTCCGATTCGTTGCCGCTATCAATTACATCGCCGGGCCAAGTCTTTGAGGTATGTGGACGACGTGCTTGTTCAAATACGCGATAACTTTGTCTCTTCAGAACCCGTCTCCCGAATGGAGCGCTTCGTACTTGTCGCGCTTACTGTTCACATGGTTCGATGGCTTGGTTCGAAAAGGCTTCAAGTCTCCCGTTGTTCTGGATGACGTGTATGACCTCTCTGAAGAATTCAAGTCGGCTCCGATATTTGAGAAATATTGTAAACATTGGTCATATCCGGAGAATCCAAGCATTCTCAAGCCCCTGCTGAAAACTTTCTGGCCAAGACTAGTTGGAGCTGGTTTTTTGAATCTGGTAGTTGTCATCTTGACGTTCGTCAGTCCTTCCGTATTGGACTACATTCTTGTTTGGTTGGCCAGTGATGAACCGTATTGGCACGGATTCTTCTACGCTGCTATTATGTTTGCAGCTCCAATGCTGAAGACATTCATCAACACTCAGTATACCTATATGATGTCCTTAACTGGAATGCAGATGAAGACAGCTGTAGTGAGTGCTCTGCACAGAAAAGCGTTGAGAATGTCACCCAAAGCGAAAACTCAATTCACAACTGGCCAGATAGTGAACCTGATGTCTGTCGACAGCCAATCTATAGTTGGCTATGTCGGCTTTGTCAACATGTGGTGGGCTTCTCCCCTGCAGATTGCTATCGCAATGTACATGCTGTGGCAGCAACTGGGTGTAGCTACACTAGCAGGAATTTTGGTTATGATACTGCTCGTTCCGGTGAATGGATATGTGGCTAGTAAAATGCGAACTACACAACAACGAGTGATGAAGGTGAAAGACAAGAGATCGAAGCTGATGAACGAGATCATCAACGGCATCAAAGTGTTGAAAATGTATGCTTGGGAAACTTCTCTGAGTGACCAAGTCAAGGGTTTCCGTAGCAAGGAAATCGATGAGTTGAAGCAACAAACAAAATATATGGCGTTCATTTCTTTCACAATTGGTTGCACTCCAATATTCGTGGCGCTGGTTACCTTCTTGACGTATACACTTATAGACGAAAATAATATTCTAGACCCAAGCAAAACTTTCGTCTCGCTTTCGCTGCTCAACATCCTATTATGGCCGTTGGGGTCGTTGCCTTTTTTGATCAGTTTCCATACCATGTTTCTGGTTGCGAAGAAGCGTATCAATGCTTTCTTCAGCTGTGACGAGCTGGATCCTGAAGAAATCGGAAGAATTGAAAACGGCGAAAAGGCTATAGAGATCACTAATGGCGAATTTTCTTGGGGAGGCAACGATGCGTCTACGCTGAGTGGTATTAATGTTAAAATTCAAAAAAATAAGTTGGTCGCCGTCGTCGGAAGAGTGGGCTCTGGGAAGTCGTCGTTGGTTTCCGCTCTGCTTGGAGAAATGGAAAAAATCGGAGGCAAAGTCAATATTTCTGGAAGAGTGGCTTATGTTCCACAACAAGCCTGGATTCAGAACGCTACAGTTAAGAATAACATTGTATTCACTGGTGCTACAGATACTCTCAGGTACGATGACGTTCTGAATGGCTGCGCTCTAAGAGAAGACTTGAAAATTCTCGACGCTGGTGATCAAACTGAGATCGGAGAAAAAGGAATCAACTTGAGCGGTGGTCAGAAACAGAGGGTCAGCTTGGCCAGAGCTGTCTATGCTGACTGTGATGTTTATCTACTCGACGACCCGCTGAGTGCTGTTGACTCTCATGTAGGCAAACACATTTTCGATGAGGTAATCGGACCCAATGGGCTGTTGAAAGACAAGACTCGGATTCTTGTAACGCATAAAGTTGCCTTGTTGCCTCACGTCGACGAAATCGTCGTCATGAAAGACGGCATGATATCGGAACACGGTTCGTATCTTCAACTACTAGAACGGAAGGGAGCGTTCGCTGATTTTCTAGTCGAATATCTCGCCGAACAGGATGGTGACGACGAAGAGCTGGAAGAAATCAAAACGCTGGTCCGACCACAACTGGAACGACACCTTTCTGTCCTGAGCGAGAAGTCTGAAAAGAATGTGATATCTGAACGGAAATCGGCGTCGATTGCAAGTGAAGCCCGAAGTCGTAAGGAAACGGGTCAGAAACCTAGTGCTCAAGATACAGCTAAAGCTAAGCTCAGTGCAGCTAAAGGCAGATTAGTGGAAGTGGAGGCAGCTGCCACCGGATCAGTTAAATTGAGCGTCTATGCTGATTACGCTCGAGCCATCGGCGTTACGTCATGTATAGTCATCTTGGTGGGATACGTGATGCAGAGCGCCATGACATTTGCATCTTCTCTGTGGCTGACAGCTTGGTCTAACGACGCCGCCTATCCGGAAAGAGCCAATGACAGCCAGCTCAAGTATATCCGTCTCTCGGTCTACGGCGTCTTGGGCGTTGGTCAGTCGGCTATAGCTTACTTCGTCACTCTCACTACGTACTATGCAACACTGAAGGCGTCCAAAATTTTCCACAACACGGTAAGCAAGAATGTGAGACTTGTCTACCGCGATATCAATCCTACTTATCCTCATCTAGATGTTGGATCACATACTTCGCGCTCCCATGTCATTCTTCGATACAACTCCTCTCGGAAGGATCTTGAACAGATTCGGAAAAGATATTGACAACCTTGACTCTGCGATTCGTATGAGCATTATACGATCGGTCAGCGGCTTCTTCCAAACCATCGTCACCTTCTCCATCATTTCACTTCAAACGCCATTTTTCCTGCTACCTCTGGTTCCACTAGGATTAATGTACTACATCGTGCAGAGATATTACATCGTAACGTCCCGACAACTGCGGAGACTGGAATCGAATTCAAGGTCACCCGTTTTTTCTCACTTCGCCGAAACGGTCAGCGGGAACACTTCCATTCGAGCCTTTCAAGTAGAAGAGGAATTCAATCTGGAATGTGACAGAAAGAATGATATCAACAACGCTACAAGCATGCTGTGCACAGTCTCAGTTGGCTGGCTATCGGTCCGACTGGAGTTTCTTGGCAACATCATCGTTTTGCTAGCAGCTCTCTTTGCTGTGTACTCAAGGGGTGATATCGATGCCGCGACAGTGGGCTTGTCTCTCAGCTACGCCTTGTCGGCCACAGCTTCGCTCAACAATCTGGTAACATCTAGCTCGGAGCTGGAGAACAACTTGGTTTCCGTCGAGAGATGCACTGAGTATACAAAGACACCTACTGAAGCTGCCGCCGAAATTGAGTCGACTAAGCCGAAGAAATCTTGGCCTGAAAGAGGTATCATTGAATTCAGAGACTATGCAACTCGTTACAGAGATGGCCTTGATCTGGTTTTAAGAGACTTGAATTTCGGAGTGAAAGCCGGCGAGAAGGTGGGAATAGTTGGCAGAACTGGAGCCGGAAAGTCGTCGCTCACAGTTGCGCTCTTCAGAATTGTCGAGCCCGCCAATGGAACTATAATCATAGATGGCGTTGACGTCAGTCGCATCGGACTCCACAGCTTACGCTCCGGGCTGACCATCATTCCTCAGGACCCTGTTCTGTTCACTGGATCCTTGAGGCTAAACTTGGATCCTTTCGGGACCCACGACGACTCAGCATTGTGGGACGCCTTAAAGTTGGCTCACTTGCACCACTTTGTTGACTCACTCAGCAACGGCCTGGAACATGGCATCGCTGAAGGCGGCGAAAACTTGAGTGTCGGTCAGCGACAGCTGGTGTGCTTAGCTCGAGCTCTTCTCCGCAAGTCCAAGATCCTGATTCTAGATGAAGCCACTGCAGCTGTTGACTTGGAGACGGATGACTTGATTCAGAAAACAATTCGAGAGCAGTTTTCTGATTGCACCATACTGACTATTGCCCATCGTCTTAAGACCATTCTTGATTACGATCGAGTATTGGTCATGGACAAAGGAACCATATCGGAATATGATACACCTAAGTCGCTGTTAGATAATGCTAATTCCGTCTTCCACTCAATGGCCAAAGATGCTGGCTTGGTAGGTTCTGGTGGAAACGATGAACCCGTTGGCACTTAGAGCCCTTGTGTCAAGTTTGAATGTTTGAACAAATCTAAACAAATTTCCATTGTTCATGACATTACCTTAAACCTATATTTGCTCAAGTATTTCAATTGACTTGAATAGCGCTAAGCTTCCCACTCTAAATTGTCACAATCTACACGTTGTTTGTCTTTGTTTACGCTTTGTCTTGGAGTTTACACAGCAAACATATTGCGACACCTATGTCCAGCCATGTTTTCCAAGTATGCCAGGTATCTCGAGTCTATGCCAACTAGACATGTGCTAGTGAACTTGAATTTTGTGGTCTGATCACGTGATAAACTGATAACATTGTTCGCTTACAGTAACACAGTTGACAGAGTGATGAAAAACATGCTCTAGACTTCCTTAGGCGCCATAAACTTCTCCACATGAGGCTGCAAATATTTCACTACCATTAAAAATATACATTGAATTGCTGTAAATTGACATTTAAAGGTACACGAGGTCAGATATTTATCAACTAGCCAGCTGATAACATTGTTGGTCTTTCCCGTTTCAGTTCGACAAGGTTGTTGGAGTCTATAATTGCCTAATTTCAGGGTGTATTTCAAGCCAGTGATTTACTCTCATAGTGAATATGATGCTGTGATGAGCAAATTATTCAACTTTTCAAATATGAGACGATTAGATATCTAAGCTCTTGCCATTGTGTTTATCGTAGACTCATTGAAGGCCATCACATATGAGCAAGTCGCTAAAAATACTTGGTCGCCACTCTTGAATCCGTTCTCACTATGGATGAGTTCTGCGGAACCGAGTTCTGGGTAAGTTGACCTTAATTGCATGAAACTTGTACTATCAAGCGGGCTACCGGTTTATTGCGTGACAGAATTACAATACGTCATGGTACGCTGAAAATCCCGACTTCACGCCATGTTTCCACGAAACAGCCCTGGTCTGGGTTCCATGTGCCTTCCTGGTGCTCTTGTCACCCTTCGAGTTCTTCAGAATCAGTAAAACGCCAACCGTGACCAATCGGGTTCCATGGACTCTGCTATCTCTGATGAAACTGGTGAGTAGAAAGGAATGACGTCACTCAAGTAACAAGTTTCATGTAAATTTCATATAGTTCTTGGTTCTTGCTCTCGCTGTCTTGAGCTCGATTGAAATGCTGGATGCGCTGACATATCTCGCAGAACGACGTCCTGTCGATTATTACACGCCGTTGATCAAAGTTGTCACATTTTCCTTTGCGTCGGTCTTGATGTCGCTGAATCGCAAGAGACACCTTCACGCTTCGGGACTGGTATTCCTATTCTGGTTGCTCGCAGCTGTTGGTTCAATACTGACCTACAGATCTGTTCTCCTTGACACTCTGGATCCAGTGAGTGTATTCAACAACATGATGAATCTCGTTCCAATCGTAAACTTTGTAGGATTCTATGGTGTGGAACGTGACGTCGCTGGTCTACGTTGTCAGGATAAGTGAAGCGACACTAGCTACAGCTCTTTTGCTGTCGTGCTGTTTCTCTGATTCGTTGCCCTTATCGATAACAACACCTGGCCAAGACTTTAAAGTATGTTAAAATATTTCTTGACCAACATCCTAACTTGGCTCTCGTAGAATCCGTCTCCCGAATGGAGTGCGCCGTTCTTGTCACGCTTGCTGTTCACATGGTTTGATGACTTAGTCAAAAGAGGCTACAAGACGCCAGTCGTCTTGGAAGATTGCTATGATCTCTCGTCCGAATTCAAGTCAGCGCCAATTTTTGACAAATATTGTGAAAACTGGTCATACCCGGAAAATGCAAATATTCTCAAGCCCTTGCTGAAAACGTTCTGGCCGCGACTGCTGTCCGCCTCTCTGCTACAGCTGATCGCAACAATATTGACATTCGTTAGTCCTTCAGTCTTGGATTACATTCTTGTCTGGCTGGACAATGACGAACCTTATTGGCATGGATTTTTCTACGCTGGCCTCCTTTTTGGAGCCCCGATGTTGAGAACGTTCATTAACAGTCAGTATTCCTATATGGTAACATTAAGTGGCATGCAAATGAAGACAGCTGTAGTAGGAGCTCTACACCGCAAGGCATTGAGAATGTCACCCAAGGCTAAAACGGATTTCACTACTGGTCAGATAGTTAACCTGATGTCTGTCGACAGTCAGTCCATTGTTGGCTATGTCAACTTTGCCAACAACTGGTGGATCTCTCCGCTGCAAGTTTCCATAGCAATGTACATGCTTTGGCAGCAGCTTGGTGTTGCTACACTCGCCGGGATTCTTGTCATGATCCTGCTCATTCCCGTAAATGGATACGTGGCCGCCAGGATGAAGAGTGCACAGCGAAAAGTGATGAAGGCGAAAGACAAGAGGTCGAAGCTGATAAACGAAATCATCAATGGAATCAAAGTTTTGAAAATGTATGCCTGGGAAAATTCCTTGTGCGATCAAGTTAAGACTTTTCGCAGCAAGGAAATCGACGAGTTGAAGAAGCAAACCAAATACATGGCTTTTGTCTTTTTCTCAGTAGGCTGCACTCCAATATTCGTTGCCTTGGCAACATTCTTCACGTATACTTTACTCGATGAAAACAATGTTCTTGATCCAAGCAAGACATTCGTATCCATTTCCCTGCTCAACATCATCATGCTACCACTAGCGATGGTACCATTCGTTATCAATGGTCATACTACGTTTTTGGTGGCTCAGAAGCGCATCAATGCCTTCTTCAATTGTGATGAGCTTGACCCTGAAGATATTGGAAGAAGTGAGAATGGTGAAATAGCAATTGAGGTCACAAATGGCAAATTTTCTTGGGGAGGCACTAGTTCATCGACTCTGCGAAACGTCAACCTCAAAATAGAGAAGAACAAACTGGTGGCCGTAGTTGGAACAGTTGGCTCCGGAAAGTCGTCTCTAGTTTCCGCTCTACTTGGTGAGATGGAAAAAATCAGAGGCAAGGTCAATGTTTCCGGAAGGGTTGCGTATGTTCCACAACAAGCCTGGATTCAGAATGCTACAGTCAAGAATAATATCGTATTCACTGGCGCCGCAGACACTGCGAAATACGAAGATGTCCTGAATGGCTGCGCTCTGAGAGACGACTTGAAAATTCTTGGCGCTGGTGATCAGACTGAGATTGGAGAAAAGGGCATCAACCTCAGTGGCGGTCAAAAGCAAAGAGTCAGCTTGGCCAGGGCTGTCTATGCTGACTGTGATGTTTACTTACTTGATGACCCGCTGAGTGCCGTTGACTCTCATGTTGGGAAGCATATTTTCGATCAGGTCATCGGTCCGAAAGGAATGTTGAAGAATACAACGCGAATCCTCGTGACTCACAAAGTAGCCTTAATGCCTCATGTGGATGAAATCATTGTAATGAAAGACGGTCTCATATCTGAGCAAGGCTCCTATCTACAGCTGCTGCAGCAAAAAGGAGCTTTTGCTGAATTTCTTGTCGAATACCTGGCCGAACAAGATGGCGAAGATGACGATGATTTGGAAGAAATCAAAAATATGGTCAGACCAGAACTGGAGCGACATCTGTCAGTCCTGAGCGAGAGGTCAGAAAAGAATGCAACATCGGGAAGGAAAACATTGTCGATTGTGAGCGATTCTAGAAGTCGCAAAGAACTCGAACGGCGGCAAAGTATGAAAGGTGTAGCTCGAGCTGCTATACCTAAGGGTAGATTAGTTGAAACTGAGTCAGCTGAGACTGGCTCCGTTAAATTGAGCGTCTATGCCAACTACGCTCGGGCCATCGGTGTTACGTCTTGCGTAGCTCTCCTGTTAGGAAATGTCACACAGAGTGGCTTGGGCTTGGCTTCATCCTTGTGGCTGTCTGCATGGTCTAACGATGGTTCAGATCCAGAGAAAGTTAGTGATGTCCAGCTAAGGTATGTTAGACTGGCAGTGTATGCAGCCTTGGGCATCAGCCAAGCAGCCTTGGTATACTTCATCAATCTCACAACGTTTTACGCAACTTTGAAGGCTTCGAAATTCTTACACAATGCGGTGAGTGTTGAATCATCCAACAGCCCCGTGAAAATTTTTGTGTCCTTAGATGCTGGATCATATTATTCGTGCACCGATGTCATTCTTCGACACGACTCCTCTCGGAAGGATCTTGAACAGATTTGGAAAAGATATTGAGAACATTGACTCTTCGATCCGAATGAGCATCACTCAATTCGTGGCAGCTTTTTTTCAAACTATTGTCACCTTTACCATCATTTCTCTGGAAACCCCGCTTTTTCTAGTTCCGTTGGTTCCACTTTTCTTGATATACTATATTGTGCAAAAGTATTACATCAAGACCTCACGTCAACTACGGAGACTGGAATCAAACTCAAGGTCGCCAGTGTATTCTCACTTTGCTGAGACAGTCAGTGGCACGAATTCAATCAGAGCTTACCGGGTGGAAAACCACTTCAACTTGGAATGCGACAGAAAGAATGACATCAACAATACAACAAACATACTGTGCACAGCTGCGGTTCGCTGGTTGTCGATTCGCTTAGAATTCCTTGGTAACGTCATTGTATTGTTGGCGGCACTGTTCGCAGTTTATGCGAGAGGCGATACTCTTGCAGCCACTGTGGGATTGTCGCTCAGTTACGCTCTATCAGCGACTGGCTCGCTCAATAGCTTAGTGACATCTAGTGCTGATCTGGAGAACAATCTGGTTTCCGTCGAGCGATGTATCGAGTATACCGAGACGCCGACCGAAGCCCCAGCTGAAGTAGAGGAAACGAAGCCGAAGAGTTCTTGGCCAGACAATGGTATTATTGAGTTCAAAGACTACGCAACCAGATACAGAGATGGACTTGATCTCGTCTTAAAGAATCTGACTTTCGGTGTTAAAGCCGGCGAAAAAGTAGGAATAGTTGGACGAACTGGAGCTGGGAAGTCGTCACTCACAGTTGCGCTTTTCAGAATTGTTGAGCCAGCTAATGGAACTATAGTCATAGATGGTGTTGATGTCACTCGCATTGGACTGCACAGTCTACGATCTGGACTGACGATCATTCCTCAAGACCCTGTTCTATTCACTGGATCCTTGAGGCTCAACCTTGACCCTTTCAGCGTTCACGACGATTCTGAACTGTGGACAGCTTTGAAGTTGGCTCACTTACAGCAGTTTGTGGATTCGCTGAGTAATGGATTAGAATTTGAGATCAGTGAAGGAGGCGAAAATTTGAGTGTTGGTCAGCGACAGCTAGTGTGCTTAGCCAGAGCTCTTCTCCGGAAGTCCAAGATCCTGATCTTGGATGAAGCCACTGCAGCTGTCGACTTGGAAACGGATGATCTGATACAGAAAACCATTCGAGAACAGTTTGCTGACTGCACCATATTGACGATTGCTCATCGACTGAACACCATACTTGATTACGATAGAGTGCTCGTTATGGACAAGGGGACCATTTCGGAGTACGATACGCCTAAGATCCTCCTTGATAATACTGCTTCCATCTTTCACTCTATGGCCAAGGACGCTGGCTTGGTTGCTGCGGCAGGAAATGAGGTAGCAAGCGAAAAACCAGAGACAAACACTGACCTGATTCAATAAAGCTTGATAAAGTTTGAGCTTTGATACGACTGAATCTTCATCAACAGAAATCGATTTGAATATAACTTCATACTATCTTCGCGGCACAGCAATGCATGTTTCAGGACTGAGAGGCCGCTTTGATCGTGCGTGAGAACTGCGCTTCCTCAGTCAGCTGCTCCCGTTTCAGTTGGAAAAGGTTTGTAAGGTCTGTAGTCAGAAAGGTTTGTTACACTAGGGTTGCTTATTTTTCGTTTTCTTGAAAATTAATTCATAGATTAAATTTAAAAAGTAAATTAATTGAAATTAAAGTAAATTAAAATGAAAAACTCATTGTGCTGAACAGAAAAACCATTGTGCCGAGTAAAACATCGTTCGCAACGTGTTGAATGCAAATCTAGTTCAGCGGATAGATGAACGTGAACATTGGATACGAATGCTTCGTGATAAACTCGATCACTCCAGCGCAACGTAATGTTCTTAGAAATCGAAAATCTTAATTTTAATTCAAACTTAAATTAATTCATTTATTAATTAAATTAAAATTAAATAGAATAAATATATTAAAATTAAGCAACTCTATGTTACACACGTTGTTCTTATCATACATTTCAGTCAGCGCAGTGGAAATAAAGCTGTTACGAATAAGTTTTTAAACTTTGCATTTGATTGATTACATTTTCAAGATTTATCCATTGTTCTACTGGTGAGAAGCTAAAGGCCATCGCATATGCCGCTTCGCTGAAAATAGAAAAACTGTGGTGCAGAAAACCAGACAACTCATTGTGTTGAGCGAAATCCCATAGTGCAGCGGGTTTGTCGGCACAATCGGTAATATTAATGGATTCAAACTAGGTTTAGTGTGATTCCTGATGTCTTAGTGAGTTTGCTGGCTAGCAAACTAGATTCTCGCTCTTGAACTCCTAGTTTGAACTTGAACTCTGTGGAAACTCGAGTTCGAGCCGCGAACTCTGAACCCGAGCAGTTGATTCGAAGGACGTTCTTGCTGAGAGGTTGAACACTTGATATAAATACGATTTACTTGTTGATTACTTGTGGTTAAAATACTAGTAGTCGAGTATAAAAAGAAACTCGAGTACACGGGTGAGTACAAAATAAAGAACTCATATAACTAACTTAATTAACTGAATCAAACTAACACAGTGATCTCTGCGGTCCCTAACTGAAAAAGTAAAAGGCCTCGACTGAGGTGCGGCGCTCCCTTATATAAGCGTCAGGCCACGCCCGCATTCCATAGCGGGCGACCAATGAGAGAGCGTCAGGTGCGTGCGTCGGAGAACGAGACAGACCATATTTGGTCTGTCTGGAGTGCGACCTTGAGTGTCGAGACCAGTGTTTTGTGGCCAGGTGGTGGAATATCTGAACTTTCAGGCATCTAAAGAATGTCCAGGTGCAGAATGACGCAAGTGAGTGCAATACCTAAAAATGCACACATCATTTCCCCCCGCCACTGGTAGACGGTCTCCGTCGTTTAAAATTATTGTGAGTTCATGTAGATGAATAAATAAGAAAAATGTGATAAAAAGGATAAATAGGCTAAAAGAATACTTTGCTCTCAAAATTAAAGAGAGACATCTCGGTCTGAAGTTCGAACTATTCTGAGTACATTTCCTCAATGTGTCGAGTATGTCTGGAGACAGAGTTCATACGCAAATTGAGTTCAACCTCCGAAGTTTCTTTTCGCACTTCGGCTAACGAGGACAAAAACTCAGTCGCTTCTGAAACAGCAACTGAACTGAGCTAAAGCTTGTTTGATTAAAATAAGTGATAAATAAAAGATAAAATCCGACAAGTGTCGTCTGTGGTTATAATATTGTGGAAAAGCTCGAACTTAAACTTGAACGAGTGGACATTATGATTCGTCTTGAAAATAAAAAGTGATTAAACTGAGAGCTGCAGAAAATTCGAACAGCTGCGTAAATGTGATTGAACTTATCTGAGTCAGTAATCGTAGTACTGGTCGTCATCCTCTTGGAGACAAACGTCTCGCATAAGTTCATTGAATGCCTCTTTGAGTTCTTCGAACTCCACGGCAAGTTCCGGGCTCAGAACTCTAGAGCTTGAACTCGAACTCTGGTCCTCGTCCTCTTTCAGACTGAGTTCCTGTTGTCCCACCAGCTGTAGTAGATGTTCGATTGTTTGTGGGTTCGCAGCGACCATCGCCCGTCGTATTGGCTGCCTGAGTCCTGGTATTATGTGGTAGAACTTCTCAGTCAAGTCCATGTGTGGCTTGAACTCTTTGCAAAGGAGCAGTTTTGATGTGATATAGTCGGCCGAGTATTCACCAAGTTGCTGTTGACGGGATAACATTCGGTTCATCGCCTGTTGCAAATCATTGGGATCGAAAAATTCAGTCATCTCGTTGATGACCTCTCTGTAGCTCAATTTTGTGTCAGCTGCAAAAACTTCAAACCAGTCGGCCGCTGTGCCTGACAAAAATAGGGTGAGTTTGCGTAATTTAGCGTCCTCACCGAGTCCTTGAGCAGCATTGTCGTATGTCTTGAACCATTTCTTGAACTGTCCTCGTTCTGAAGGACAACCAGAATAAACTTGAACTTTAGGTGCTGAAACTGTTAGCAATGAGAAAACCTTGATGGTGCTCTGAACTTCAAATCCAGATTCCTTGGCACTTGGTTTCTGAGTACGGTCCATGTTTCGGAACATTACGATTTATTAGCGCTGTTGTGACGTTAACGAAGCTAAAACTACTTCACTCGGTGTAGTCGTCAAAAGCTCTTGATATCGGGTTATAAGCTTCGACCGTTGAGTTCACGAACTTGAACTCGAGTTTTATAACTTGAACTTTAGGTCGGATTTCACCTTGACTGAAAACCGAGCAGTACTATGGCAAAATGATTGAAGAATAATTCGATTCGACTCGGCTTCGAGCTGTTGGGGAGGTCGCCTGAGCTCGTCTCCTCCGCACTCGAGCTTTATTGAATTTAGAGTTCACGAACTTGAACTTTTTTACGATGAACTAATCTAAAAATAACTTCACTAGACTGAGCGCTAGCTGTATTGATATTGTCGGGTTTAACCTTGACTGAAAACCGGGCAGTACTTGGGCTAAACGCTTGTCAGAAAATAAACTCTAATTCTGTAAGACTTAACTTCTTGATAGTAATTCCAGAGGTCTGGTGAGCAGCGCACTCTTTCTACTATCTTGAAAACAATATTAATTATTCTTCCTGAAGACTCTTGTAGCTGACAAACTTTCAGCTGGCTGCTTGGAATGAACGGATGAGTGAGAACTGCAGTTTCTCTCTGTCCTGGTACCAGCAAGTATGAGTTTCAAAGTTCACGAACTTGAACTTTCAGCTATCTCCAATCTTCTTGATTTTTTTTGACGAAGGAAACAGAACCTTGTTTCTTTCTACTGTTTGCTTCGAGCTGTTGGAGAATTCACCTTAGTTCGTCTACTCCGCACTCTTGCTTGTCTTTAAACTCAGAGTTCACGAACTTGAACTCAAGAGATATGATTGTAAAGAAACTTTCTTGTCGGGTTCAACCTTGACTGAAACCGGGCAGTGCTGGGCTGAACGCTCTTAAAATCTGAACTTGCTTCAAGCTATTGAAGAATTCGCCTAAACTCGTCTTCTTCGCACTTGAGCTTTTCGCACTTCGAGTTTACGAACTTAAACTCCTTGATTAGATAATTTTTTATCTATTACTTGGAAGAGCACTGATGGCCGGCCGGACCACATACAAGTGCGTCTTCTACTTGCTGAGAGCTATTGAAGCTTCGCGGTGAGCAAGAACTTCGCACTCCAACTTTCTGAACTTGGACTCAGAGTTTTCGAACTCTGTACTCTATGAGCTGCTTCAGTGGCCCAGGTGAAGCGTCCCTCACCCCTTCACTGGCTGTGCTTCTGAACTGATCTGTCACCGCTCACAATGAACTTTGCGGCGCAGGCGACGATTAGCTGTCTCGATGTTTTATAAAATTTACTTCTTCAAAGAAACGGCTCACCTCAGTGAAATTTGTTTTCTGTTAGTACTTGAACTTATCTTGATACTTGTGAATTCCGCCGAAGAGCAGCGGATCCCGGTCAGGCCCCCAAATAATGGATTCAAACTAGGTTTAGTGTGATTCCTGATGTCTTAGTGAGTTTGCTGGCTAGCAAACTAGATTCTCGCTCTTGAACTCCTAGTTTGAACTTGAACTCTGTGGAAACTCGAGTTCGAGCCGCGAACTCTGAACCCGAGCAGTTGATTCGAAGGACGTTCTTGCTGAGAGGTTGAACACTTGATATAAATACGATTTACTTGTTGATTACTTGTGGTTAAAATACTAGTAGTCGAGTATAAAAAGAAACTCGAGTACACGGGTGAGTACAAAATAAAGAACTCATATAACTAACTTAATTAACTGAATCAAACTAACACAGTGATCTCTGCGGTCCCTAACTGAAAAAGTAAAAGGCCTCGACTGAGGTGCGGCGCTCCCTTATATAAGCGTCAGGCCACGCCCGCATTCCATAGCGGGCGACCAATGAGAGAGCGTCAGGTGCGTGCGTCGGAGAACGAGACAGACCATATTTGGTCTGTCTGGAGTGCGACCTTGAGTGTCGAGACCAGTGTTTTGTGGCCAGGTGGTGGAATATCTGAACTTTCAGGCATCTAAAGAATGTCCAGGTGCAGAATGACGCAAGTGAGTGCAATACCTAAAAATGCACACATCAATATTAGCACAATTGGAGCTGCACAATGGGCAAAGTCGCCATCAAACATCATAATCTGATATTCATTTGACAAAAAACTACTGTGCCGCTTTTTGAGTCAGCACAAGGGGAATATTCGGACTCTGGCGCAATCTTAATTTTAACACAAACATTTATCAATTCGTTTATTAAATAAATTAACATGAATTAAAATTCATATATTAGAAAGAAACAACCCTACTCCTGTCTCGAATCGTAGGACGGTGCTATCACTGCAAGTGCTCGCTATCAGCTCGGCAGTCCACGGCCCGGCTATGAATTGATGAAGAGACCTTGGTCGTCCTTGATACTCCCCATCATCATGTCACGGTCATCTTCACTGAAGGTTTGATAATGTAGCTATTCAATTGTCTTCCGCTTGACATACTCACGTGCGTTGAGGGCACAATAAAGCCACGTTGCGCCGACATCGCAAGTTTTTTTTTTCTTTGGCAAATGCAGAAGATTAGATGCCGACTTTCTAGCTATTGTCTTGTTTGTGACAAGATCAAGGCTACCGTAGCTGGAGCTCGTTCGCGGAAAATACTCTGTCGGAAACTCGCTCATCAGTATTGAGTCTGTTTCCACTATGGGTGGGTTCTGCAGAACAGAGTTTTGGGTAAGTTTAGCCTGAATGCTTGGAACATGTTAAGTTCACGCTATTTACCAATGTCCATGCACTAGGATTACAACAAGACATGGTACACCGAGAACCCCGACTTCACTCCGTGCTTTCACGAGACAGCCCTGGTTTGGGTACCGTGTGCCTTCCTGTGGTTGATGTCCCCTTTCGAGATATTCAGAATTAGTCGAACACCAGTTGTTTTCCATCGGACCCCGTGGACTCTTCTATCGATGATGAAACTCGTGAGTATAGGTTGAATGATGAATAGAGTAACATGATATGTTGTACTGTAGTTCTGCGTTCTCTCGCTTGCACTCTTGAGCTCAATCGAATTGTTGAGTGCGCTGACAAACGCGTCGCAACGAAATGCCGTCGAATATTACACGCCTTTGATAAAGGTTGCGACATTTTCTTATGCGTCAGTCTTGATGTCGCTGAATCGCAAGAGAGGACTTCATGCTTCGGGTTTGGTATTTCAATTCTGGTTGCTCTCTGCTATTGGTTCAATAGTGACATACAGATCTGTTCTGTCCGACATCTTGGATCCGGTTAGTAAAGAGTAAATTAAATAGATGATTAATTCAATGCTAATTTATAGGCGTCTATGGTGTGGCACGTGACGTCACTAGTCTACGTAGTCAAGATAAGTGAAGCGACACTAGCCACAGCTCTTTTGCTGTCGTGCTGTTTCTCTGATTCGCTGCCCTTATCAATTACATCACCTGGCCAAGACTTTAAAGTATGTTGAATATTTCCTGGCTTACTTACTAACAAACAGCTCTCTTAGAACCCGTCTCCCGAATGGAGTGCGTCGTTCTTGTCACGTTTACTGTTTACATGGTTCGATCGTTTAATCAAAAAAGGCTACAAGACACCAGTTGCCATAGATGATTGCTATGATCTTTCCGATGAATTCAAATCTGAGCCAATATTCGAAAAGTATTGTGAAAACTGGTCGTACCCGGAAAGCGCAAATATTCTCAAACCCTTGGTGAAAACGTTCTGGCCACGACTGTTGTCAGCGGCTCTCTTACAGCTGATTGCATCAATATTGACGTTTGTTAGTCCTTCAGTCTTGGACTATGTCCTTGTTTGGTTAGAAAACGACGAACCTTATTGGCACGGCTTCTTCTATGCTGCCGTCATGTTTGCAGCACCAATGTTGAAAACGTTTGTCAACAACCAGTACACCTATATGGTAGCACTGAGTGGTATGCAAATGAAAACAGCTATTGTTGGAGCTCTACACCGCAAGGCATTGAGAATGTCACCCAAGGCTAAAACGGATTTCACTACTGGTCAGATAGTTAATCTGATGTCTGTCGACAGCCAGGCTATCGTGAATTATGTAGGCATGGTTAACAATTGGTGGGTCGGACCGCTACAAATTTCCATAGCAATGTACATGCTATGGCAGCAACTTGGTGTAGCTACTGTCGCCGGAATTCTAGTAGTGGTACTGTTGATTCCCCTGAATGGATATGTATCCACTAAGATCAGAGATGCGCGAGGAAGAGTGATGAAAGAAAAAGACAAGAGATCGAAGCTGATGAATGAAATCATCAATGGAATCAAAGTACTCAAAATGTATGCTTGGGAAACTTCGCTAAGCGATCAAGCCAAAGTTTTTCGCAACAACGAAATCAAAGAGTTGAAGAAACAAAGCAAATACATGGCTTTAGTATTTTTCTCGATTGGCTGCATTCCAATATTGGTTACATTGACAACTTTCTTCACGTATACTTTGATCGACGAAAATAATGTTCTAGATCCGAGCAAAACTTTCGTGACCCTTTCGTTGCTGAACATCCTCAGGATGCCGCTCATACTGATTCCAATGACTCTCGACTTCTATACTTCGTTTTCTATCGCTCTAAAACGCATCAGCGCCTTTCTCAATTGTGATGAACTTCGTCCTGAGGATATCGGAAGGAGCGACAACGGTGAAATAGCAATTGAGATCACGAATGGTGAATTTTCTTGGGAAACAACTGGTTCGTCAACTCTGCGAAATGTCAACCTCAAAATCAAAAAGAAGAAACTGGTGGCTGTAGTTGGAACAGTCGGTTCTGGAAAGTCGTCTCTAGTTTCCGCGCTGCTTGGAGAAATGGAAAAAATCAGAGGGGAAGTAAACGTTTCCGGAAAAGTGGCTTATGTTCCCCAGCAAGCTTGGATCCAGAATGCTACAGTTAAGAATAACATCGTGTTTACTGGCGCTGTGGACAATGCTAAATACGAAGACGTTCTGAATGGCTGTGCTTTGAGAGAAGACTTGAAAATTCTCGATGCTGGCGATCAAACTGAGATAGGTGAGAAAGGAATCAATCTGAGTGGTGGTCAAAAACAGAGGGTAAGCCTGGCCAGGGCTGTCTATGCTGATTGCGACGTCTACGTGCTCGATGACCCGTTGAGTGCTGTTGACTCTCATGTTGGCAAACATATTTTCGATCAGGTCATCGGTCCGAAAGGGATGTTGAAGAACACTACTCGCATTCTTGTGACCCATAAGGTGGCTTTATTGCCTCATGTGGATGAAATTATTGTCATGAAAGATGGTCTCATATCCGAGCAGGGCTCTTATCTTGAGTTGCTGCAGCGAAAGGGAGCCTTCGCTGAATTCCTTGTCGCATACCTGGCTGAACAAGATGGTGAAGATGACGACGATTTGGAAGACATCAGAAACATGGTCAGGCCAGAACTGGAAAGACACATGTCGATCCTGGGCGAGAAGTCGGAAAAGAATGCAACATCCGGAAGAAAGACTTTGTCGGATATCAGTGAGCATCGAAGTCGCAAAGCTGGACGGAAGCAGAGTATTCGAAATGTAGCTAGTGTTGCAGCGTCTAAAGGTAGATTAGTGGAAGCAGAGTCAGCTGAAATTGGGTCCGTTAAGCTGAGCGTTTATGCTGACTACCTCCGCGCCATCGGCATTGGCTCATGTGTCGCCATCTTGTTGGGAAACACCACACAGAGCTGCTTGAGTTTGGGTTCATCCTTGTGGCTGTCAGCTTGGTCTGACGATGGCTCTGACCCCGAGCGAGCAAATGACGACCAACTGAGGTACGTCCGACTCGCAGTGTACGGAATTCTCGGCTTTGGTCAAGCGGCTTTCCTATACTTCGTCACCCTCACCACGTTCTTCGCCACTTTGAAGGCTTCCAACCTTTTACATAATCAGGTTAGTGTGAACGAATCGGTCAACTTAGTGTGATATTTCACTTCTCCAGATGCTAGACCGTGTACTTCGTGCACCGATGTCTTTCTTCGACACAACGCCACTGGGAAGAATCTTGAACAGGTTTGGGAAAGATGTCGAGAACCTTGATTATGGGATTCGGATGAGCATCAATCGGTTCGTCGGTGGATTTTTCCAAACTATTGTCACCTTTGCCGCCATTTCCCTGCAAACGCCGTTCTTTCTAGTCCCTTTGATTCCGCTCTTCTTGATATACTACGTTGTGCAAAAGTACTACATCAAGACGTCGCGCCAACTGCGAAGATTGGAATCAAACTCAAGGTCGCCAGTTTATTCGCACTTCGCCGAGACGGTCAGTGGTACGACTTCAATCCGAGCTTACCAGGTTGAAAACCAGTTTAACTTGGAATGCGACAGAAAAAATGACATCAACAATGCAACAAACATACTGTGCACAGCTGCGGTTTGCTGGTTGACAGTTCGATTGGAATTCCTTGGTAACATCATCACATTACTGGCAGCTCTATTTGCAGTTTATTCAAGAGGAGACAATCTTGCAGCCACTGTCGGTTTGTCGCTCAGTTATGCTCTATCTGCCACCGGGGCACTCAACATCTTGGTGACAGCTAGCGCTGATATGGAGAACAACCTAGTCTCTGTCGAGAGATGCGTCGAGTATACGAAGACTCCGACCGAAGCTGAAGCGGGAATTGAGGAAACAAAGCCAAACCCCTCTTGGCCAGACAATGGTGTTATTCAGTTCAAAGACTACGCAACCAGATACAGAGATGGCCTTGATCTTGTTTTGAAGAATCTGACGTTTGACGTGAAAGCCGGTGAAAAGGTGGGCATTGTCGGCAGAACTGGAGCTGGAAAGTCTTCGCTAACTGTGGCTCTGTTCAGAATCGTTGAGCCCGCTAACGGCACCATCATCATCGATGGTATTGACGTTAGTCGTATTGCACTGCACAGCTTACGATCCGGACTGACAATTATCCCTCAGGACCCTGTTCTATTCACTGGATCCGTGAGATTCAACCTTGACCCTTTTGGAGACCACGCTGACTCGGAATTGTGGACAGCTTTGGAATTGGCTCATTTGCAGCAGTTTGTAGATTCACTGAGCAGTGGATTAGACTTCATGATCACCGAAGGAGGCGAAAATTTGAGTGTTGGCCAACGACAGCTGGTATGCTTAGCCAGAGCTCTCCTCCGAAAATCCAAGATTCTGATACTGGACGAAGCTACTGCAGCTGTCGATTTGGAGACCGATGATCTGATTCAAAAGACCATCCGAGACCAGTTTGCTGAATGCACCATATTGACGATTGCTCATCGACTAAACACCATACTTGATTATGACAGAGTGCTCGTTATGGACAAGGGAACCATTTCAGAGTACGACAAGCCCAAGGCTCTTCTTGATAATACTGCTTCTATCTTCCACTCAATGGCCAGAGACGCTGGCTTGGTTGCTTCTGGTGGAACTGAGGAGTCAACTAAAAAACCATAAAACCTATGAACACGCTTCCATGAGCTGCCCTCTGGTTTTTAACCCCGCTGCCTGAAAAATGCAAGCAACGTGAGTGAGAGCAGTTCTTGACTACACTGTGTAGATGAAGTTTTTGGTGGAAATATGAATAAATTGCATTAACTGTAGAGGGTGAATCGGTTCGGGCAGACTTCGGGCCTCGGTACACCTGCCTGATCCACCCGCGGGCGGGCGGGCACGGGTGGACAAGCTGTAGCTTCCACTGTACTAAATGGCGCATGCGCAGTACGGCAAGTGACATCATCAAAACTTCACGGGCGCCGGCGGGGACGGGTCGGCACCGCTGTTCTGAAAAAAAAACGGAAACATATCCGGAAATAAATGTCGGCTCGCCCGACTGACTCGTATTCCGTCGATAGCGGGTTTTGATTGTTTCGGTTAAAATGAGAAACGGGCGCTCTGATGGGCACTTCACTGGACAGTTCCTGTGGCACAATTAATAAATCTAGTCAAAGTTCAATCATAGAGAGTCTGCATTAGATGGAAGACGCTCCGATTGAGATCAAGAGTCGCCGCCAGCTAGCCATGATCAACTGGATCGCAATTGTCGCCAACAACTGCTTGTTGGAGTACAATAATTCCATTGCAAACAATGCACGCGGAAGTGTTACATGAAACTGGGACATCTTTGTACAAGCTTCACCGTTGAATTTGTGTATAGCCTCTGTGAAAGGCAAGCCAACAATCCGAAACTGATATTGAAAGTCGCCAGAGCTTGTTTGCTTTGCACATGTTTGAACACTGATCTTGATAACTATGAATTCCTGACACAATAAGGATTTACAATTGGTGATGAAAGTATCGCGTTGGCTGTGAACCAGTGGACGTTTTTGCTGAACCGACCACAAAACATGGCGGAGTCTTGCTGGTTAAGAAGTCAGGTAAGCATTCTCTTGTATGACATTAGTAGAAGATACAGCTGTCTTATTTCTGTCAGGACCTTAGCTTTCTTTGGAATTCAGAGAATCCGGATTTTTCGCCATGTTTTCACGAGACGGTATTGGTGTGGATACCATGTGTCTTTCTTTGGCTGAGTGCACCTTACGTAATGTACAAAGTGCACAAAGCTGAAGACGAGGCTAGAGCTCTGCCGTTCACGCTGCTGTACTTCTTGAAAGTGGTGAGATCACTGACTCAGTATTCAGTCGCTCAAGCTTTCTTGTTTAGTTGTTGACGATTGCACTCGCCATCTTGAGCACATTGGAAGTGATGCCTGGTCAAGTCCACCTGGTCGATTATGGTACACCCTATATCAAGCTAGTCACCTTTATCTACGCCTTCGTCCTCATATCTCTCAATCGCAAGAGAACAGTTGACACTGCGGCAATATTGTTCTTGTTCTGGTTTCTTCTCTTGATCTGTTCGACAACAACCTACAGATCCGTGCTTCTTGAAATTGGCAATCCAGTGAGTTGCAACATATCGTTCAAACTATTTCAACATTTTGAATTTTAATACTAGACTTCTTCTTCCTGGCGACTGGACTCTTATTCGTTCTCAGTCAAGATGATTGCCTTGCCGCTCATCACTGCACAGTGGCTGGTATGTTGCTTCTCTGACGCCCTGCCCGAGTTTTATAACAGAACCAAGGTCAATGTAAAAGTAAGTCTGTGATCAGTGACGTGATGCGTTCGTCATGGAACCTGTCTTTAGAACCCGTCTCCGGAGTGGAGTGCGTCATTTTTGTCCCGCCTACTGTTTGCTTGGTTTGATGACCTAATCAAGAAAGGGTACACGAAGCCATTGGGCATGAATGACATATACGACTTGTCCGATGACTTCGAACCTGGTCATCTGTTTGACAAGTTCTGTAAACATTGGTCGTATCCTCTTCGGACGAATGCCTTGATTCCCTTGCTGAGAAATGCTTGGCCAAGACTGCTTCTTGCCACTATATTACAGATACTGGCAGCTACGTTCACGCTTTTTAGCCTTTTCTTGATGAATCGCTTGCTCACCTGGCTGGCCCAAGAAGATCTATACTGGCATGGAGTCGTCTACTCGGCGGCCATGTTTGTCTCACCATCTTTGCAGTCTCTTTCGACCCACCAAGCTGAATATATTACAGCCGTGACTGCTATTCAGATGAAGACGGCCTTGATCAGCGCACTTCATAGAAAATCTCTCAAGATGTCGCCCTTAGCGAGAACTGAATTCACAACTGGACAAATGGTTAACATGATGTCCGTTGACTGTGAGTCCGTAGTCACGTACGTCAGCACTGCCTACAAGTGGCTCAGTGTCCCGCTACAGATTGCCATATCGATGTATGTCATTTGGCTTCAACTCGGGGTATCTTCGGTTGCTGGCATATTAGTCATGGTATCGTTCATTCCTGTGAATGGCCTCATTATAACAAGACTGAAAACGACTTATTCTGCGCTGATGAAAGCCAAAGACCAAAGGGCGAAGCTGATGAACGAGATAATCACTGGCATCAAAGTGCTGAAAATGTATGCTTGGGAGACTTCTCTAAGCGATCAAGTCAAAGCTATAAGAAGTCTGGAGATTGTTCAGCTGAAAAAGCAACTGCAATACCTAGCTGTCATATGTTTCACAATGGGATGCGCTCCGCTTTTCGTAGCGATGGCCAGTTTTATCACGTATACACTCATAGACGATAACAACGTGCTCGATCCTAGCAAAATATTCGTATCGCTGACCGTCTTCTTCATGATTCAAAAGCCACTTACTTCCCTATCTGATCTACTTAACGCAGCTGCAGCCTTTTCTGTCGCCAGGCGGCGCATAGATAGGTTCTTTCGCTGTGACGAGCTGGATGCGGATGATATTGGAAGAAAAGAAAATGGCAAGACGGCTATTGAGATGGTTGATTGTGAGTTTTCTTGGGGAGACCGCAGTGAAGCTACTCTGCGCAAAATCGATCTGAATATCGCGAAACGAAAGCTGGTCGCTGTAGTTGGTACAGTTGGATCGGGAAAGTCTTCTTTAGTATCAGCTCTACTCGGAGAGATGGGAAAAACCAGAGGCAAAGTCAACATTAGCGGAAGTATTGCCTATGTTCCTCAGCAAGCTTGGATTCTTAATGCTACAGTGAAAAATAATATCATATTCACCAGCTCTCCGGATAGTGCAAGATACGAAGAAGTCCTCGACAACTGTGCTTTGAAGGCGGACTTGAAAATATTAGAAGCTGGAGATCAAACTGAAATAGGAGAAAAGGGAATCAATCTGAGTGGCGGTCAAAAACAAAGGGTCAGTTTGGCTAGAGCTGTGTATGCTGACCGAGATATCTATTTGCTTGATGATACACTGAGTGCCGTCGACTCTCACGTGGGAAAACATATTTTCGATCAAGTCATAGGTCCCAAGGGCGTGTTGAAGGACAAAACAAGAATCCTCGTCACTCACAAAGTTGCCCTTCTGCCCCAAGTGGACGATATAGTGGTCATGAAAAACGGGCGAATATCTGAACAAGGTTCTTACACTGAACTGGTACAGCGGAAAGGAGCCTTCTCTGAGTTTCTAGCCGAATATCTGGCCGAAGGCGCTGCTGGTGAAGACGATTTGTCAGAAATCAAAGCGTTGGTCAAAAATGTTCCGATTGCCGAGTCTCGAAAAATCGTTCAGTCTAGCAAAGTAGAAAGAAAATATGACGACAATCAAGACAACCTCTCGACGAAAGGTAGTCTTGTGGAAGCGGAGTCAGCTGAGACAGGATCCATCAACCGTGGTGTCTACTTGTCATATCTTCAAACCATCGGAGCACCCTTGTGTGTAGCCATCTTGACTTTGAACGTATTTCTGAATATTTTCGTTGTCGCCGGAAACCTAAGCCTGAAAGCCTGGGCTGCCGACGCAGCTTTTCCAGAACGTCTAAACGACATCCATCTCAGATATTCAAGAATGACCATGTACGGACTTTTTGGTGCTTCTCAAGCTGTTATAATGTATTTAGGATATCTTCTAACGTTTCTTGGAGCATTGAAAGCTTCCAGAATACTGCACAACATGGTGAGATAGCATATGTTGTAGAAAGTGTACCATGAAATCCGTTTCTTCCAGATGCTGGACCACATTCTTCTTGCTCCAATGTCGTTTTTTGATACGACCCCTTGTGGACGAATCTTGAACAGATTCACGAAAGACATCGATAATACGGACCTTGTGATCCGCACTGTTATCATACAGTTCACCATGACCATCTTCACAGCTATTGTCACCTTTCTCATGATTGCAATTCAAACGCCTTACTTTTTGCTGCCCTTGGCCATACTCGGGGCAGTCTACGTCAACGTACAAGGTCGTTACGTGACGACGTCTCGTCAACTGCGAAGACTAGAGTCTAATTCAAGGTCACCAGTATTTTCTCACTTTGCTGAAACTGTCAGCGGTACAACTTCCATCCGAGCCTTTCAAGCTGAACAATACTTCAATTCGGAATGCGATAGAAAAGTGAATATCAATAACGCAACTGACCTGTTGAGCAAAACCGCCGCTAGATGGCTGTCTATTCGCCTAGAATTTTTCGGAAACCTGATAGTGTTGATGGCTACTTTCTACGCAGTTTACTCGAAAGGCGAGATTGATGCAGCAGCTGTGGGCTTGTCGCTCAGCTACGCCTTGACAGCCACGAATACTGTCAACATGTTCGTCACGGCGAGTGCTGAGCTCGAGAACAACCTTGTTTCCGTTGAACGATGTCTTGAGTACACAAAGACACCGACCGAAGCAGCTCGTGATATCGAATCCACTAGGCCAGACAGTTCGTGGCCCGGAAAAGGTGAAATCCAGTTTCAAGACTATGCAACACGATACAGAGATGGGCTTGACTTGGTGCTCAAAGATCTCAGCTTCAGCGTTAAACCGGGCGAAAAAGTGGGCATCGTTGGCCGCACTGGAGCTGGAAAGTCGTCACTGACCCTTGCCTTGTTCAGGATGGTTGAGCCCGCCAATGGTACCATAATTGTGGACGGTGTTGATGTCAGTCGCATTGGGCTTCACAGCTTGCGTTCTGGGCTGACAATCATCCCTCAAGAGCCTGTATTGTTCACAGGAACCCTCAGACTTAATCTGGACCCCTTTGGAGACCACGCCGACTCAGAGTTATGGAGAGCACTGCAGTTGGCTCATTTGCAACAATTTGTCGATTCTCTTGGAAACGGTTTAGACCATGACATCACTGAGGGAGGAGCCAATCTGAGCGTCGGTCAACGACAGTTGGTTTGCTTGGCAAGAGCTCTTCTCAGAAAGTCCACCATCTTGATCCTTGACGAAGCCACTGCCGCTGTCGATCTTGAAACGGACGACTTGATCCAGAAAACCATTCGAGAAGAATTTTCGCAATGTACAACTCTGACCATCGCTCACAGACTGAATACTATCCTTGATTATGACAAGGTTCTGGTTATGGACCAGGGAACGTTGGCTGAGTACGATTCTCCTAACGCCTTGCTGGACAACTCTAAATCCATCTTCCATTCTCTGGCCAAAGACGCTGGATTGGTTGGATCCCGTGTAACTGCTCAGTCCACATGATCTTGCTAAGCCTTTCTTTTTAAGGCAATTTCAACTAGGCTCACAAGCGAAAACATCGTGGAAAAGCTCGGGAACAATTGTATATTGAAAGTTGATTCGGGCTAGAGATGAGTTTTAAGTTCAGCAGAGTTCACTCTGGCAAAGCTAATTTTGAGCCCTAGTAGAAAATTATTCAATGGTCCCGAGCTTTTTCACAGCTGACTCCGCTGGAGGGACTTGGATTTCAAAACACCTATTGCGAAATCAGGTAAAGGATGAGAAAAATAATAGCGGTAATATTTCTTGAGACGTGATAGACTGGCGATAGGTTAATGTGCCATTATGATTCCCAGTAAAAATACTTGTCCGAGAGGAGGCCGAACTTTCCTTCGGTCAGGCTTCCACGATGCATGTCACAGGTCACGTGGCCAGGTGCTGAGGCCAGGTGACCAAGTTTTGAGGTCACGTGACCAGGTTCTGAGGTCCCGTGACCAGTCACATGTCCTAACGAACTTTCTGGGGGTGACGTAAACAACTTTTTCTGGGTAGAGAAAGACTTTTCTGTCTTTCCCTGTTACTCGCCGACAGCGATGAGATCTGAAAAAAGGAAAGATGATACACGTTGACTAGATGAGCCATTCATATCAACCCTAGCTAGTTGGACAGTTGACATCAATGCGAAGGACAGTTTCTAAATCCAGCGGTGAATCAACATTTTGAAAAATTAACTGCGGTCACATCTTTGATTTTTTCTCAATTGGTCTTCTTCAAATATCTCAAATTGAATCAACAGATCGCCATTCAGAAACGGTCCTTCGCTTTGTAGTGGATAGTCAGCTGGCTAGGGTTGATACATATACCGGTGTGTCGATAATTATTTTCAGACATTGAGGAGCAATCGGTCAGATTTCAGAGGACGTCATTGTGCTTTTTCGCTTGACAATGGTGAATATCAAAACTGTCTTCCATGACGACGTATTCATCCCATAGCCATCGATTTGTCATTAAATAGTCTCACTTTTGCAAATATCGATTCAGCCATTCCTGCTGTTAAGACTGATGAGTGTTCTTCAGAAAAATCACAAAGTCTAGGAAATACTGGCTAGACTTAGTCATGTCTCGCAGTTTGTAGCGAAGGTTCAACTCCGCCAGTTTCTTGACTGGATTTCGCAAGGAAGCTGTAATAGCTTTTAAATGAGCGAGGACATAGGTATGCCTTATTTTCCATCAATCAAAGTCATGCTCTCACTCACTGGACTGGGCTTTGAATACCAGTCGACGTACGCTAAGGTTCTCAATCACGTTATGCTAGCAGTGAATTTGCTCAACAGCGTCGTCGTGTTTGTTCTGGGCATGATTGATTTCTTCAGTAGATTCAGCTACGCTACGTTACTGTCGACGAGTCTCGTAACGACTAATTTAATATGCATGGCAGTGATCAAATTCAACTATTCCGTGTTACAGAAATCATCAATGCTATGCGATGAATTTTTTACAGATAGACAAACGAGAAAGCTCAGCGTTTGGAGCTTGTGGACCGTCATACTTGTGACCATGTCCAGTCTCGTTGAAGTAGCTGGTTTTTCATACAGCTACAGTCAATATCCTTATGTCTTTTCCTTATTAGACATGGTTGGAAATGTCATCAGCCGATGTATGCTCACCTTTCATGCCAATGTGACGTTTGTGACGTATATATTTCACTGTTTTCTTCAAGGCGAAATAATGATGTCGCTCGTTGAAAAGTTGTCTCGCTTTGACATATCGACCCGTCAGCTGGAAATCATGCTCAATGACGCTATCTGTCTCGAAGGTGCTCTGAATTATCGAATATCAATCATAGCTTTCACCTTTTCTGCGCAAACTTTCGTCGCTTTGTTAATGTATTCCGTTGACCTCCTTCAGCTAGGTTTTGGTGAAGCTCTCGGCTTTCAACTTTCCGTCGCATGCCGATTACTCAATAATCTGCTCCTCATATTCGGAGTCATGATTCTCAGCGCTAACATCAACCAAAGACTACAAGCAGAATACAGGCATCAGTTTGGCGCCATCTTGAGACGCGAAGGACAATCAGCTAGAGCATCGTACATGATGTCGAGGCAAAGCTGGTTTCAAGTCCGCTTCACTGCATGCGGTATGTTTGACGTGAATAGAAGAAGTATCCTCAGCTTCACTTCAGCCTTGGTAACATTCATTGTTTTGTTCATGCAACTTCATCGAGTTTTATAGGGAGCCATATTTTGAACTAAAGATATGAACGTGCCCCATCGCAATGGTCAAACTACAGGCCGGCCCGACCCGATCGTGGCCAGTAGGGATTGTCTTTAGCCCAACAGTGAAGGCTGCGCATGCGCAGTATGACATCAGAATGACGTCATCCCTTGCGGAGACAGAATTTGACTGCCCGTAACCGTCCGACCCGCGGGCCGACAGTCTCTCTCTCCCTCTCTCTCTCTCTCTAACAGAGAGAATGATTTAGTATTCAAAGAATAACTAGAGAATCGGAGAATAAAATACAACGACCAGATGCTCCATTAACCCACATTTTTTCTTTGGTTGAAAAAAGGATCATTTGAATTTTGAAGGACGTCATATTGTCGCCTTGCTTCTAAGTGGTGATTATCGACTTTTTTTCTCATGAAAACGCCTCCTGAACCGATAACTATCGATTTCCCATTGAATATTCACGGCAGCGACACTATCGATTCGACTATTCTCAGTGTTCAATTAGTTCTGTGGTGAAAAAATAACAAAGTCTCAGGTGCACTGGCGAGACTTACTGATATTTCCGTCACTTGAGGTGAATTCGAACTTGGATACCAAGCTTCCGGGTTGTATCTTAGCTTCCCTCGTATTTTAGCCTGCGTTCGAAGTGCTATAGATTCGAGATATTCATCATTATACTGCATTTCCAATGAACCACGATGAGACTTCAAGTTATTTTTCCTCAATCAAAGTCTTGCTGTCTTCAACAGGGCTGGGCTTTGATTACCGGTCAAGGTACGCCAAATTTTTCAACCATATTATGCTAGTCGTTAACGTGTCCAACAGCTTCATTGTGGTTGCTCTGGGCGTGATTGGTCTCTTCACTTCATTCAGCTATGGTACGTTACTGTCTGTCAGTCTAGCAACCACAAACTTGGTATGTGTGACAGTGATTAGGTTTAACCATTCAGTGTTGCAGAAATCATTAATCATATGTGATGAACTGCTTTCTAGTAGACAGAGGAAAAAGCTCAGCTTCATGAGCTTGTTGACAGTTATGCTTGTGATTGCATCCAGTTTAGCTGAAGTAGCTGGATTTTCATATAGCTACAGTCAATATCCGAAAATCTTCACCGTATGGGAGTCGGTTGGAAGTATTACTAGCCGATGTCTGTTGACGTTTCTTGCCGATGTGACATTTGTGACATATTTGTTTCAAGGCTTCCTTCAGGGAGAAATAATAATGTCGCTGGTAGAAAGATTGTCTCAAACTGAAATATCGACCCGCCAGATAGAAATCATGCTCAATGATGCAATATCTCTAGAAGGTACTTTGAATGAGCGATTATCAATAATAGTGTTCACTTTCATTGCGCAAGCTTTCGTATCTTTGTTATTGTATTCCGTTGATCTTCTCCAGCTAGGTTTTGGTGAAGCTCTCGGATTTCAATTATCTGTCGCAGGTAGATTATTCAGTAATTTGCTTCTCATATTCGGAATGTTGCTTTTTACGGATACTATCAACCACACACTAAAAGCTGAATACAGAAACCAGTACGGCGCCATCTTGAGACGCGAAGGACAATCAGCTAGAGCAGCCTACGTGAGTTCAAGACAACGCTGGTTTCGAGTCCGCTTCACTGCGTGCGGTATGTTCGACTTGAATAGAAAATGTATCTTGGGCTTCATATCAGCCTTGATTACATTCACTATTTTGTTCATGCAACTCAATCGAGTTCTATGAGTTACGAACTCAAAGTGGAAATGTGTGATTGCTGCAGTTATCTTCATGGTCATATCTATCGCAACGTACACCGTTTACCAGACACAGTCACGGCCAAAATTGAACGACTTTGGTTTCATGTTAATTTCGCGTTGCGTAAAAGAAAATTGTTGTTCAATCTCTGTATGTGAACCGCTGTGAAGGCATTAAAATAGACGTATCTCTCCGACTAGAATATTCTTAAATCATGCAAAGCATATTTCGACATGTCAAAATTTACAGTTTTTCTGAATCAGAAATTCTCATAACATCCCTCGTACTTTTGATACAGCCCTCGCATGTCGCTAGAAGTTATAGTTTAGTCAACTTAGATTACCGGCAGATGGCGCTGGGCCTTGAATTTGATTTCACAGATGACAAGTGCCAACTTTTTTTCCAACTATAATCGCTCGAATAGATAGATTTGTGCTTGCCAATAGGTTAACTAGGGCATGGGTTGCAAGTTGTAAACCAATTTATATGTTCCGAAATCTATACTGCTAATGACTTTGGAATACAGGTCAAGGTGTTTGTAACGGGAAAGAGTTACTCAAACCGGTCGCAATTAGCCGACTCCCTCTCCCGCGCTCTCTCTCTCTCTCTCTCCCTTGCTGAATGCCAGCAAGTCAGTCTTGTTTCAACTCTTAATAAATACGGTTGTGATCAGTGCCTCAACTTGAGACAATAAGGCCTAACGCTACCCGCGACATTGGTGGCTGCAGTGCGTTCGGGACCACTGGACTGACCCCACAACACGTGACCTGACTGACCCCACAAGACGGGACCCGACTGACCCCCCCCCCCTGATACATAGAGGACTATAAGAAAGGTTAGTTCTCGCTCCCTCTCTCCACTGTCCCCTCTTTCTCTTGCTTTTCGCCACATTTTTTGCTTCTTTATGTGAAACAGAGAATAACCAATAAATCGATTCCTCTTTTGCGTGAGAAACAATGCTGAAATCTTTTATGTAGAATTCAGTATTTGTTCCTTTAAAAGTAGAGGTGATCAAAGCCACACAAGTCACTTGATCCTTTCTGTGGAACAATTGGCAATAAACCCCGCCTTGTGCACGGGTGATGAACTTGTGATTCTTAGGCCCAGTGTCTGAGAGTCTTTGTGTTCAGCGTGTGAACCATACACTCGTTGTCTTTGTTGTGATAACAAGCTTAGGAGGACTTTGAACAGTTTACCTCTCTGCTTTTTGTGCAAAGAAGTCAGACTTTGTGTCCATCTAGACCGTGTAGAAACTACAGTCTTATACTCAGTGCTGACCCTGCTTTGTGTGCGAGGTCACGCCAAGAGTCGTGACAGTAGTCGGGGCGAGTAGTGAGAATTCAAAGAGCAGAGAAAATCAAGACGATGAGAATGGTCATGCTCATCGGTATCGCCATTCTGGTGACCTTGATGCAAGTAGTCAACGGTCAACTATTCCCGCCAACGAGGGCAAGGGCCGATTGGCTCCAAAAGGCAGCTTCTTACGGAATCGAATTTCATGAAAGAGGAACCGCCTATGTATTTCACACCAGTTGGCAACAAATATTGGTACTGAAGTGGCCATTTGACAAATTTGATCTCCGACTCCCAAGTGTGAATTGCTCGGATTTCCATGACTCAGCGAATATGACATACACCACAGAAATGAATCAAACAATCGACGATACAACAACAAAATGTTGGCATATGGAGTTGGAGTTCAGAATGATGAGAGTACAGCTGGATTCGAAGATAGCGGCTACCGCTAAAATACTACACCTCACGCCACCAGCACGCAGGGTGAGAAGGCAATGGGAAGGTGTATTTGGATTCGCCGCTGGAGCGGTAACGGCCGGATGGATTAGTACGTTATTTTCAAGAGGAGATAACCTATTGAAAAATAAGGTTGAGAATTTGTATCAGAGGATGTCGAGACAAGATGCCTATCTTCATACTCACAACGAAGCATTGATCGGCATAAAACAGATGGTCGATTCACGCACAGAGTCGGTCACGAGTACCCTGAAAGCCATGGAGGCGCAAGTGAAAAGCAACACAGCAAACTCTGTTACCCTACGGGAATTCATGAAAGGCGAAGCCACGAGAACTGCCGCTAATGATTACATGTTGGCCAATTTTATAGCCATGTCACAGATGGCCAATGCTCATGTACTCAATTACATACTGATTGGAGAGGCGTACATGGACTGGTATGAAGCCATTGTATCTCTCAGAGACGGATTCTTACCATTGAAGCTAGTACCATACCAGAGACTTAAAGACCTGCTCGTGGCTGTTCAAATCAAACTACCGAGCCACCTTGAACTCGCCTTCGAGCACAGCGAGTGGCATATGTTGTACACTCTACCTCTATGCAAATTCACAGTTGAAGGCGAAAACATATTCATTCGTCTGTCCATTCCTCTTCGGCTGAAAGATATGGCCGTGAAATACAATTTGATCATTCCCATGACAAGTGCATTCCCTTGTGGGTCCGAGATTTGCAAGGCCAGACCCAATAGAACAGACTACATGAAGTTCACAGGCCTTCCTGAAATGATCTTAACTGACAAGGAAATGAATTTGAAATTTGGAACAAAGCGGAGTCACTTCAACTGCTTACCGTCCAGCGACAGACTCACGTGCTACAACTTCGACCCAAATTTGTTAACAGCGTTGTCTGTTTGTACCAAGGCGATTGACAACTGGGACAAACCGAACATTGAGAAGACCTGCAAGCTAATCAAAAGCGAACTCAGCTCATACAGGCCGATAAGATCAGGCTTCAATACATGGGCCGTTCATAAAGATCCCATTCCGAATTACATTCAAAAATGTGAGAGTCAAGAACAACCCCATAAGTTGAACCAATGGGTGAAAATCGTACAAGTGAAGAATCATTGTAAATTCATTACTCCCAATATCACCATCTTCGGACCACTAGCACGAAATGAGCATTCGGCAGTGTTCAACGTTGTCCCAGATGATTATCTCTTTCGTCCCACAAATTGGTCTGGCATAGTTCCGGACGTGAAAATAGAAAATGTCCCCTCACTGCTCGATGTTCCTTCGATAAATATTAGCCTCGTATCAAATGAGTCAAGACGCGAAGGCGAACGGATTGATTATTTACTGGATCTTAATCGAAAAATTGACCTCCTCGACTCACGAGATATACAACATAGAAACAAAGTCCATTTGACCTTCAGCTCAATAATCCACGCTACGTCTCAGATTTTGTTACTTATCATGGTCATTCTTCTAATGGCGGCCACATTGAGGAGTGGCTACTGGTTCACCGTCATCACCATGACTATCCAGTTTGCTGACTCCGCCTCCGCTTATGATTACATAACAGATGACGACCTTCTTGATGCTCAATTCTGGTTGATAGTCACTTCAACTTTAGTGGCAGTCATCATTCTTCTGCTTGTTGCTTACCTAGGAGTGAAATCCGGATATTTGAAAATAGTCATCACTAATCATCGTGGGTTTGTTGTTAACTCAACCTCGTCTCGCTTCTACACTAGCCTTTCAATTGTGAAAACAGTGACCGGCATAGTGTCGAGACAAGAACAAGTGATCCAAATTTTTGCTCCAGTCAGCATCAAAGTACCAGCCGAGACAAGTCGCATCGAATTCCTGCCATATCGACTATTCTATAAAATTGACAATACAGGAACCTTGCAAGTGTCGTCACCGATAACTGCTAGAGCTGTTGACTCTGACGGTTTCTATCTCAGTGAAGAAGAGTTCAATATTAAAGTTGAACTAAAGACAATCAATTGGCAAGGACAAAAGCCTATTCGACTAAGTGACAATTCTTACGGTGAAGTGCATCTAGTTGCGATTGCTGACCCTTCGCCTCTCAATTAGTTCATCATGTCAAAAAACCTGAATGTTCGTCCTCGTCCGTCTAAATCACCGTTATCACTAAACCCTCATATCATCAATCACGAAGTAGCTCCATGCTACATTAGTCCGCCACTTTACCCAATGCTTCCGCCTCTTCAGAATTACGTCCCAGTGGCAGCGGCAGAAGAAGTCAAACAACAGATAATAGTTACGAGTAGCAATATTCACCCTTCTGTATACAACGGTCTCCCAGAGGACGTCTATGAATGGCTCGACTCATTCGAAATGGCCGCCACAGCTAACGCTTGGTCGCATCAAGCAAGATTGACTAAATTGCCAGCCTATTTGAATGGCAGTGCTCGACAATGGTTCATCGAATTCCGAGACAACGTGTTGAACAAACTAGACGGTCTCGACGAGGAGAAATGGCCCAAGACAGTTGCCGATCTGCAAACGTCCTTCGGAGCTCAAAATACATCCGTGGTGAACTGTAACTCAATGATGAAAAGGAAACAAGAATCTGGTGAAGATGCCATGACCTATTATCTAGCAAAGATATCATTGATTCGCAGATACAACCCACTGATGAGCGAGAAGGAAAAAGTTGACCAAGTGATCAACGGACTTTCGGGCACACTGTTCGACAAGATCTACCCATATGAATGCAAGAATCTGGAAGACTTGAGGAAGAAAATGCAGCTGCATGCCGAAGGGCACAAACTGGCTATCGAACGAAGCGACTTCAGTACTTCAGCACTTGTTGAAGCCACTGCCGAGAAAATTGGAGAGACAGTGTGCAATGCTGTCATGACGAAAATGTCAGAGACCAAGCCGAATTCGTCTCCGAACTATGGAGACCGTGTTGACTCGAATCGAACACGCTTCGAGGCAGGACGAGGCAGATCTTTCAACAACATGAGAGGCCGCGGCCGGGGTCGCGGTCGAACGAATGACCGTGGCGAGCTCGTCTGTAATCACTGTGGATTGGTGGGTCATTTGTGGCGAGCTTGTCGAAAAAGACTCAATGAAGAACGGAATAGAAATGCTCAATACTTCACCGAAAATCAAGGACGGTCACAGAACCGACAGTACCAACGTGATCAACAGCAACCAAGCTTTTTGAATCAGGGAAATCGAGACAACCAACAGAACTCGGAAACTAAAAGCCGGCCTTCAGACAAAGACTCTGAAGGCCGGATGTCACCTTATTGCTGCGAAACCCAGTGAACTCATGCATATCTATACCTACATCAACAACCGCTTGACTAAGTGCTTTCTAGACCCTGGTAGTGGCATATCTTTGATTAACCGCAAAGTAATGACGCGACTGAAATTAGAGGAGCAGCCAATTGAAAATGCACCGAGCATCCGCTTCGCCAACTCCGAAACATCTAAACTCTCAACGGGAGTGATGGTCACTATCTCCTTAGCATCCACAAAAGATGACTTCAAATCAATCAACAGCAGCAAACCAATCGAGCACTTACTCTACATCTCTGACAACTTACCGTTTGACATCCTGCTTGGCATAAATTATTGCCGCGACGCCTGCCTCCGAATCACATGCGCGAGCGACAGGTGCACAATTGACTGTGAGAACGGAACATTACCAGTGAACTCCATTCAGGTCAACACAGACCATTCACTCAGTCTGAGCGAAACTGTCACCATTCCCGCCAGGTCGGCAAAACTCATTCAAGTCAGCGGACATCCCTCGACCGAAGGCATAGCACTACTCAAGCCTCGTTTCATCAAGAACAGTCACCTATTAATACCCTGCTGCATGGTTGACATCAAACAAGGAAAGACCAATGCTTTCGTCATCAACACTTCAAATTCAGAACAGCATCTGTACCAGAATCAACGGATCTTTGAACCAGATGACCGTGAAACTGAATTTGATTTCAATTCAAAACCGACTGAAAACACCACTCGCCCATCTGTCAATCCGAAACTTGAACAAGAAAAAGTGAAAGAACTGAATCAGCTCATCGATGATCATATCGAACTGTTCACGAGTCCCGCAGAATTCGGACAGTATGAGCACACAGAGCACGAGATAATTTTACAGTCAAACAGCAGACCTTTCAGTTTTTCTCCATATCGAGTGTCCCAGCTGGAAAGAGAAATCATAGACCAGCAAATAGATGAGATGCTCGAAATGAAAGTAATCAGACAATCAAGTAGCCCATACTCGTCACCAGTACTTCTCGTCAAGAAGAAGAACGGTAAATACCGTTTTGTGGTAGATTTCAGGCGTCTCAACAAAGACACCGTCAAGGATGTCTACCCACTCCCACTGATCGCTGACATATTAGAAACACTAAGAGGAAGCCAGTACTTTGCTTGCCTAGACATGAGATCGGGCTACTGGCATGTGAAAATCAGAGAATCTGACAAGCAGAAAACAGCGTTCTCGACTCATGATGGACATTATGAATTCAATGTGATGCCGTTCGGATTAACAAATGCACCAAGCTGCTTTGCTCGACTGATGAATACTGTCTTAGCCGGACTCAAATACAATACCTGTCTGGTGTATCTTGATGACATAGTTATTTTTGCTAAGACCTGGAAGCAATTCACGAATAACTGTTCTATTGTACTGAAGACACTGAGCGAAGCTAAAATCAAACTGTCACCGGAAAAATGTTCTTTTGGCTTCAGCGAAATAGCCTTTCTTGGATTCGTTATCAGTGGAGAACGCATAACCACTGACCCAAGACTAACGAAAGCAGTCGATGATTTTCCAATTCCAACCACTGTCAAGAAGGTACAAAGTTTTCTTGGCCTTGCGTCTTTCTACCGAAAATTTGTCAAAAACTTCGCCATGATCGGCACTCCGCTGTATGAACTCACCAAACAGAAAACGAAATTCGAATGGACACCGGAATGCCAAAAAGCCTTTGATGAGCTTAAAAAAGTATTAACTACGCCACCGGTCTTAGCACATTACAGAGATCACTATCCACTGTACTTGGCCACTGACGCCTGTGACTTTGGAATAGGCGCCATCTTGAAACAGAATGTAGATGGCATGGTACACGTCCTTGGCTATGCTTCTCGGAGCTTGAACAAAGCAGAGAGAAATTATTCGGCCACCGACTTGGAAACTCTAGCCATCAAATTTGGGATAGAGAAGTTTCACACCTATCTACACGGAAGACATTTCACGGTGATAACAGATCATAATCCTCTGGTGCAGTTGCGAAACGTCAAGAAACCGTCGAAACGTCTAGCCCATTGGCTTCAGTTCTTCGAAGATTACAACTTTGTGATACAGTATAAACCAGGCAAGACTCACACAGACGCAGATTCACTATCCAGAAATCCTGTGGAGTCGGGCAGTGAAACCGAGGTACCAGTATTCTCAATTGAAACACAAACAATCATCGAGGCACAGAACCAAGATGACTGGTGCAAAAGGATAAAAGGCAACACCGATTTAATGAACAAGAAAGGCTACCTTATTAAAGACGGCAAGCTATTCAAGCAAAAAATAACAGACCTGGGACCACTGAACTTACTTTGCGTCCCGCGGACAATGAGACATCATGTACTTCGTGAACTACATGATTCACCGTTTGCTGGTCACTTTGGGCGAGAAAAAACATTGGCAAAAATCAGAACCCGATTCACCTGGCCGGAAGTAGACAAAGATGTGAGAGAATACATCCGGAGCTGTAAAGCTTGTCAGTTCAACAATCAAGTGAGAAAACGAAGATTGGGACTGATGAAACCACTAGTCGTTGATAAATATTGGGACACAGTCCATATAGACATAGCGGGCCCTTTCCCGACAAGCATGCGACAGAACCAGTTCATTCTCATAGCAATTGACCATGCCAGCAAATGGGTCGAAGGGCAAGCATGTCGTGACATTACTAGCGATGTTGTTGCCAAATTTCTACTGACAAACATATATCTGAGACATGGCTCGATCAACAATCTAGTTTCCGATCGAGGCACCCAGTTCCTGAGCCACTTGACACAGTCATTTTTGAAACTGATGAGGACTAAATCATGTCCGAGTACAGCATGGCATCCACAGACTAATGGTCAAGTAGAAAACTTCAACAAAACAGTGGTTAAGAGCATCAAAAAACAATGTGGACGAAGCGGAAAATGGGACGAATTTCTACCTTTCGCCATTGCAGCCCACAATTTTTCGGTTCAAGCTACAACCGCTGAGTCACCGTACAAGCTTTTACACAAGGAAGAACCACGGATGCCGATCGACATCGAATTTGAACTAGAACCACTACCCGAATACCTACAAAATATGCGTACACATTTCGCCGAGATGAAGAGTTTAGCGGTAAAGAATGCCGAAGTAGCACGAGAGCGTCAAAAAGTTAATTATGATTCAAAACACGAGAACGTTGAATACACTCTCGGTCAGAAAGTTCTCATCGTCTTACCGTCACAAGGTCCACTCAAACCTACGAAGCTCAGTGCAAATGCCCTTGGTCCATTTGAAATAATAGAGGTGTTTTCACCGTTGAACTACCGAATCCGAGATTTGAGGACTGGACCCGAGAAGATACCGGACAGAACAGAACATGTATCAAGGTTGCGACCTTATCATGACCGGATCGAAGCAGAGTTGAGCTTCGAAATACAAGAAAACAATATTCAGTCCAATCCTACGCAAGATACCGACTTCCGAATACATTTTTGCGAAGACGAAGATAGAGTGTCTGTCACTTACGAAGCCCCTGAGATCGCTGCAGATATCTCACCGGAATCCAGTGACCGTAGTTTGAGTCCTCCGACGAATGAGACTGACAGAGCCGACGACTTTGATACTGCATTACCTGATGACCAACCTCCACTTGCTGATTCTCAACCGAGAGTCAGCCCACTACCGGCCTGGGTCGGTGCGTACGATCGTACACCCGTCACGCCCGATTTTTCTTTAGTTGACCCAGTTTCCAACTCCGACCCGATTCTTAACTCTAACGAACCGCGGTATCCGCAGCGAAATAGAGTTCAAACAGAGCTCTTTCAGCTCGACCCTACTAAAAAACACTAATTCTTTAATCCCTCCAGGAGCTCGAACATGAGTAAGCAAGAAGAACGAATCCGCCGACTCATGAGCAAAGGTCTAAACGAGCTGATCCAGGATGAAGTAGCCAACCTTTACGACCTTTTAGTGCAAACAAACAAACTACCCAAATTGTCGAAACCAGAAATAGACAAAGAAACTGGACACTTTTTCATTGATATGACTATCCGTTCAGAGTCCGGAGATCTAAAACACGTCTACGAACACCACAGAAAGACAGACCTATGCAAACAACTCTTTAGGAAGAAAGCATTAGTCGCCTATGATGGACCACGAAAAAATACTAAGAAAATTTTAGATAGAGTTATAGCCAACCACGCCACAACTTCTGCCATATTACCACTTGATCAACTCTTGCCACAGACAAGTGCCGCGAAAGCGCCAGAGATCGAACTATTTGATTGGCCATTATGTTCCTTGGATTTCGCCGAGAAACCTCTGCTGCCCCAAGTTCGATCGGTTCAACCAATACCGACAACATCAACTTCGAGTGAAACATTGGAACCGACTTATGCTTATCCCGAACAAGAACTTGAGAACTATATAACACCACCAGCACGACGCAGTTTTGAAACTTTCAAATCCGAAACGAATATGGGATCTGAGAGTAGTTGTGACATGTATTACAACTACTTGAGAAAAGACTGGCCCAAAATTCTCTACAAAGACATAGAGACTTACGAAGTCTTTGATCTGAACAACAGGGGTTACAGATATGCAGCACAGATAACAACTTACTCTTCGCGTTTCAGAGGTCAGTTTATCGATTGTGACCATGTTAATGAAAAGCTTTGCCAAATCAATTGGAAGGCCCTCGCGATCTACTACTTCGAGTACTGTGACAAAGCACACGACCCAAAAAACTTAGTGTTCCCTAAGATCCAACGGAAGAGAATCATCGAGGAGTCCGAATCAGAATGTTCAAACATGTCGAACGACCTCCTCTTCAAACTCAACGAGATTGATGGCATGGACTTAGATCTACCGAACCAGTCATTGTTTGAGTTCGACTCAGCCATGATTGACGAAGTCTTGAATGACGAGAGCCAACTTGATCAAACAATAGATCAGATTCTGACCGACTTCCCTGCACAGTCTCAGACAGAGAGTATGACCATCGACCCAACACTGCTGCAAAGTAAACTTTCTAAACGCCAGCGAGACTTCATCGCTGCTGCTTTTAACACGATTCCGATCAAAGAAGGGAAACCTTTCATCAAAGAAACTTGGGAGACTAAAGTGATCAATGAACAGAAACATGAGATGGTCACTTTGTCTTATGACGACAAGACAGGTACGGGTTACGGACTCACCAAAACCAAAGCCCGAGAAGAGGCGAGATCCGACCTTATGACCAAATCTGGCTGGACGATGGCGACACTGGAACTCAAATACGAGAAGACGTTTGAAGAGTTCCAAAGAGTCGACCCGAAAAAGAAACCTGGTGCGAGCAAGAAACATAACGCGAGACCAACAAATAATGGCAGAAACAGCGTGACCCTGTCCCTCAAAATCATTGAGAAGAAACTAGAGAAGAAGTTCGACAGGAAGTTGAAGATAATTCAACAGAAATCGGATAGGCTCAGGCAAAAAGATGCTTGAGCGTTAACACAATTAACAAAGACACAAACACTAGACATGAATTTTCTTCTAAACTACCGATTAATCACTCTTATCTAATTCTTTTTCCCTGTTTCCTATCCTTACTGTAACCCTTCTCTATCCTTCTCGTTCCCTCTTTACTAATCTTTAATTTACAGATATGGCTCATTATAGTGCCAATTTCCTCTCCACTTCCATGGAGGCGAAGGTGCAAATCGCCTACAAGCACCATCGCCGCGATGGCAACTCTGGTGGTCTTCCTTTTGTTCATGTCAAAAGGAACAGGGATGGCAAATTTGCTTTCTCTGCCAAGGTCAAAAACCTTCGGAGAGTGGAGTGCACCATAACCGTGGTCACTTCATCTGAACAGGAGACCATCTACCTGCTCAAGTGGCGGGCTCTCCATTATGCTGCTGGCAGATGGAGTCTCTCAATGGGCGAACGCATCGAGGATAAAATACCAGTCCCGCCACCAAGGACTGAGTTTGCCAGGAAGTGTCATTCGCCAGTAATGACTCGTTTAGCTAATATCACACGGGAGTAACATACTAACTACATTCACTTTACTAACATCAAAAAAACTCTTAAAATGATCAAAAAGAAACAAAAAAAAAGGGAATAATGGTATAATTTTTTTTATTGTTTGATTTCATTGTTTAAATAAGTCGGGAGACTTTCATTCCCCCAACAATAACCTATGTAACGGGAAAGAGTTACTCAAACCGGTCGCAATTAGCCGACTCCCTCTCCCGCGCTCTCTCTCTCTCTCTCCCTTGCTGAATGCCAGCAAGTCAGTCTTGTTTCAACTCTTAATAAATACGGTTGTGATCAGTGCCTCAACTTGAGACAATAAGGCCTAACGCTACCCGCGACAGTGTTAATTTTATTCCCATTAGTTGACTCGTATCGAAGGCAATTGGTTATACACTGGGAATGCAAAAAGCAAAGACATTCAGCCGCTACCTATTGTTTCATATCTAGGCTAACTGGAAGCCAGTGATTCTAAAGAATACTAGTTGCCAGTCTGGAATGGGTTCTTTCATTCTACTATATGCGTCTTTGGTAAAACTAAATTTCAGGTTGATGAGGCAGATCGGTATGAGATTGATGGAGTGAGAAGCTGGCTTCACTGTGAAGCAAACTCTTAAATTCTGAGCCTGAATCAAAAACTGGACGGATTATATAATTCAACCCGAGTCTTCTTTTTTACTTCACAAGAGCAAGCAAACAAAATTGTTTCGAGCTTTCGGGTAGGTTTTGAACGCATGGCTGTACACGTATATCATAATTTATTCTGACGAGATACGATAATTTGATAGGTTTGATTACTTAGTGACAGATAGCATACAGCTTATCTGTGTGAAACACCTCTTTTTCACACTGTTGTTATAATAATTGGTGTGAATTGAACACATGTGCTCAACGATTAGTAATATTACTTGATACACCTTACCCATCAAACTCACGAAAATTGTACCCATAACAAAATCATGGTAACTGTCCATCCATGCTCTGTACTTAAATTAACTCGAACTTGCACTTTAGAATCCATCCCCAGAACGAAGTGCGACATTTTTGTCCCGCTTTTTCTTCATGTGGTTCAATGGCCTGGTCAAGAAAGGTTACAAGACACCACTGGTCATGGATGATATTTACGACTTATCGGAACAGTTTAAATCAGTCCATGTATGGGAAAAGTTCAGCAAGCACTGGTCATATCCGTATAACTCGAATATTATGATGCCTTTGATCCGAACATTTTGGCCAAGGATGATCTTGGCGGCATCTCTACAGCTGCTAGCCACCATTTTCACATTCGTCACCCCTTCAGCCTTGGACCACTTACTTGCATGGATGAATAGCGACGCACCGAATTGGCATGGATGGGCATTGGCTGTAGTCATGTTCGTCGCCACGTCCGGACAATCTCTGCTCAACAATCACTACGACTATGTGTTGGCTATGAGCGGAGTGCAAATGAGGACCGCCATCATGAGTGCATTGCACCGAAAAATCTTGAAATTGTCAGCTACAGCCAAAGCTGAGTCCACGACTGGTCAGATATTTAACTTGATGTCGGTGGATAGTGAATCTATTGTTGGATATGTGAATTTCGTTAATCAATGGTGGAATGCGCCGCTGCAGATAGCGATAGCGATGTACTTGCTATGGCAACAGCTGGGTATTGCAACGCTAGCTGGTATCGCCATCATGTTGCTGCTCATTCCCGTGAATAGCTATCTCGTGAAAAAACTCGAAAGTACGTACTACGCACTCATGACTGAGAAAGACAAGAGATCAAAGCTCATGAATGAAATCATAAGCGGAATAAAGGTGCTCAAGATGTATGCTTGGGAAGTGTCGCTAAGCAAGCAAGTCAAAACTATCCGAAACAACGAGATTGCTCAGCTCAAGATACAAACCATCTTGATGGCCTTAATAACGTTCACAGTTGGCTGCACTCCAATTTTCGTAGCTATATTCAGCTTCTTGACGTTCACTCTGGTCAACAGTGATAATGTTCTGGACCCAAGAAAAACATTTGTATCACTAGCGTTGTTCAACATCATCCAAAGCCCGCTCACTATGTTTCCCTACTTAGTCAATAATTCGGCAGTATTTTCTGTTGCCAAGAAGCGCACAAACAAGTTTTTGAGTAGTAATGAGCATGATGTGACAAAGACAGAAACGGACCGAAATCAAGAAAACGCGATTGAAATAAAAAATGGGAAATTTTCATGGAATATCCGCCGCACACCATATCTCCGAGATATAAATTTAAATATAAAAAAGAAGAGTTTGATTGCTGTCGTCGGTAGAGTTGGTTCAGGAAAATCGTCTCTGATATCTGCTCTGCTGGGAGAAATGGAAAAAGTCGATGGACAGCTAAATATTTCTGGAAGTGTCGCGTATGTTCCGCAACAAGCGTGGATCCAAAATGCAACTGTGAAAAATAACATCGTATTCACCAGTGCTATGGACAGTTTGTTATACAACAGTATTCTAGACAGTTGTTCCTTGAAGACTGACCTGACAATCTTGGAAGCTGGGGATCAAACTGAAATCGGCGAGAAAGGGATCAATTTGAGCGGAGGTCAGAAACAAAGGGTCAGCTTGGCCAGAGCTGTCTATGCTGACCGCGATATTTATTTGCTCGACGACCCGCTGAGTGCTGTTGACTCCCATGTCGGAAAGCATATGTTTGAAGAAGTTATTGGTCCCAAGGGTGTGCTTAAAGACACTACGAGAATTCTTGTCACACATAAAGTAGCCTTGTTGCCTCACGTTGACGAAATAGTGGTCATGAAAGATGGCCGCATATCTGAGCAAGGCACGTATCTTCAACTTCTTCAGCGCAAAGGAGCATTTGCCGATTTTCTTGTCGAGTACATTACCGGAGCTAAAGACGACGAGGAGGACCTAGCTGACATCAAAGCCATGGTAAGACCACAACTTGAGCGACACATTTCCAATCTGAGTCAAACTTCATCGGGAAGAAATGATTTCAAATCAAATTTCCCATCATTCAGAAAAAGGGAAAATTCGATAGGCATTGATTCGGATACGAATGACTCTCAAGGTCGTACCGATGGGATACTAGTGGACCCAGAATCAGCTGCAACCGGATCGGTTGACTGGTCCGTTTATTTCGATTACCTTCATACCATCGGCGTACCATCGTGCATCGCGATTTTGACGGTGAACGCCTTCGCTTATGGGTTAAACGTTGCCTCAACGCTATGGCTTAAAGCCTGGTGTGATGATGCTGCGTCTCTAGATGGCGCCACTGACGTTCAGCTTAAATATGTTCGACTGGTAGTTTACGGAGTCTTGGGAATTTTTCAAGCTGCTGCGATGTTCGTCGGCAATCTGACAACTTTCTACGGAACACTCAGAGCTTCGAAAATCCTGCATGATAATGTATGTGTCAATACTTCTTGAATGATTCAAAACCATTACTTTCTTTAACATAGATGCTGAACCATATTATTCGCGCCCCAATGTCTTTCTATGACACAACGCCTTCCGGCAGGATTTTGAACAGATTCAGCAAGGACATAGATCATACCGATTCCTCAATTCGTACCAGCATTCTACAATTCGTGATGAACTTTTTCGCTACCGTGACCACTTTTTCCATGATCACACTTCAAACTCCATTTTTCCTACCACCTCTGGCATTGCTTGGAATGATGTATTACATCGTTCAGAGATATTACATCAAAACGTCTCGACAACTTCGAAGATTAGAATCAAATTCAAGGTCGCCATTGTATTCTCACTTTGCTGAAACACTCAGCGGTACAACTTCCATCCGAGCGTTTCAAGTGGAGACACAATTCAATGAACAATGCAATTGGAAAATTGACAACTACAATGCCACGATAATATTGTCTACAGCAGCTGTGAGATGGCTATCTATTCGATTAGAGTTCTTAGGCAACCTGATTGTCTTACTGGCAGCGCTTTTTGCGGTTTACTCGAGAGGCAACATTGACGCCTCCACAGCTGGGCTGTCTCTCAGTTTCGCTCTGACAGCCACTAGTACACTCAATAAGCTGGTCACAGCCAGTGCTGACCTCGAGAATAATTCAGTTTCCGTCGAGAGATGCATTGAATATACGAAGACACCAACTGAAGCCCCGCTGGAAATTGAGCTCACGAAGCCCATGACAACGTGGCCTGAAAGCGGAGTGATTGAATTCCGAGACTATGCAGCTCGTTACAGGGATGGCCTTGATCTAGTTTTGAAAAATCTGAATTTGAGCGTGAAAGCTGGCGAGAAGGTTGGAATCGTCGGACGAACTGGAGCTGGAAAGTCTTCACTAACGGTTGCTTTGTTCAGAATCATAGAGCCCGCTAACGGAACTATACTCATAGATGGCGTTGACGTCGGTGACATTGGACTTCACACTTTGCGCTCTGGTCTGATAATTATACCACAAGATCCAGTTTTGTTTACGGGATCCTTGAGACTCAATCTTGATCCGCTTGGCTGTCATGATGACGCAGAATTGTGGACAGCTCTAAAGTTGGCTCACTTGCAGCACTTTGTCGATTCACTGAATATCGGTCTGGAATTCGCCATCACGGAAGGCGGAGAAAACCTGAGTGTTGGGCAACGACAGCTACTGTGCTTGGCAAGAGCTCTTCTCAGAAAATCTAAGATACTAATTCTAGACGAAGCCACTGCAGCTGTCGATCTGGAGACTGACGACTTGATTCAAAGAACAATTCGCGACGAATTCGCCGATTGCACTGTTCTGACAATCGCACATCGACTGAAGACCATCCTTGATCACGATCGAGTGCTTGTCATGGACAGAGGAGCGGTTTTAGAATACGATTCTCCAAAAAAGCTCTTGAGCAATACCGAGTCTCTGTTCTATGCAATGGTCCAAGATGCCGGCTTGAGTGGTGCTAAATGAGACCACAAAGTTTTGAATCATAGGCAATAGACATCTAAAGCAATGACTTTGAAAAAATTATCAAAGGGTCGTTTTATTACGAATAAAATAATCTAATAAATTATTAGTTTTTTTTTCCAGTATAAGGTGGCTTTATTGGTTCCTCGCTACTCGCAAGGGTAACAGGCTCAAATATCATGTCAACTGTATTTGTTTACATAAGTTGTTGAGATAATGATGTTACTTAGGGTAACACGAAAAAGTTCGCATCCGCTCCAGGTCGGAGCCGTTGCGATGAGGGCAGTGGTGACGAGTTTCAGCGTTGATATTCGGTCTGTGCCTCGGTATTGTCTAGTGCTTTCTTGTGATGAGGGCATTCATGTGTGTGGCAGCGGTGGTTGACTGGTTTCGTAGTTTTTCCGATAGCGTTGAACTGTTGACAAACTGCACAGGCAATGTGCTCCATGTCGGAGCGGTGCGGACAATTTTTGTTTGCATGCTCGTCAGCGCAGTGGCTGCAGTGCTCTTTGTTGTTGCAATTGGCAGAGATATGGCCGTACATTTGACACTTGTAGCATATTGTCACATGAGTGTGCTTGGTCAGCTTGAGTCGGGAGTATTTGAAGTATAATTCTGGCGCTTTCATCATTTGACTGTAGAGTTCTTTCGGCACCCGAACGATTGCTGCTTGCTGATTACCGCTCTTGATTTTGTGCAGTAGTATGACTTTTATCCTGTCGCTGTATCCGGGAAATTTTCTATCCAAGTGCTCTTTCAGCTCTTCGCCGGAGTCACTGTTCTGAAGGCCTTCAATGCGAACAGTCGGCATCTTGTAGAAAGCTTGACCTATCTTGCATACATGTTTCAGCTTATCTTTAATTTGCGCTTCGAGATAGGCTTTAGATTCTTCGTCTCTAGTGACAATAAGCAATGATTTCTGACCAAGTGCTCTTATCCGATCCACTCCGGCGTCTCCGTTTCTTGCTGGTATCGAGTCAATGATGGTTTGTTTGAGACCGTTGGCGCTAAGGTTGGCATCTTCAAGGCAGTCGAGCTTCAGCGTAAGTGTTGGCACAGCTTGAAGTGGTTGAATTGTTGGTGCTTGACAGGTGGTTCGTTGGACATTTTGCTGGGCAACTTGACTGTAGCTTCTTTGAGAACAAGTGGCAGCGATCATTCGCTCGAGTTTCGTGAATCGCTCTTCCCATGCCGGAGGCATCAATGGCTCCGGGACGGAGTTTTTTTCAGTATTTTGGGGCAGCTCCGGCTTGGAGCTTTCCGCAGCGTGTTTCATCAACGTGTTGACAAGAAGAATGGCTTGCTTAACTTTGTTGTATTCTTCTGTTGTGTGGCGTGGTGGACGTAAAACGCGCTTCAGTACATCTTCTACATACTGAAGAGAGCTGATCATCTGCACTTTCACTTGTTCATCCATGCTTAAGTAGTGGTCAGGGCTGTCGTCGCACATATCTTCACTCATGACACTGATATTAGTGGAAGTCGACAATTGCATAGAGGCGTTTCCCAGTCGTGTGTCAGCGGTCATCCGTTTTTCGCTAGACTCGGGGCTTTGTTCGTTCTTCCTTTTTCTACACGATGAAGCCAGACTGGTTCTAGTTGTTTATGCAAAAACCTGAAAAGAAAATACTGCTTAATAACTCAATTAGAGCAAAATTAGAAAAGTGAAAAATCAAAAAACACCTGTCTCGCCTGAGCTCAACAGCTGACCTAAATTATTAGTTTAATATTATATAAAATATTTCTTGTGTATTACCAACGAGTATCTTCACAGGTCTTGTAAGATGTTTCACAATTGTACCAATGAGCTTGACGATGGTGATCGGTTATAGATCGACGGTGAGTCCTGAAGACCTGATAAACTTAAAGAGTACTGACATAGCTATTATTGAATTTGCTATAAGTGAGAATAGAGGGTGAATCGGATCGCGCAGACTTCGGGCCGGCCTAAATGGCGCATGCGCAATACGGCAAGTGACGTCGGGCTGAATGTCGAAAAAGCCGCCCGTTTCCCCACCCTTTCATTGGGAAGTTGTCGGGATTCAGCAAATTGCAACGGAAACGAGTATTTTTGATAACATTGTTGTCTCAGCAGAGCAAAACCTGCCAAGCGCATTGTTGCGTACTATAATAGCTTTGGCATCAAGATACTTGGGTTCCTAGAGAGCTTCAAGACTAGCCTTCAGTTGCAAAGATAACATTGTACACCAAGTTTTCGGCAACTCCTTTTGATGATGTGTTTTTACTCATTTACCGCCAGATGATTTAAACGCAATTATCTATACAAATTAGATAAATCTAAGTCTTGTCGGCCTTACGCAAGGACAAATCAAGTCACCTATCGACTTAGCCACTCGATTTTCATCGTTCAACCCTCGACTATGGACGAATTTTGTGGAACCAAATTTTGGGTGAGTTGACTACCAGCTGTTGTCGGCGTTCTATTTTGCGTCAACTGGGCTTGAATAGGATTACAATGAAACTTGGTATGCCGAAAGCCCGGATTTCACGCCCTGTTTCCACAAGTCTGCCCTGGTCTGGATTCCATGTGCCTTTCTCTGGGTCTTATCTCCTCTTGAGATCTACCGAATTCGAACGACATCGATCAAAGCGATGAGCATGCCGTGGACTCTGCTATCGCTGATGAAAGCTGTGAGTGCACGTCTTGGAAATCATGTCACGTACTGAACTGACTAAATTCACAGTTCTTCGTCGTCTTGCTTATTCTCTTGTGCGCAATCGAGACGATTAGCGCTCTGGGAAGTAATCCAGAAATAAGGCCTGTCGACTACTGTACGCCCTTGATAAAACTGGTGACCTTTGCGTATGTGTTGGTTTTATTCTTGCTGAATCGCAAGAGAGCTATCGATACATCTGGCACTATCTTCTTGTTCTGGCTGCTCTTCTCTGTTTCTTCAGTTCTAACATATAGGTCTGTGCTACGGGAAGTATTCGATCCGGTGAGTTCTGAAAGGGAAACTGTAAATTCTAGTGCTCATAAATCTTATAGTTCTCATTTCTGTGGCACATAACACCACTGTTATTTGTCGTCAAAATAAGTGAGGTGACAATCGCAACTGCTTTGTGGCTGTCGTTCTGTTTCTCAGATTCGTTGCCTTTGTCGATCACATCACGTGAAGAAGTTTTCAAAGTGAGTGTTGTGACCACGTGACCACCAACTTCATATGTTTTCATTTTCTTAGAATCCGTCTCCTGAGTGGAGTGCTTCGTTTTGTTCAGGCTTACTATTCTCATGGCTCGACAGCCTAGTCACAAAAGGCTATAGGACACCCGTTGTTTTAGACGACTTGTATGATCTAGCGCCGGAATTCAAATCAGCTGCAGTATTCAAAAAATACTGTGAAAACTGGTCGTATCCAGAGAGTCCGGACATTTTCAAGCCATTGCTGCAATCTTTCTGGCCACGACTGGCTGGAGCGGCGTTTCTACAGCTAATTTCAACTTTTCTGATTTTCGTCAGTCCGTCCATCTTGGACTATCTTCTTGTCTGGCTGCAAAACGACGAACCCAACTGGCATGGATTTTTGTACGCTGCTATCATGTTCATGGCTCCAATACTGAAGACGTTTGTCCACAGTCAGTATAACTATATGATGGCATTGACTGGTATGCAAATGAAGACCGCAGTTGTAGGAGCTCTTCATCGAAAAGCATTGAGAATGTCACCGACAGCTAAAACAGATTTCACTATTGGCCAGATAGTCAACCTGATGTCTGTTGACAGCCAATCCATTGTCAGCTATGTCACACTTGCCAACCAATGGTGGGTAGCGCCGCTGCAGATCAGCATAGCAATGTACTTGCTGTGGCAGCAACTTGGCGTTGCTACTATAGCTGGTATTCTGGTTATGCTTCTACTCATACCTGTCAACGGATACGCAGCAGCTAAAATGAGAACAACCCAAGCAAAGGTCATGATTGAGAAAGACAAGAGATCCAAGCTGATGAACGAGATACTCAACGGCATCAAAGTTCTGAAAATGTATGCATGGGAAACTTCTCTGAGCGATGGTGTCAAAAACTTTCGAAGCATAGAAATTGACGAATATCGAAAGCAGACCAAATACTCAGCGTTCATTAGTTTCACAGTTCGTTGCATTCCAGTATTTGTCGCATTATCTGCGTTCTTGACGTTCACCTTGATCGACGAGAGGAATGTTCTGGATGCCAGCAAAACTTTCGTCTCCCTATCCCTGTTCAACGTCATAGTGATGCCACTGACGATAATCCCTTTCCTAATCAGCGCTCACAGTACGTTTTTGGTGGCACAGGAGCGAATGGATGCGTTTTTCAACTGTGATGAGCTTCACCCTGAAGATATCGGAAGAATTGAAAATGGCGAAACAGCAATTGAGATCACAAATGGAGAATTCTCTTGGGAACGTCACGGCAAGCCAACTCTGACGGGCATCAATGTGGCGATAAAGAAAAATAAGTTGGTCGCCATCGTCGGTGCAGTTGGATCGGGGAAATCATCGCTGGTTTCCGCTATACTTGGTGAGATGGAAAAAATCAGAGGGAAAGTCAATGTTTCCGGGAAAGTTGCATACGTGCCGCAACAAGCATGGATCCAGAACGCTACGATTCAAAATAACATTGTATTTACTGGAGCCTTAGACGGTGCCAGATACGAAGATGTTCTCAATGGCTGTGCTCTGAGAGAAGATCTAAAAATCTTCAACGCTGGTGATCAGACAGAGATTGGTGAGAAAGGCATCAATCTGAGCGGTGGTCAGAAACAGAGGGTCAGCTTGGCCAGAGCTGTCTACGCTCACTGTGATGTTTATCTACTCGACGACCCGCTGAGTGCTGTTGACTCTCATGTTGGCAAACATATATTCGATCAAGTGATTGGACCGAAGGGGCTGCTGAAGGACAAGACTAGGATTCTAGTGACTCACAAAGTAGTCGTTCTGCCTAAAGTTGACGAAATCATAGTGATGAAAGATGGTCGTATATCCGAGCAAGGCTCCTACCTTGAGTTGCTGCAGAGAAAAGGACCATTTGCTGATTTCCTTGTCGAATATTTCGCCGAGCAGGACAATGATGATGATGAGCTTGAAGACATAAAGATGTTGGTTCGGCCAGAACTCGAGAGACGATTGTCTATTTTAAGTGAAACGTCTGAGCTGAAGGCAGGATCTGGACGAAAAACATCGTCCATTTCAAGCGTACCTCGGAGTCGTCGACAATCTGAACGAAAACATGGCCTCGACGAAGCAGCTTCAGTCAAACCCAAGCGTATCACGACCGAAGGAAGATTAGTGGAAACAGAGACAGCTGGAGTTGGATCCATCAAATGGAGTGTCTATGCTGATTACGCTCGGGCCATCGGTGTTACGTCATGCATGTTCATCTTAGTAGGGAATATCGTACAGAGCGCCTTAGGTATGGCATCATCTCTATGGCTATCCGCTTGGTCTAGCGATGCAACGTACTCAGAGCGAGCCAACGATGAACAGCTGAAATATATACGTCTCGCCGTATACGGAGTGTTAGGTGTCAGCCAGAGTGCCACGGTTTTCCTTGTAAGTCTCATCACGTTCTATGGAACGCTGAAGGCTTCCAAAATTTTGCATAATATGGTCAGTATCGGATTGAGCGTTGCACACATAGTGAATTGTTTTTTTTGTAGATGTTGGATCACATACTTCGTGCGCCGATGTCATTCTTTGACACAACTCCTCTTGGAAGGATCTTGAACAGATTCGGAAAAGATATAGACAATCTTGACTCTGCGATTCGCATGAACATCACGCAATTCGTGTCAAGCTTTTTTCAAACACTGGTCACCTTTATCATCATTTCACTTGAAACTCCATTTTTTCTGGTTCCTTTGATTCCACTGGGTCTAATGTATTACTTTGTGCAAAAGTATTACATCGTGACTTCGCGTCAACTGCGAAGGCTTGAATCCAATTCCAGGTCACCCATATTTTCGCACTTTGCCGAAACGGTCAGTGGCACGACATCTATAAGGGCTTATCAAGTGGAGCAGAATTTCAACTTGGAATGCGACCGAAAAAACGACATCAACAACAGTGCCAGTATTTTGTGCTCAGCTGCAGTTCGTTGGTTGTCCATTCGATTGGAGTTTCTTGGCAACGTCATTGTCTTGCTAGCAGCTTTGTTTGCTGTGTACTCAAGAGGTGGAATCGATGCCGCGACCGTGGGCTTGTCCCTTAGCTACGCCTTGTCAGCTACAAGCTCGCTGAATATGTTGGTGACGGCTAGCTCTGATCTTGAGAACAACTTGGTTTCCGTCGAAAGATGTCTTGAATATACTGAAACGCCCACTGAGGCTGCTCTGGAAATCGAGTCAACCAAGCCGAACGCTTCTTGGCCTGATAGAGGCGACATCCAATTCAGAGACTATTCAACTCGCTACAGAGATGGCCTTGACCTGGTTTTACGGAATTTGAATTTCAATGTTAAAGCTGGCGAGAAGGTGGGAATAGTCGGCAGAACCGGGGCTGGGAAGTCTTCGCTCACTGTAGCTCTGTTCCGAATTGTTGAGCCAGCAAACGGAACTATTTTCATAGATGGCGTTGACGTCAGTCGTATCGGACTGCACACTCTGAGATCCGGGCTGACCATCATCCCTCAAGACCCGGTTTTGTTCACTGGATCGCTGAGGCTCAATCTCGACCCCTTTGCAAGCCATGATGACTCGGAGCTATGGACAGTATTGAAGTTGTCTCACTTGCAGCACTTTGTTGATTCATTGATTAATGGACTAGATTTTTCAATCACTGAAGGCGGCGAGAACCTGAGCGTAGGTCAACGGCAGCTGGTTTGCTTGGCGAGAGCTCTGCTCCGAAAATCCAGAATTCTAATTCTTGACGAAGCCACTGCTGCTGTTGATTTGGAAACCGATGACTTGATTCAGAAAACTATTCGAGAACAATTTGCTGATTGCACTATTCTGACGATCGCACATCGGCTTAATACCATTTTAGATTACGACCGAGTTTTAGTCATGGACAAGGGAGCGATTTCGGAATATGATGCTCCTGAAGCCCTTCTAGACAATCCTAAGTCTATATTCCACTCGATGGCCAAAGATGCTGGCTTGGTTGCTACAAGCTCAAGTGATGAAGTAGCTGATATCTAACCGAGTACTATTTAGTAGGGTTGCTTGATGTTCTTTGTTTCGAATACTCATTCATCAATTGAATTGATTCATGAAATTAATATTAAATCAAAATAAACTAATATCGTGCCAGCACACCAACTGTGTGCTAAAGTGTTTAGCTATGAAGAGATACTGCTGGGCCGTCTTATCGCTCTCACGTCGGTCTCTATGCGATAAGGTTCTGCACGATGAGTCTCTAAACCAGAATGACACGAAAAATTAATGAATGAAACAAATTAATTCGTAAATTAAATTAATTAATATTAAATAAAATGAATAGGCAGAAATTAAGCAACCCGACTATTTAGTGATTTATCAATTCAGAGATAAAGCAAACAAATTGAGAATAAAAAGGTGGGAAAGCAAAACTCCTGCTGTCTGCAGCTCAACAACTGCTAAAAAAGCAAGAGACTGATTCGATAATAAAGCTAGTCTAAGAGTAGGGATGAAGTTTGAGCCTTGGGACATAAATCTATGCTTCATTTGACTTCTGCCCATGTAGTTGAATGCAGTGATAGAATATAAGGGACGCTAATAGTGGACGTCAGACAGTGAGCAAGCACCAATTTCACCACCGCCTTCACTTACATGTGTCATGTGTCAGTGTAAGGTAGGGTTGCTTATTTTTCGTTTTCTTGAAAATTAGTTCATAGATTAAATTTAAAAAATAAATTAATTAAAATTAAAGTAAATTAAAATGGAAAACTCATTGTGCTGAACAGAAAACCCACTGTGTCGGGTAAAACATCGTTGTGCAACGTGTTGAATGCAAATCTAGTCTAGCGGATAGATGCATGTGAACAATGGATACGAATGCTTCGTGATAAACTCGGTCACTCAAGCGCGACGTAATGTTCTTAAAAATCGGAAATCTTAATTTTAATTTGAACATAAATTAATTCGTTTATTAATTAAATTAAAATTAAATAGAATAAATATATTTAAATTAAGCAACCCTAGTGTAAGGTGCTACCTTACATTGGCTCCAGCGTACTTGACTGCTCACTGGCAGATCCAACGAGTACGACTTTTTGGCCCGGCTCACCATATAGTTAACAAGAAAACCTTGTTTGTTTTGTCATATATCGCCATATTTGTCATTACCCATTTATGGCTTCAGTGATACGACCATCTTTAATGCACGTGACGCCATCAGTGTAGGCGCCTGGTTTCCAAGTAATCGATTGTTACATGGCTGCACTGAAGCCATGCTGACACAATGCATATCATAGACCGTTTTTCATCTATTTGCACACCGACCGGTTTTGTCAGTCAGCTATTTATGAAACGATACCAACTTCCGATAGTGAAAGGTTTTGTTTTTGCTGAGCAGGGGTTCAGTTGCATCTCATAAACGGCTCCGCTTGTGTGAACGATCCAAAATACGATGGACTGGCTCTGCAGGTCCGAATTTTGGGTGAGTACAATTTTGCATGAACCATGGCTGAACAATTTTTGTGTTCAGGATCTCAACTTGGTTTGGAGATCCTGGAACCCTGATTTTTCGCCTTGTTTCCACGAAACAGTACTGGCGTGGATACCATGTGCATATCTCTGGCTGAGTGCACCGAGATTGATTTATAGATTGTTCACCAAGACCCGGAAGACTGGCACGTATCCATGGACTTTATTGTCACTGATGAAAATGGTCAGTTCTGAAAAAGTTAAAAATAATTGCGATTACGATTTTTACTATCAGCTGTTCGCCATCTTGCTAGCAAGCTTCAGTGCTGTAGAGATGATAGATGCTCTCATAAGCTCCTCGACGTCCCCTTTAGTGGTTTACTACACGCCTTACGTCAGGCTGGTCACCTATTTCTATGCTTCCGTCCTAATATCTCTGAATCGCACGAAATCAGTGGACACAGCTGGGACACTGTTCTTTTTCTGGTTGTTGATGTCAATCGGTGCCGTGGCTAAATCCAGATCTCTCTTGAAAGATATGCGGAACGAGGTTCGCAGATACCTACACCTATGTTCATATCAAGTTGACTTTTTTATTTAGTGGTCATTCCTATGGCCTCTATCTTGGCCTTTGAACCCGTTGTTTTACTGGATGAAAGTGTTCTCAGCGCCGCTAATAGTTGGTCAATTCGTCATGTGTTGCTTCTCTGATTCGTTACCTTTGTCAATTACATCTCCAGGCAAATATTTCAAAGTAAGCTGTCATATTGTTAATCTGCCTTGAGAAACTGTTAGGAATTGGTTTCATCGTCATATTTTTCGCTCAGAACCCATCTCCAGAGTGGAGTGCTTCCTACTTGTCGCGCTTGCTGTTCGCATGGTTCGATGGCTTGGTCAGCAAGGGCTACAGGACACCGTTAGAGATGAATGATGTCTACGACCTTTCGGACCAATACAAATCGGCTCACATATTCGACAAGTTCAGCAAACACTGGTCATATCCGGACCGTTCGAATATTTTAGGGCCATTGCTAAGGACATTCTGGCCCAGAATGGTCAAAGCTGCTTTGTTGCAGTTGGCAGCGACGTTGTTCATCTTCGTTAGTCCTTCAGCACTCGATTACCTACTTATTTGGCTGGATAGTAAGGAACGTTACTGGCATGGCTACGTCTATGCGGCACTAATGTTTCTCGCTCCACTTATCTATTCCATACTGAACAACCATTACGATTACATGCTGGCTATGAGTGGTGTGAAGATGAAGACTGCCATAATCTGTGCGCTTCATAGAAAAGCCTTGAGATTGTCACCAACGTCCAAGACTGAGTTCACAACTGGAGAAATATTCAACCTGATGTCGGTTGATAGTGAGTCAGTAGTTGGCTATGTCAACTTTGTCAACCAATGGTGGAACTCTCCACTGAAAATAGCTATAGCAATGTACATGCTGTGGCAGCAGCTGGGCATTGCTACGACCGCTGGTATCGCTGTGATGATCTTACTCATTCCAGTGAATAGCTATATAACCACAAGACTCGAGCGAACATACCATGAACTGATGAAGGAAAAAGACAAAAGGTCAAAACTGATGAATGAAATCATAGATGGCATGAAAGTACTGAAGATGTATGCATGGGAGATGTCGCTGAGCAGTCAAGTCAAGTCTATCCGAGATAAGGAGATCGATCAGCTGAGGATTCAAACTAGCTTGATGGCATTCATAAATTTTACCGTCGGTTGCACTCCAATTTTCGTCGCCTTGTTCAGTTTTCTGACGTTCACATTGGTTGACCCGAACAATGTCCTAGACCCAAGCAAGACATTTGTTTCGTTGGCGCTCTTCAATATCATCCAAGAGCCGTTGACCATGTTCCCGTATCTCATAAATTCAGCTGCAGTTTTCGCAGTTGGCAGGAAGCGCATCGATGCGTTTCTGAACAGTGCTGAATTGGATTCAAATGACATCAAACGACGAGAGCATGGTGAACGAGCAATTAAAGTCAACAATGGTGAATTCGCTTGGAGTACCAATTGTGAACCAAGTCTCCAAGGTGTTAAACTCAATATTAAGAAACGGAAGCTAATAGCTGTCGTTGGTAAAGTTGGGTCCGGAAAGTCTTCTCTGATATCCGCTTTGCTGGGAGAAATGGAAAAGCTCAGAGGAGAAGTTACCATTTCCGGAAGTGTTGCTTACGTTCCACAACGAGCTTGGATACAGAATGCTACAGTTAAGCAAAATATCATATTCACTGGGGATACAAACAGCATGAGGTACGAGACTGTTCTTGAGTGCTGCGCTCTGAAGCCTGACCTGGGTATCCTTGAAGCTGGAGACCAAACTGAAATAGGCGAAAAGGGAATCAATTTGAGCGGTGGTCAGAAACAAAGGGTCAGCTTGGCCAGAGCTGTCTATGCTGACCGCGATATTTATTTGCTCGACGACCCGCTGAGTGCTGTTGACTCTCATGTTGGAAAGCATATTTTCGACCGAGTCATCGGCCCGAAAGGCTTGCTGAGAAACACCACGAGAATCCTTGTTACTCACAAAGTGGCGTTATTGCCTCATGTTGACGAAATAGTGGTGATGAAAGATGGCCGCATATCTGAGCAGGGCACGTACCTTCAACTGCTTCATCGCAAGGGTGAATTTGCCGATTTCCTGGTCGAGTACCTTGCTGAAGCTAAGGACGACGAGGAAGACCTGGCTGACATCAAAGCCACAGTAAGATCACAGCTCGAAAGACGTCTCTCAACTTTGAGCCAAACATCGTCCGAAAGGAGTTTCCAGCTCCCATACAACTCTGTCATACCAACGTACAAGCACAGGATCACTGAGAGACGTCTATCAAATTTGAGCCAAACTTCATCCGAAAGAAGTTTTCAGCTTCCTACCAATCTTGTCATACCTTACGTTAGGAAAGATGTCAAAACTGTTGACGTTCCTGAAGCTGATGGCAAACTCCTTGAAGCAGAACTAGCTGAAACCGGATCTGTTAAATGGAGCATTTACTTGGAATACTTACGTACCATGGGAACTTCATCGTGCATTGCCATCTTGGCAACAAATATTGCTGTCTACAGCTCGAGTGCCGCATCAACTTTGTGGCTCAAGGCTTGGTCTGAAGATGACAACTATCCGAAACGAGCCAATAATACCCCTCTCAGGTATGTTCGGCTTTCTGTGTATGGCATTCTGGGCATCATTCAAGCTGCTCTAATGTTGAAAGGTTATCTTCTAACCTTTTATGGAACCTTGAAAGCTTCAAAAGTACTGCACGACAGAGTAAGTAAAAAACAGTTGCATGACCGAAATTATTATATTATCATATTTGCTTTCAGATGCTAGACAACATTTTTCTCGCGCCTATGTCCTTCTTCGATACGACACCTTCAGGGAGAATTCAAAACAGATTCGGAAAAGACGTCGAAAACATTGACTTGACCCTTCGCACAAGCATTCTACAGTTCGTGATGAACTTCTTCGCAACAGCCATCACTTTCCTCATGATTTCGGTTCAAACACCATTGTTCTTGTTACCGCTGGCTTTACTGGGTGTTGTCTACAACATAGTCCAGAGATATTACATCAAGACGTCTCGTCAGCTACGAAGACTTGAGTCGAATACAAAGTCCCCAGTGTATTCGCACTTTGCCGAGACGGTCAGTGGTACGTCTTCCATTCGAGCCTTTCAAGTTGAGGACGAATTCAACTCGGAATGCGATCGCAAGAACGACATCAACAGCGCAACATGTATCATGTCGAACGCAGCTGTTAGATGGCTTGCTGTTCGACTGGAATTTCTTGGCAACTTGATTGTATTGATGGCAGCTTCGTATGCCGTTTACTCAAGAGACGACATTGACCCATCTACAGCAGGGCTGTCTCTTAGCTTTGCCTTGACCGCCACTAGTACGCTCAATAAACTGGTCACTGCGAGTGCTGACCTTGAGAAAGACTTGGTTTCCGTAGAAAGATGCGTCGAATATACGAAGACTCCGACTGAGGCTGCTTTTGAAATCGCGTCAACTAAACCGATTGAGTCTTGGCCTGAGGATGGGATTATTGAATTCAAAGATTACGCTACTCGATACAGAGATGATCTTGACTTGGTTTTGCGAAGTTTGAATTTCCGAGTGAAAGCGGGCGAAAAAGTTGGAATAGTTGGGAGAACTGGAGCTGGGAAGTCTTCGCTCACGGTCGCCTTATTTCGAATAATTGAGCCTGCCAACGGAACTATCTTCATAGATGGCGTGGATGTTGGCCGTATAGGATTGCACAGCTTGCGTTCCAAGCTGACAATTATTCCGCAAGACCCTGTTCTGTTCACTGGGTCACTGAGACTCAACCTGGACCCGTTCGGCAACTACGCCGACTCGGAACTGTGGACAGCCTTGAAGTTGGCTCATTTGCAAAAATTTTTAGACTCCGTTGGAAGTGGACTCGAGTATGGCATCACTGAGGGCGGTGACAACCTAAGCGTCGGTCAACGTCAACTTATCTGCTTGGCTAGAGCTTTACTTCGGAAATCGAAGATCTTGGTTCTGGACGAAGCCACTGCGGCTGTCGACCTGGAGACCGATGATCTGATACAGAAAACAATTCGTCAAGAGTTCGCCCATTGCACCATTTTGACGATTGCGCATAGACTTAACACAATACTTGATTACGATCGAGTTTTGGTCATGGACAGTGGAACTGTATCCGAGTACGATTCACCGAAAACGCTGTTGAATAACCGAAAATCTCTTTTTCACTCAATGGCTAAGGACGCTGGTCTGTTATCAGCGACATCAGTTGAAACAGTGCAGTCAATGTGATGTACGCGAATAGAAAGGAGAATTTTGAATAGAAACTGACGAGCCCCTCCAGCGAGGTCAGCTGTGAAAAAATCTCGGGACCGTTCAGTAATTATTGACGAGGGCTCAAAATTGAATTTAGAAGGGTCAACTCTATTCAACTTAAAATTCATCTCTACTCTTTACCAACTTTCAGTATACAATTGGTCCCGAGCTTTTCACAATGTCCTGGCTGGGCGGTCTTGGAAACTGAATATAGTTGAGACAAAATTCTTTGCACCTTGTCCTAGTGATGATGTTGAGAAAAAAATCCTAAATGCCATGGAAACCCGAGTGAAATTAAAAAAAACTGAACGGAATGCATCTTGCTCCATCTAGCGGCAGTCCTTACTTCCGGTTTAGATATACTCCCCATTGGAAACTGCTGGGATTTTGAGAGCAGTCTGCTGACTTCTTCTTTTGCAATTCAAACTAATCCGGTAGACGGCATTGACAATTAGTGTAAGTCGATTCCATATTGACGTCATTTAAGTTGGCCTGTGCAGTTTGATTTCGAAACTCGGCAAGACGAACTGGCAATGGGAAGAATTCCCGGTGGGAGGGAATAAATTCCAGAAAGGCACACTGGTAGCCAGACAAGCGAAGCGCCACTTTCGAGACGTTGGCGCCCTTTTCTAATTTGGCTGAATTTAAACTAATCAAAGGCTATTTCTTCTTTTTAAGTAATCATGTTAAGCCTTATTTCTCAGAGCACTGGAAATATCTTTTCAGGAACAGCTCAGTCGAAATTCTCAGCAAATAGGCCTCCAGTGGATTGGGAATTCTTCCAGCAGATGGAGAAAATATTGGGAACTCCCACTCCGGGAATATTCCCGTCGGGAAGATTTGTCCACCCCTAGTCGCCAAGAATATTTCTCAGAGACACTCTCTATGACGGGGTGAAGGCTTCCAGATATTTGAAAGGAAAGGAGACCGTTCATTGACTGAAACCAGGTTGATGATGACAGATAGTAATGCCATCTGTCAACATTCGGCATCATTTTTCTGTCGATTGTGTCGATTTTGATCAATAAAGCTGTTGTGCTCAAGAGGCCTTCCGCCGTCGTCTCTGAATATCCGAACAGTGTCATTGTGATTTTCTGAATAGCGTACACAGTGTCAGTCCCATCTCTAGCCCCTTACGTCACGTGGACAAAGTTACCCAAGCTCAAATTTCAAAAGCTGCTATGTTCACACTGAAGTCATGTAGTCACTGTCTACGACTGGCGACAGACCTGGAATTGATTCTACGACTAGCCGTCAAAAAAGCTGTTTGCATTGCGCTTGCTTGAACACCAACCGTGATAATGCGTTTCGCAACACAATAGCGAATTGTTATAGCGCTGAAAGAGTTGCATGCAAATGGAAAGAATTTAGCACGAGGTGCTCAACAGAGCCAACGGCGACGTTGAACTGGAAACCATGGTTTTGTCATGTTCGTCCGAAATATGGGTATGTACGACAGAAAGAAAATATCTCTTTTAATCATCTTATAGGACCTCAACGCCACATGGTATTCAGAAAATCCCGATTTTTCGCCGTGTTTCCATGAAACTGTCTTGGAGTGGATACCATGTGCCGTTCTCTGGCTGAGTGCACCTTACGTCATCTACAAGGTTCGCCGAGCTGAAGGCAGCGCTGATGCTCATCCTTGGACCCTTTTAGCTATATTGAAAATTGTGAGTATGCTGGTTCATGAATATCTAATCAACAGCTCTTGGAACTAGATTTTCGCCTACTCTCTCACCATCTTGAGTTTGTCAGAAGCTATATCAGCTGAAGCCTATGCCACTAAAAGCAATCCAATCGAGTATTACACACCTTTCATCAAACTAATCACCTTCCTGTACGCTTCCGTGATGATGCGACTCAATCGCAAGCGAATAGTTGAAGTATCTGGCATGCTATTCTTGTTTTGGTTGCTTCTTTTCATCAGCTCTGCAGTGACCTATAGATCGGTGCTTGAAGACTTGGCGAGTACAGTAAGAGAATATCACAACACTGAAACAGTTTCAACTGTCAGTTTCTATCTCTACTAGGTAAAGTTTTCTTGGCCGATGCATTCCATTTCTTTCATCGTCAAGATGGCTGGACTGCCACTGATATTTTCACAATTTGTGATGTGCTGTATATCTGATCTTCCAGTTTTTCTAGATCGCGACCAAGACGCTTTCAAGGCAAGTTGGTATTTCAAATGTTTTTGCTGTTAACCTCATGAACATCTCATAGAACCCGTCTCCAGAGTGGACGTCTTCGTTCCTATCACGTTTATGGTTCACATGGTTTGACGATATGATAAAATTAGGCTACAAGCGTCCCTTGGTCATGGAAGACATGTACGACATCTCTGAAGAATACAAGTCATCTCACTTGTACGAGAAGTTCTCCAAGTACTGGTCATATCCTGATAGATGCGATATTCTGGCTCCCCTACTGAAAACATTTTGGTCGAAACTGTTGCTTGCCGCCATTTTGCAGCTGCTGGCAACGATATTCACCTTCGTCAGCCCTTCAATGCTGAACTACTTGCTTGTTTGGCTAGCTAGCGACGATCTACATTGGCACGGAGTATTCTATGCAGCGGCTATGTTTACTGCGCCACTCGTACAGTCGGTTCTCAGCAACCAATGTGAATATGTCACAGCCCTGAGTCTTATTCAGATAAAGACTGTCGTCGTCAGCACGCTGCATAGAAAAACGCTACAATTGTCATCTAGAGCTAGAACGCGATTCGCAACTGGTCAGATCGTCAATATGATGTCGGTTGATAGTCAATCTATTGCTAAATACATCAGCTCCGTAAACGACTGGTGGAATGTGCCGCTACAGATAACTGTGGCAATGTATTTGCTGTGGCAGCAACTAGGAGTCGCCACCATCGCTGGTGTCTCAGTGATGATACTACTTATCCCGGTGAACGGATTCATGATCAGAAAATTGGGAGGCACCTATTACGCTCTGATGAAAGAAAAGGATCAGAGGTCAAAACTCATGAATGAGATCATAGCTGGCATCAAAGTGCTGAAAATGAATGCTTGGGAAACATCGTTAAGCAACCAAATCAAAGCTATTCGAAAACTGGAAATTGTACAGCTGAAAAAACAAATACGATACATCTCCCTGATATGCGCCTCTGTAGGGAGTCTACCAACTATGGTGTCAACAAGTAGCTTCCTTACATTTTTAGTCATCGACAGAAACAGTACAATGGACCCGAGCAAAATATTCGTATCTCTAGCTCTCTTCAATATGCTTCAAGTACCACTGATGACGCTTCCTTCCTTATTCAATTCTCTGGCAGAGTTCACGGCGGCCAAGAAACGTGTCAATGCATTCTTTCAGTGCGACGAACTTGATTCGGATGATATTGGGAAAGACAGCTATGGAGAAGACGCCATTTCATTGGCTGATTGCGAATTTTCTTGGAACGAACGTGGGGCTTCAACTTTGCAAAACATCAACTTGAACTTGAAGAAGGGAAAATTGATTGCTGTTGTTGGTACTGTGGGTTCGGGTAAATCGTCTCTGATTGCCGCTCTACTGGGAGAAATGGAAAGAATCAAGGGAAAAGTTGACATCAGCGGAAGTATTGCGTATGTTCCGCAACAGGCTTGGATTCAGAATGCAACAGTTAAGCAGAACATTGTATTCACTGGTGTCGCCAATTCGACAAGATACGAAAATGTTCTGAAATGCTGTGATTTGGTATCTGACCTGAAGATTCTTGAAGTTGGTGATGAAACCGAGATTGGTGAGAAAGGTATCAACCTTAGCGGTGGTCAAAAACAAAGGGTCAGCTTGGCCAGAGCTGTCTATGCTGACCGTGACATTTACTTGCTCGACGACCCGCTCAGTGCCGTTGACTCTCATGTTGGGAAACATATTTTCGACGAAGTGATTAGTCATAGTGGAATTTTGAAAGACAAAACGAGAATTCTTGTCACTCACAAAGTGTCCTTACTGCCTCACGTAGACGAGGTAGTGGTCATGAAGGATGGCCAGGTTTCGGAAGTTGGCTGCTATGCAGAACTATTGCAGCGTAAAGGAGCCTTTTCCGATTTTCTCATAAAGTATCTCACTGAAGCGGACGATGACGATGAACTCGCGGAGATAAAGGCAATAGTCAAGCAAGATCTGGCAACACAGCAAAGTTCATCAGAGAAAATCTCTCCAAGCTCGCGAAGTGTCAAAACAGTGAGCCCGAAAAATGGCGCCAGAGAAGGTGTTACGAAAGGAAAGAAGTTAGTTTTTTTTCCAGGTTAAGGTGACTTTATTTTTCCCTCGCTACTCGCAAGGCTAACCAGCACAAACATGGTGTATACACTGTTTCTTTACATTAGTTGTTTTATGATTATGATGATTATTTTGGAGATAAGTTTATGTCAACCACCTCCAGGTCGGAGCGGATGGTGTGATAGCGTTGATGTTTGTTTTCTAACTCAGCACTGGTACTCGGTTTGAGCTTCAGTATTGTCTAGCGCTTTCTTGTGGTGCGGACAGTCAGTAGTGTGGCATCGGTGGTTGACAGGCTTGTTAGATTTTCCAGCGGTATTGTATTGCTGACATACCGCACAGACTATGTGCTCCGGCTCGGAGCGGTGTGGACATTGCTTGTGTGAGTGTTCTCCTGCGCAGAAACTACAGTGCTCTTTGTTGCTGCAGTTTGTGGAGATATGTCCGTACATCTGACACTTGTAGCACATGGTAACGTGCGTGTGTTTTTTTATCCTTAGTCTTGAGTACTTGAAATACAATACTGGCATGATCATTAATTCTTTGTATACTTCTTTCGGTACTCTGACGATTGCTGCTTGTTCGTCTCCACTTTTGAGCTTGTGTAAAAGTATTACCTTAATTTTTTCACTATGTTCTGGAAATTTCCTGCATATGTGTTCTTTGAGCTCCTCCCCGGAGTCGTTGTTGTGAAGGCCTTCAAATCGTACTGTTGGCATCTTGTAAAATGGCTGACCTATTCGGCAGACATCTTTGAGCTTGTCTTGGATCTGGTTTTCAAGGTAGGCTTTCGCGTCTTCGTCTCTAGCAACGATCAGTAAAGATTTCTTGCCTAGAAGCCTCATACGGTTGACACCGCCATCGCCGTCTCTCACAGGTATGCTGTCAATTATTTTTTGTTTCAGGCCTTCAGCTCCTAAATTAGCATCATCTAAACAGTCAACCTTGAGAGTTAGTGTTGGGGCAGCTTGTAGTGGTGTGGTTCTCTGTGGTTGTGATACTGATGGCTGGACATGTTGTTGTGTGACTGAGCTGTAGCTTCGCTGAGCGCATGATGAGACTATCAATTGTTCAAGTTTGTCGAAACGCTTCTCCCAGTCATAGGTTTCTGGCAGCTCCTGGGTGGAGTCCTTGTTGCGGCAGCGACACTGCTCTTGCTCGGAGGGCTCAGGAGTGCTGTTTATGTATTGCTCTAATCTGAACTTGTACTCGATTGCTTGCTTCAAGTCGAGATAGTTTTGTTTCTTCATGTTAGGTATTTCCATGCATTTGGCAAGCACAGTCACGATGCCGTCTAACATGTAATTCGCTTGCGTCTTTGCTAGGCTTGTTTCATTGACGCTGGATGCTGCAGTATTGTCTTCAGTGGTGATTTTTTCGCTCCCAAGCTCTACGTTGTTCATGTTGCCAACGTTGATGTTCACTTTCGCTGATTTGGGGGCGTGTCTGTCAAAGGAATTATCATGACTTCGTTTCCCTCGGTTATTGACAAAGTTTTCCAGTTCGCCTTGTTTTCCTGTCGATGCCAGTGTGTCCTCTGAAGTCTTCTAGAAAAAACTGGGATGAAAATCACTGCTAATTAATTGAAATAACACAGTTTGACAATTTGAGAAAAGCAAAAACACCTGTCGTGCACGAGCTCAACAGCTGTCCTCCTTCGAGTGTTGAGATGGTTCAGATTCGAAACTTGCTCTTCTACGGAGCGTGAGCTCGACTACACTCAAAGAAGTTAGTTTCGAAAGGTAAACTAGTGGAGGCGGAGTCAGCTGCGATTGGCTCGATTGACTGGATGGTATACTTGGAGTACCTTCGCACCGTCGGTGTCCGAGCCAGTGTTGCCATCGTGGCAGCTAACGTACTCTACAGCGGTTTCTTCGCTTCAGCCAGTCTGAGTCTACGGGCCTGGTCGGCGGACGCTGTGTATCCGGAAAGAGCAAATGATATGAATCTCAAGTATTTCCACATCAGTGTGTATGGACTCATGGGTCTTGGTCAGGCAGTGACACTATTTATAGGCAGCCTTCTTCTTTTCTACGCGGCCTTGAAAGCTTCCAAGATACTGCACGACAGGGTGAGTGGACGTACGTCGATAGCTTTCATGTCAAATTCAAATATTTGCTCTAGATGTTGGACTGCGTTTTTCGAGCACCTATTTCGTTCTTCGACAAGACACCTTCAGGACGAATCTTGAACAGGTTCACTAAAGATATTGACAACACTGATTCAAGAATTCGCACCATCATCCTGCAGTTTGTGATGACCATCTTCACCAATATCACTGCTCTTCTCATGATCTCTGTCGCCACTGCCTGGTTCTTACCACCTTTCTTCTTGCTCGGCGTTGTTTATTCCATAGTACAAAAGTATTATGTCAGAACATCTCGTCAGCTGCGGAGACTGGAATCCAATTCAAGGTCACCGGTCTATTCACACTTCGCTGAAACAGTCAGCGGCACTACTTCCATCCGAGCCTTCCAAGCTGAAGATTTCTTCAATTCGGAATGCGACAGAAAGATGGACTCGAACAACGGCACAAACCTGTTGATGATCACCGCCACCAGATGGCTGTCTGTTCGCTCGGAATGTCTAGGAAGTTTGATACTACTCATGGCTGCCTCCTTCGCAGTCTACTCAAAGGGTGATATCGACGCCTCTACAGTAGGATTGTCACTTAGCTTTGCCTTAGCTGCTACTGAATCGATCAACAGATTAATCAAATCTAGTGCAGAACTCGAAAACAACTTCGTATCTGTTGAACGATGCTTGGAGTACACGAGACTTGAGTCTGAGGCTGCCTTTGAAATCGAGTCTACGAAGCCGGAAACGTTTTGGCCAGAGAAAGGACAAGTTCAATTCAAGGGCTATGCAGCTCGTTATAGAGATGGTCTCGACTTGGTGCTCAAGAACCTTAATTTCAGTGTGAAACCTGGTGAAAAAGTTGGCATCGTGGGAAGAACAGGCGCTGGGAAGTCATCTCTCACCGTCGCTATGTTCAGAACTGTTGAGCCTGCGGCTGGAACTATCCTCATAGATGGCGTTGACGTCACTCGAATCGGACTGCACGATCTACGTTCCAAATTGACAATTATCCCTCAGGATCCGGTTCTCTTCACGGGGTCGCTGAGATTTAATTTGGATCCAATTCAAGGCCACGATGACTCCGAACTATGGAAAGTCGTAAAATCAGCTCATTTGCAAAAATATATTGATTTGAATGGAAAAGGATTGGAATTCCGCGTCTCTGAAGGAGGCGAGAATCTGAGTGTCGGTCAACGACAGCTGGTTTGCTTGGCTAGAGCTCTTCTCAGGAAGTCCAAGATCCTGATACTTGACGAAGCCACAGCTGCCGTCGACTTGGAGACCGACGACTTAATTCAGAGAACGATTCAAGAAGAGTTCACCAACTGTACTACTCTGACAATCGCTCACCGACTGAATACCATTCTTGACTATGATAGAGTGCTTGTCATGGACAAAGGAACCGTCGCCGAATATGATAGTCCCAAAAAGTTGCTAGATGATTCGTCTTCCATATTTCATTCGATGGCCAAAGATGCCGGCTTGATTAAATTCGGCTCCAAAGCAGCTGGCCCTCCGGATACATAAATTTCTGATTTCATATCACTTTCGATCTAGATTTGCTGGATATATACGAGCAGTATACGCGATTCAACAATGTAAACCATGGGTTAATATCTAACAGATATCTCGAATACGCAAGGCTCTCCAGCCTGGACAGCTGTGAAAAAGCAAGGGACCGTTTAAAAATAATTCAATAGAGCTCAAAACTAGAATTAGCAAAGTCAACTCCAGTGAACTTAAAATGCATCTGTACTCTAATTCAAATTACAATTTCGAAACGGTCCCGAGCTATTTTACAGGTGACTAGGCTGGAGAGCCTTGCGAATACGAGCATTGTCAGGTTCTTTCTGGTGCATCAGCTGTGAACTGAACAAGCGCATGTGTGATTCATCGGTCTATGTCTACTACTCAGTTGCGTGTTCAACTGCTACAGTTGTGTGCAGTTTGGTGTGAGAATAGTATTCTAACGATAAGACCGCCACCAGAGTGGAGCTAGTGGTTGAATTCTTAATTGTCAATAGCAACGCCGAAAACAATTTTGAATTTGGCTCTGTTGCTATTGACAATTAGGAAAATTTACTACTAGCGCACCTCTGGCGGCAGTCACATCGTGACAATCCTATTCTCACGTCCAAATGCACTCAACTGTAGCTCTTAGAGGTGAGCTGAGCTGTCGTCACTTCGGGCCTTGAGAAGCGCATTTTTTGAAAGTAACTCACACCATGAGCTGAGTCCTGAGTCGAGAGTGGCTATCTGTGTAGTTGACGGCACAAAGCTATGCGTGGTGAAAAAGTTGGCCCAAAGCATTTCGGCGGCAAACCAAAAAATGAGCTCCAGCTCAACGTGCCTATAATTACGTAATCTAAGATTTAACTATTAACTCTGCAAAATATTACAATTTTTCACGAAGTGCATGACTGTGCACACATGACCTCGCCCGATGACGTCACTCATAGTACTGTGCGTGCGCAGGTTAGTAGAGTGAAAGGTAAAGGACCTCCACCCATGCCCGCCGGCCCGCGGGTGGATCGGGCGGGCGGGCGGGCCGGGCCCGAGGTTTGTCCCACCCAATATCCTTTAATTTGGACCCTTTCGGCAGTTATTTAATAAAAACAAATAAAAGTGAAAAATACTACACCCCTGTTTAATCACGGAAAAATGTAAAAGTTGCAGAATCCAGTCGATGAAAGTTTTCAATTTGAACAGCTGTTCCTGCTTGCTTTGCTCTTCGTTCACTTTTATTACTCTAATATACGGAATAGCTAAACTAGTCAGTTGACACCATTAGAAAGTCACAATTAAACATACGCAAGTCATGTAGACTGAAAACTTTTTCGCCACCAGGTGGCGCTCACGTTTGTTTGCTGGCCAGCCTCACGCCGGGAACCACGTGCAAATGTTTGTTTTGTGACCGATTATATTCAGCATAATTAGCTGAGATATTTTTGCGGACTACGTCTCAACTATGGCCGAAATAACATAGATTAAACTGCGAGGCAGAACTTGCCAGAGTGATTGAATATTCAAATGAGGACAAGAGGAAAGAACAGCTGTCAACATTCAAGATACCGGCAAGGTCAGTCAAGTAAGGTTCCATGAAAGGGGGAGGTTCTAGGGATCTGATAACTCACTCTTGCACTTTTATTACTCAGGGAGAAACAGTATTTCACACTTTGCTCATGAGCGGTTTATTGGTTTGCCTGTCCTGAAGTTGTCCTTGCCATGGACAAGTTTTGCAGGACCGAATTTTGGGTATGTTTACATCAGCTGTTTTCTCTGTCTCACTGATTCTGTCATTTCTAACAGGATGACAATGTGACCTGGTATTCCGAAAGTCCCGATTTTACACCTTGCTTCCATGAGACGGCCTTAGTTTGGGCACCTTGTGCCTTCCTGTGGCTGTTGTCTCCTATTGAGATCTATAGAATTCGAACGAAGAGAATCAAAGCCACCAGAATACCATGGACTGTCATTTCTACTGTGAAAGTTGTAAGTGAAATTCGTATAGTGTGTAATACTGAAGCCTCTCATAGATGTTCGCTGTGCTGTTGGCCTTCCTGAGTGCTTCGGAATTGATGAATGCGCTTCTCAACTCATCAGAAAGAAATGCCGTTGACTACTTCACGCCTTTCGTTAAAATGGTCACCTTTGCCTATGTAGCCGTGCTCGTATCGCTAAATCACAAGAAAGCAATTCAAGCCTCGGGAACGTTGTTCTTGTTCTGGATGCTAATGTCCATCTCAGCTCTAACGACAAGTCGATCTCTCATACTTGCCTGGTTAGATCCGGTAAGGCAATTGTTCTCAACTTGAACCGCTAATCACTCAGCACATTGTCACAGGTATCGTCTTCCTGGTCTTTGAGTCGTCTAGTTTATTCAATCAAGATAATAGGCACACCGCTGATATTAGTGCAATGGCTACTTTGTTGTTTTTCGGAGCCCTTGCCTATTTCTTCGTCAAAGGTACGCTGGTTTTTCAAGTTGAAATGTTTTCTGATAAAGTATGTTTTCTAGTATCCGTCTCCCGAATGGAATGCTTCCTTCTTGTCACGTTTGCTCTTTTTATGGTTCGACGGGCTCATAAAGAAGGGGTACAAAACCCCGGTAGATATGGATGACATATACGATCTGTCTGACGAATTCAAATCGGAGCATATCTTCAACAAGTTCTGTCAGCACTGGTCGTATCCGGAGAGACCTACGATTGTGGTTCCACTGGTGAAAACTTTCTGGCCACGATTGCTCGGCGCTGCCGCGTTGCAGCTGACGGCAGCCATCTTGACCTTTGTCACCCCTTCAATGCTGGACTACTTCCTTGTCTGGTTAGCCAGTGACCAGCCCTATTGGCATGGGTACTTCTATGCAGCTGTCATGTTTATTGCTCCATTCGTGCAATCTCTGATCAGTAGCCAGTATAGTTATATGGAATCACTAAGTGGAATGCAAATGAAGACTGCCGTTATCAGTGCTCTGCACAGGAAAGCCTTGAGAATGGCTCCTACAGCGAAGGCTGAATTTACAACTGGCCAGATAGTCAATTTGATGTCGGTTGACAGCCAGACCATTGTCGGCTACGTCACCTTCGTGAACATGTGGTGGATTGCTCCGATACAGATATGCATAGCTATGTACATGCTGTGGCAACAGCTGGGCATCGCCACCATTGCTGGGGTGCTCGTCATGGCTTCTCTAATTCCAATCAATGGTTACATTACGACAAGGCTGAGTAGCACGTTTAAAGCGCTGATGAAGGAAAAAGATAAGAGATCAAAGTTCATGAATGAAATCATCAATGGTATCCGAGTATTGAAAATGTATGCTTGGGAAACTTCGTTTTCCGACCAAGTCAAAAGTATTAGGAAAAACGAAATTCTTCAGCTGAAAATTCAGACCAAGATGTTGGCATTTCTTTTCTTCACCATTGGTTGCGCTCCGACCTTCGTGGCAGTGTTCAGTTTTCTGACATTCACCTTAATCGACAAGAACAATGTCCTAGACCCGAGCAAAGCCTTCGTGTCGATCGCACTGTTTAACATCATACGCATGCCGTTGGCTATGATTCCCTTTCTACTCAATGCTGGTGCAAATTTCATGGTTGCCAAGAAGCGCTTGAATGCATTTTTCCGATGTGAAGAACTAAATCTTGAAGACACTGGCAGAGATGCAAATGGCGGAATTGCAATCGAGATTCAAGATGGTGTATTTTCTTGGGGAGGCGAAGGAGCGCCAAATTTAAACGGCATTAATGTCCAATTCGAGAAGAAGAAGCTGGTGGCCGTTGTTGGTACAGTTGGTTCCGGAAAGTCTTCTCTGATTTCCGCTCTGCTAGGGGAGATGAAAAAGGTAAACGGGAAAGTCAACATTTCCGGCCGAGTGGCGTATGTGCCACAACAAGCATGGATTCAAAATGCGACAGTGAAAAAGAATATCATATTCACTGGCTCTGCGGACAGGAAGCGATACGAAGAAGTACTGGAGAGATGTGCTTTGGAGCCTGACTTGAAGATTCTTGAGGCTGGAGACAACACTGAGATAGGCGAGAAAGGCATCAATCTAAGTGGTGGTCAAAAGCAAAGGATCAGCTTGGCCAGAGCTGTATATGCTAACAGGGATATTTACTTGCTCGATGACCCGCTGAGTGCTGTTGACTCGCATGTTGGAAAGCACATCTTTGACCAGGTAATCGGTCCGAGAGGGATGCTCAGAAACACTACTCGAATATTCGTAACTCACAAGGTGGCCTTGTTGCCTCACGTTGACGAAATAGTGGTCATGAAAGATGGCCGAATATCTGAGCACGGTTCATACTTGGAGCTGTTGCAGCGTAAAGGTGCATTTTCTGAATTCCTCGTTGAATATTTGGCTCAAGCGGACGATGGCGATGAAGAGCTAGAGGAAATCAAAGCCATGGTTCAACCGGAGCTAGAAAGACGAATGTCGAAACTTAGCAAAGTTTCATCCGAGAACTCTGGCGCTTGGAGAACAACATCCATTCTAAGCAACTCTAAAAATGTCCAAGAAAATGGCGACCTTTCGAAGAAACCGCCGGGCAAAGTGATCAGCGGCAAACTAGTGGAAGTCGAAGCAGCTGAAACTGGATCAGTTAAATTGAGTGTCTACTTAGACTACCTGCGAGCCATTGGTACTAAAACGTGTATAGTGATTCTAGCAGGAAGTGTCATCACGAGATGTCTTAATGCTGCTTCATCTTTATGGTTGACTGCTTGGTCCGATGATGCTGTCTATCCAGACCGGGCGAATGATACTCTTCTCAGATATATCCGACTCGGCGTCTATGCAGGCTTTGGTGTCAGTGAAGCTGCCGTCAGTTACGTCAGCAACTTGGTGACGTTTTACGGTGCCTTGAAAGCTTCAAGCGTATTGCACAATATGGTATGTGCGAACTAACAATATAGCCAATAGTAACATTCTCTTTCAATTTAGATGCTAGACCACATTCTCCGGGCTCCCATGTCGTTTTTCGACACGACACCTTCCGGCAGAATACTGAACAGATTCGGTAAAGATATCGACAGTCTTGACTCTGCAATTCGCATGAGCATATTGCGATTTATCGGATGCATCACAGGCACTGTTGCGACTTTTTCTATGATCTCGGTTCAGACGCCATTCTTTTTGGTTCCACTGGTCCCTTTGGGTGTCCTGTATTACATCGTACAAAGGTATTACATCATGACGGCCCGTCAGTTGCGAAGATTAGAATCGAACTCAAGGTCACCAGTGTTCTCTCACTTCACCGAAACTGTCAGTGGAACTACTTGTATCCGTGCCTTTCAAGTTGAGGATGACTTCAATTTGGAATGCGATCGCAAAAACGATATCAATAATGCTACCAGCATACTCAGTGTAGCATCTTCTCGATGGCTGTCTATTCGATTGGAATTCTTAGGAAACTTGATTGTATTACTGGCGGCATTGTTTGCCGTCTTCTTGAAAGGTGACATCGAAGCATCCACAGTTGGTTTGTCGCTCAGCTACGCCTTAAATGCAACCGGCACCCTCAATGGGCTCGTGACCGCAAGTGCTGACCTCGAGAACAATCTTGTTTCCGTCGAGAGGTGTGTCGAATATACGAAGACACCAACTGAAGCTGCTCCCGAGATTGAGGCTACTAAGCCGAAGCCATCTTGGCCTGAGAGGGGAGTGATTGCATTTAAAGACTATTCGGCACGCTACAGAGATGGACTTGATTTGGTTCTGAGGGATGTGAACTTTAGTGTGAATGCTGGCGAAAAAGTTGGAATTGTTGGAAGAACCGGAGCCGGAAAGTCGTCACTCACTGTCGCTCTATTCAGAATCGTAGAACCTGCAAGTGGAACTATAACCATAGACGGCGTTGATGTTTCTTGCATCGGACTTCACAGTTTGCGTTCTGGGCTGACAATCATCCCTCAGGACCCGGTTCTGTTCACCGGAACTTTGAGACTCAATCTTGATCCATTTTCGAACCACGATGATTCCGAGTTGTGGACAGCTCTGAAGTTGTCTCATTTGGAGAACTTCGTCAAGTCAATCGATAATGGGTTAGAATATGATATCGCTGAAGGTGGAGACAATTTGAGTGTTGGTCAACGGCAGTTGGTTTGCTTGGCGAGAGCTCTTCTCAGAAAATCGAAGATTCTAATTCTCGACGAAGCAACCGCTGCCGTAGATTTAGAGACGGATGACTTGATCCAGAAAACTATTCGAGACCAATTTGCTGATTGCACCATTCTGACAATCGCACATCGGCTCAATACTATTCTCGATTATGATAGGGTACTGGTTATGGACAAAGGATCGGTTTCTGAATACGACTCTCCAAAGTCGCTGTTAGATGACGAAAATTCTGCCTTCCATTCCATGGCGAAGGATGCTGGTCTTATTAGTTCTGGTGAAGCAGGGAGTAAACCAGAAAGTGATTAACAAAGTATACAAGATAGCTAGTTTTTAAAGCTGAAAAATTAAGAATAAATTTAATATTTTAAGTCCGTGCACTTGTGCAGAAAGTTTCCGGCAATTGTATTATTTGTCCATATTCTCTCAAGTTCGAAATGATAGCGGCGATTGCGCCCCCTGTTGTCAAGTGGATGCACGACATGCTGTTTGTGGGATTTTTCGCAATTCAAGTTTTCTCCAGCACAAAAGCTGGGCCGTTTCAACTTCTATTTTCTAAGCATTTGAAGCTTTCTATTTACGTGAATACCTGGACCATATCTCAATAGCACTACAACCTTTCCATTATCAACTATACCTCACGCATTCGAATGCGTAATAAACCTACTTTGATAAATGTCTTAGAATAGGAAAAGAACACTCATTCGCACGTCACCATTCATCTCTGAAAGTTCAAATGTCGTTACAAGCTGTAAAATATAGCCACGCGACACAAATCTTAATTGATGGCTCTAATTGAGCACTAAAATTCCCAAAAACATTTTTATTCGTTATACAGCGCCCTCTTGCGACTAAATAATGAGGCCGTATTTTCAGACGCTGGTCAGCTGCTAACTTTCTGCTCTTCTTTTTGAGCGGAAGTCGTCTAAAAAATGGTTTGTGTAATTCTCTTAGACAGAGTGTAACAATGGTGCAATATCATGGCTTGTTATTAGATGAAGCGTGAAGCATATTTATCTCTGGGAACAAAACAAACTATCAAACTCAAAAAAGTTTCGCAAGAGTAGATTGTTTCAAAGCAATGATTGGGATGGAAAATCAGCAGCCAGTGTTTGTATTACAAACTTGGTGACCTTTGCTCTCAAGCGTCGCCGACAAATGTCTACCAAGTGTACTTGGTTTATCTGGCTACAATGTAGCGTGCTTAATCGATAATCCCTAATTAGTTAGCCGACAAGGCTTACAGAGCTGCGGCAAATGGATAAAGAATCCAAGTTCTGCATGGACTTATCAGCAGGAAAAGGTAGCCCTGATGCAAATTCATTTGTGGACTAATCTTATCGCCAATGCAGGAACAAAACCATCCCCAGTATCAAGCACCTAACCTTTAAGTGAGATTCTCGGAGAGGTGGTGAAACATTTTACGCCAATTAAGAATCCGTAGTAGCAACGTTCAAGGAAGAGAACCTAAACAGGTAAGAAAGTTACAATAAAAAGTTTATGGTCTGATATTTGGTTTGATTGCCTGCTTGTAGAGGTAGAGTCTAATTAAGAAAAAGTAGAGTGCTCATACTGTACTCAGAGCATAGGTTTTCTCTCATTGACTGCCTCAAGATCATGGATGGGTTTTGCAGGACCGATTTTTGGGTGAGTGGCCATTTTGTTTTTAAGTTGATTAATTCTGACTTTCATTCTTCTATCTTAACAGGATTACAACATAACATGGAACACCGAGAACCCTGACTTTACACCCTGTTTCCATGAGACCGCGCTGGTGTGGGCACCATGTGCCTTTCTCTGGTTACTGTCGCCCTTCGAGTTTTTCAGAATTCGGAAAACAACAATCAAAGCAAGCGGAGTTCCGAAGTGGACTTTGCTAGCGAAAATTAAAATTGTGAGTTTTATCCGAGAAGAAAAACTATGGATTAATGGTTATTTCTTAGCTGTTTGCTATCTTGCTTGGCTTTCTGAGTTCGTTAGAGATGGTCAACGCTCTGGCCAACATATCGGAAAGAAGTCCTGCCGAATACTATTCGCCTTTCATCAAAGTGGCCACGTTTTCCTATGCTTCTCTACTGATATCGCTGAATCACAAGAAAGCAATACCGGCCTCTGGAGCCCTGTTTCAATTCTGGTTACTGGTGTCAATCAGCTCGATTGTCACCCTTAAATCCATTCTATTTGATCTCTTCAGTCCGGTTAGTGAACCGTTCGAAAAGCTTATTGTGACATTATTCTTGAAACAGAATGCTTCTTCGTGGAATCTGGACAACATCGTTTACGCATGCAAAATTGTCGAGTTTCTCCTCATTATTGCGGAGTTTGCGCTTTGCTGTTTCTCAGAATCATTCGAATCTGGACAAAGCTGCAAAGTATGTATGGTCTATTGTCATCACTCTGCTAATCAGTTTCATATCAGAAACCCTCTCCCGAATGGCGTGCTTCATTCTTGGGTCGCATCATGTATACGTGGTTTGATAGCTTGGTCAGCAAAGGCTATAGAGAACCAATTGTTATGGATGACATATACGATATCTCTGAAGAATTCAAGTCTGCTCCCATATATGAAAAATTCTGCGAGCACTGGTCGTATCCAGAGAAACCCCACATCATGGGTCCCCTTCTCAAAACATTTTGGCCCAGATTGGTAGGAGCAGCATTGTTGAAACTAGTTGCATCAGTTCTGACATTCGTCAGCCCTTCCGTTCTGAATTACATACTTCTATGGCTACCTAGTGACGAGCCTTATTGGCATGGGTTCTTCTATGCATTCCTTATGTTTGCTGCCCCACTGTTTCAGTCCATACTCAGCAACCAATACGAATACATGGTGGCTTTGAGCGGCATGCAAATGAAGACGGCCGTAATAAGTGCTCTGCACAGAAAATCCCTAAAGTTATCACCAACAGCTAAAACTCAATTCACTACTGGACAAATCGTCAACCTGATGTCAGTTGATAGTCAAGCCATCGTTAACTACGTCAGCTTTGCCAACAATTGGTGGGTCGCTCCGCTGCAGATAATCATTGCGATGAAGTTGCTGTGGCAGCAGCTAGGCATTGCTACCCTCGCTGGGATAAGTATAATGGTATTACTTATTCCTATTAATGGTTACATGACAACCAGAATGAGAACTACGCACAGAGCACTGATGAAGGAAAAAGATAAAAGATCTAAACTCATGACTGAAATTATCGATGGGATGAAAGTATTGAAAATGTATGCTTGGGAAACCTCTCTCGCTGAGCAAGTTAAAGGCATTCGAAGTAACGAAGTCTTTCAATTGCAAATTCAGGCCAAGTTGATGTCTTTCATCTTTTTCGCCATCTCCTGTGCTCCAGTATTCGTATCTATTTTAAGTTTCTTGGCATTCACGATGATAGATGTGAACAACGTCCTAGACCCGAGCAAAACCTTCGTGTCGTTGGCACTTTTCAATATAATCAGGATGCCTTTGGCCATGGTTCCGTTTCTGATTAGTGCTGGGACAGCATTTCTTGTTGCTAAGAAGCGCATAGATGCCTACCTTGGTTGCGACGAGTTGAATCCCGATGATATCGGGCGAGAAGAGGACGAAAAGAAGGCCATCGAGATAAAAGAAGGGGCTTTCTCTTGGGAAGGCAAAGGCGAGTCAACGTTGAGCGAAATCAATCTCAGAATAGAGAAAGGGAAACTGGTTGCCGTTGTTGGCACAGTGGGTTCAGGAAAATCATCTCTTGTCTCAGCGCTACTCGGGGACATGGAGAAAATCAAGGGCAAAGTGAATATTTCCGGGAGTGTTGCATATGTTCCTCAGCAAGCCTGGATTCAGAATGCGACCGTGAAACAAAATATCGTCTTCACTGGCATAGCAAATCAAGCTAAATATGAAGCTGTCATCGCATCGTGTGCACTGAAAGCTGACTTGAAGATCCTTGAAGCTGGAGATAAAACTGAGATCGGTGAAAAAGGAATCAATCTAAGTGGTGGTCAAAAGCAACGAATCAGTTTGGCAAGAGCCGTCTATGCTAGCCGGGACATCTACTTGCTGGATGACCCACTGAGTGCTGTAGACTCTCATGTTGGAAAGCATATTTTCGATGAAGTAATCGGTCCGAAGGGTGTTCTCAAAGACACTACAAGGATTCTAGTCACACACAAAGTGGCCTTGTTGCCGCATGTAGACGAAATAGTGGTTATGAAGGATGGGAGAATATCGGAACATGGCTCCTATCATGAGCTCCTGCAACGTAAAGGCGCCTTTGCAGACTTCCTCATTGAATACCTCGTTGAAGAGAAACACGAAGACGAAGACTTAGAAGACATCGAAGCAATGCTCCGACCAGAACTGGAAAGAAGGCTCTCAATGCTCAGTGTTCATTCTGTCGATAAGACACCTAAAGACAATGTGAAGAACAGGACTAAGTCGACTGTCAGCAATGTTTCCAGTGAAAAGATGGAACATAAACAAAGCATTTTGATCGAAGATATTGTGGAAGCTGAACATAGGATTCCGACGGAAAATTAATGGAGGCAGAATCGGCCGAAACTGGATCAGTGAAATGGAGTGTCTACGTGGACTATATCCGAGCCATCGGTGTAACGTCGTGTTTTTACATTCTTGCTACGAGCATAATTTCAAACGGCTTCAACATTGCGTCATCTTTGTGGCTGACTGCTTGGTCTGACGATGGTTCGAACCCTGAGCTAGTGAATGATACTCATCTTCGGTATGTCAGACTTTCAGTATATGGTGGCTTGGGAATCGGCGAAGGAGTTGTCATGTACGTCGGAAATCTCATCACTTTCTTCGGTGTACTCAAGGCTTCAAGCACACTGCACAACATGGTAAGTAAAACCACGTAATTAAGAAAAACATTGAAGACCTGGTGTTTTAGATGCTGGACCACATTCTAAGGGCTCCGATGTCATTCTTCGATACGACTCCTTCTGGAAGAATACTGAACAGATTTGGTAAAGATGTTGAGAATCTTGACACTGCGATCAGAATGAGTATCAGGATGTTCCTGAATAATTTCTTCAAGAGTCTTGTCACCTTCATCATAATATCTATGCAAACACCACTATTTTTGGTACCTCTGGTACCACTGGGGATTGTCTACTACATGGTGCAAAGGTATTACATCATGACATCTCGACAATTGCGAAGACTAGAATCAAATACTAGATCACCAGTTTACTCACACTTCTCAGAAACTGTCAACGGCACTTCCTGTATCCGCGCCTTCCAAGTAGAAAATGACTTCAACTCAGCTTGTGATCGGAAGAACGATATCAACAATGCTACCAACCTACTGTGTGTAGCTTCTACTCGTTGGCTTTCAGTGCGCTTGGAGTTTCTTGGCAACTTGATTGTATTAGTGGCAGCACTGTTTGCAATCTTTGCGAAGGGAGCCATCGATGCATCCACGGTGGGTTTGTCGCTTAGTTACGCTTTAACGGCAACTCAAACACTCAGCATGTTGGTCACTTCTAGTGCTGACTTAGAGAACAATCTTGTTTCCGTTGAGAGAGCCCTCGAATACACGAAGACGCCGACTGAAGCGCCTCTCGAAATCGAGGCAACGGAGCCGAAGAAGTCGTGGCCTGAAGATGGCGTCATTGAATTCAGAGACTATGCAACACGCTACAGAGATGGTCTCGATTTGGTTTTGAGAAATCTGAATTTCAGCGTAAAGGCCGGCGAGAAAGTAGGGATAGTTGGACGAACCGGCGCTGGAAAGTCTTCACTCACTGTCGCCTTGTTCAGAATTGTAGAACCCGCTAATGGCACTATAATCATAGATGGCGTTGACGTCACTCGCATCGGACTTCACAATCTACGTGCCGGGCTCACTATTATTCCTCAAGATCCTGTGCTTTTCACTGGATCATTAAGACTCAACTTGGATCCCTTCGGCAACCATGATGATGCTGAACTATGGACGGCTTTGAAGTTGGCTCACTTGCAACACTTCGTAGATTCACTCGGAACTGGGCTGGATTTCATTATCGCGGAAGGTGGCGATAATCTAAGTGTTGGTCAACGGCAATTAGTTTGCTTGGCGAGAGCCCTTCTTCGGAAGTCGAAGATCCTAATTCTTGACGAAGCAACTGCAGCCGTTGATTTGGAAACGGACGATTTGATTCAGAATACTATTCGCGATCAGTTTGCTGATTGCACTATTCTCACTATTGCACATCGGCTAAACACTATCCTCGACTATGACAAAGTTCTAGTCATGGACAAAGGAAGTGTGTCTGAGTACGATTCTCCGAAAGCGTTGCTAGACAACCATCTTTCGGCTTTCCATTCAATGGCCAAAGATGCTGGTTTGGTAGGTTCCGGTGGCCATGATGAAGTCTCCAAAGTGTGAACGTTTCTGTTCGAATAATATGTTAAGCCTAGATTCAATGAACTTTTCGTGTTCATCGTATTAAAGACAGAGAGCTACTCGGGCTTTTTACTGATCGATTATTGTCAATTTGTTTTAATCTTAAGTTGTACTGTTCTAAAACCTGCACAATGTTCAGTTTTGTTCTGATCACAAATTTTTCTGCCCAATCACAGTTGGTATTGACTGTTCCTATCTATGTGGTGACTGAAGAGCATTTACGTCAATTAACGACATCAGTATTCAAAGAACATTTGTTTGATCAACTCCTGATTGTTGGTTTGCTCATGAAATACAATAGCTCACGGCTCGTGAAGCCTATTGACACTTGTGGGCGGAGACTATTTTTCACCTTTTCAACACAAAACGCTCATTTTTCACTCGCTCTCTAACGCCCTCTGGCGATTCCATGAAAACACCGACTCACGCACAAGTCAGCTGCTGAGTTCTTGTCGCCTTTTGGCGCGGAAGAAGCTCTTTGATATCGTTTGTGTAGTTTTCCACTGGGACACAGTGAATTTTCATGGCTTGTCATTTCCTGATGCTACTTACATATGTAGGTGAACAAAAAGAGACCACCAGAAAAATGTTGCAAGTTTGGATAACACTTTCAATTCGCTGATAAGGATGAACAATCAGCGGCTAGTGTCTAGGGTATGCAATCCACTACTAATCTAGTACTAAGTTCAACTGACTTACCTAATCCTTGATTACATGTAGTTAGCTGACAAATGATGCTTACAGAACTGCCGGACTGGGCAAATAATCCGCATCCCGCATCCGCATCACATGGACTAATCAGCTGCAAAGAAAGGTAGCCCTGATGCAAATTCTATAGGAGGACTAATCTTATCACTAATGCAGGAACACAACCATCCCCAGTAGCAATAACCTAACCTTCAAGTGAGATTCTCGGAGATTTGGTGAAACATTTCACGTCAATTAAGAATCCGTGGTGGAAACGTTCAAACGAATCTAAATAGGTAAGAAAGTTGCAATAAAAGTTTATGGTCTGACGGTTTGATTGCCTGCTAGTACAGGTAGAGTTGATTAAGCAAAAGTAGACCGCTCATACTGTACTCAGATCACAGGTTTTCTCTTTAGTCAATGAGAGTGACTGCTTCAAGATCATGGACGGGTTTTGTAAAACGGATTTTTGGGTGAGTTGATTTCAAGGGTAATTCTGAAGTTAATGACTATCTTAAAAGGATTACAACATAACATGGAACACCGAGAACCCTGACTTCACACCTTGCTTCCATGAGACCGCGCTGGTGTGGGCACCATGTGCCTTTCTCTGGTTACTGTCGCCCTTCGAGTTATACCGGATCGAGTCAACAGCGATCAAAGCAAGCGGAGTTCCGAAGTGGACTTTGTTGGCAAAAATGAAAATTGTAAGTTCAGTCGAGACGAAAAGCTAATCATTGAATGGTTCTTTTTTAAGCTTTTTGCAATCTTGATTGCCTTTCTAAGTTCGTTAGAGATGGTCAACGCTCTGGCCAACATATCGGAAAGAAGTCCCGCCGAATACTATTCTCCTTTCATCAAAGTGGCCACGTTTTCCTTTGCTGCTCTACTGATATCGCTTAATCACAAGAAAGCAATCCAGGCTTCTGGAACACTGTTCCTATTCTGGTTACTGGTGTCAATTAGCTCGATTGTCACCCTTAAATCCATTCTGTTTGATGTCTTTAGTCCGGTTAGTGAACCGCATGAGAAGCTTGTCATGAAATTCTTCTTGATATAGAATGCTTCTTGGTGGACTTTGGACAGCATCGTTTACGCATGCAAAATTGTCGAGTTTCTCCTCATAATCACGGAGTTCGTATTTTGCTGTGTTCCGGAATCATTCGAAACAGAACAAAGCTATCAAGTATGTATGGCATACTGTCATTGCTTTGCTAATCTGTATCATCGTAGAAACCATCTCCCGAATGGCGTGCTTCTTTCTTGGGGCGGATCTTGTTTACCTGGTTCGATGGCTTTGTCAGAAAAGGCTATAGAACGCCTATTGTTATGAGTGACATATACGACATCTCTGAAGAATTCAAATCGGCTCCGACATATGAAAAGTTCTGTCAGCACTGGTCGTATCCAGAGAGATCGCATATCGTGGTTCCCCTCCTGAAAACGTTTTGGCCGAGATTAGTAGGAGCAGCATTGCTGAAGCTCATGGCTTCAATCATAACATTTGTCAGCCCTTCCGTTCTGAATTACATACTTGTGTGGCTACCTAGTGACGAGCCTTATTGGCATGGATTCTTCTATGCATTCCTTATGTTTGCTGCCCCACTATTTCAGTCTATGCTCAACAATCAATACGAATACATGGTAGCATTGAGCGGCATGCAAATGAAGACTGCCGTAATAAGTGCTCTGCACAGAAAATCCCTAAAGTTGTCACCAACAGCTAAAACTCAATTCACTACTGGACAAATCGTCAACCTGATGTCAGTTGACAGTCAAGCCATCGTTAACTACGTTGGCTTTGCCAACAATTGGTGGGTGGCCCCGCTGCAGATAACCATTGCAATGAAGTTGCTGTGGCAGCAGCTAGGCGTCGCTACCCTCGCTGGGATAAGTATAATGGTGTTACTTATTCCTGTTAATGGCTACATGACAATCAAAATGAGAAGTACACACAGAGCATTGATGAAGGAGAAAGATAAAAGATCTAAGCTCATGACTGAAATAATCAATGGCATGAAAGTGTTGAAAATGTATGCTTGGGAAACCTCTCTTGCTGAACAAGTCAAAGGAATTCGAAGTAACGAAGTCTTTCAATTGAAGATTCAGGCCAAATTACAGTCTTTTATATTTTTCACTGTCACATGTGCTCCGGTATTCGTATCCATCCTCAGTTTCCTGGCCTTCACGTTGATAGATGTGAACAACGTTTTGGACCCAAGCAAAACATTCGTATCGCTGGCACTATTCAATATAATCCGAATGCCGCTGAGCGTGGTTCCGTTCCTGATTAGTCGTGGGACAGCATTTCTTATAGCTAAGAACCGTATAGATGCTTACCTTGGCTGCGAAGAGTTGAATCCCGATGATATTGGGCGAGAAGAGGACGAAAAGAAGGCCATCGAGATAAAAGAAGGGGACTTTTCTTGGGAAGGCAAGGGCGAGTGCACATTAAGTGGAATAAATCTTAAAATCGCGAAACGGAAGCTGGTCGCCGTTGTTGGCACAGTGGGTTCGGGAAAATCTTCTCTCGTCTCAGCCTTACTTGGGGACATGGAAAAAATCAAGGGCAAAATAAATATTTCCGGGAGTGTCGCATATGTTCCTCAGCAAGCTTGGATTCAAAATGCTACGGTGAAGAAAAATATCGTCTTCACTGGCTCAGTGGATCAAGCTAGATATCAAGCCGTTATTGCGTCATGTGCTCTGGAGACTGACTTGAAAATTTTGGAAGCTGGTGATAGAACTGAAATAGGCGAAAAAGGAATAAATCTGAGCGGTGGCCAAAAACAACGAATAAGCTTGGCCAGAGCCGTCTATGCCAACCGGGATATCTACTTGCTGGACGACCCGCTGAGTGCTGTAGACTCTCATGTTGGCAAGCATATTTTCGATGAAGTCATAGGTCCCAAGGGCGTTCTTAAAGACACTACAAGGATTCTGGTCACACACAAAGTATCTTTGTTACCGCGTGTGGACGAAATAGTTGTTATGAAAGACGGAAGAATATCTGAACATGGATCTTACCATGAGCTGCTTCAACGGAAAGGTGCCTTTGCTGACTTCCTCATTGAATACCTGGTTGAAGAGAATAACGAAGACGAAGACTTGGAAGAGATCAAAGCAATGATGCGACCGGAACTTGAGAGAAGGCTCTCCATGCTCAGTTCCTTTTCTGGCGATAAGGCTGTAACACGCAAAGAAAGTGTTAAAATCAGGACTCAGTCTTCTAACAGCAATGCTCCGAGTGACAAGACTGAACATAAACAAAGCCTTTTAAATGACGATCTTGCGGAAGCTGAAGATAGAATTGCTGACGGCAAGTTAATGGAGACAGAGTCAGCTGAAACTGGATCGGTGAAATGGAGTGTCTACCTAGACTATATCAAAGCCGCCGGTGTACCATCGTGTATCGCTCTTCTCATTGGAAGCGTAATTTCAAACAGCTTCAACATTGGGTCATCTTTGTGGTTGACTGCTTGGTCTGACGATGGTTCGAATCCAGAACTACTAAATGATACTCATCTCCGGTATGTCCGACTTGCAGTATATGGAGGTTTAGGAGTCAGCGAGGGGGCTGTCATGTATGTCAGCAACCTTATCATGTTTTTCGGTGTTCTCAGGGCTTCGAGTACACTGCATAACAAGGTAAGTAAACTACGTTCACGAGAAAAGCGCTAAACTACTTACTCAGATGCTGGACCACATTCTACTTGCGCCGATGTCGTTCTTTGATACGACTCCTTCCGGAAGAATACTGAACAGATTTGGCAAAGACGTTGACAATCTTGACACTTCAATCAGAATGAGCATCAGGATGTTCTTGAATAATTTCTTCAAGAGTCTTGTCACCTTCATCATAATATCTATGCAGACACCACTATTTTTGGTGCCTCTGGTACCACTGGCGATCGTCTACTACATTGTGCAGAGGTATTACATCATGACATCTCGTCAACTGCGAAGGCTAGAATCAAACTCAAGGTCACCAGTTTACTCGCACTTTTCTGAAACCATCAGCGGGACTTCCTGTATTCGTGCATTTCAAGTGGAAGATGATTTCAACTCTGCTTGCGACAACAAGAACGATATCAATAACGCCACAAGCATACTATGTGTAGCTTCTGCTCGATGGCTTTCGGTGCGATTGGAGTTTCTTGGAACCTTGATTGTCTTGGTGGCGACACTGTTTGCAATCTTTGCGAAGGGAGCCATCGATGCATCCACGGTGGGTTTGTCACTGAGCTACGCTTTAACGGCAACCCAAACACTCAACATGTTGGTTACTTCGAGCGCTGATCTAGAGAACAATCTTGTTTCTGTTGAAAGAGCCATCGCATATACAAAGACGCCGACTGAAGCGCCTCTTGAAATCGAGGCAACGGAGCCGAAGAAGTCGTGGCCTGAAGATGGCGTCATTGAATTCAGAGACTATGCAACACGCTACAGAGATGGTCTCGATTTAGTTTTGAAAAATGTAAATTTCAGCGTGAAAGCTGGTGAGAAAGTGGGAATAGTTGGAAGAACCGGAGCTGGAAAGTCTTCACTCACCGTCGCCTTGTTCCGAATTGTAGAACCCGCCAATGGCAGTATAATAATAGATGGCGTTGACGTCGCTAGCATTGGACTTCACAATTTACGCGCAGGCCTGACTATTATTCCTCAAGATCCTGTTCTTTTCACCGGATCTTTAAGACTCAACTTGGATCCCTTCGGCGACCATGATGATTCGGAACTATGGAAAGCTCTGGAGCTGGCACACTTGAAACACTTTATTGATTCACTTGGAAGTGGTCTGGAGTTTGGTATTGCTGAAGGTGGCGATAATCTAAGTGTTGGTCAACGGCAATTGGTTTGCTTGGCGAGAGCCCTTCTGAGAAAGTCGAAGATCCTAATTCTTGACGAAGCAACTGCAGCCGTTGATTTAGAAACGGACGATTTGATTCAGAATACTATTCGCGATCAATTTGCTGATTGCACTATTCTCACTATTGCACATCGGCTAAACACTATCCTCGACTATGACAAAGTTCTAGTCATGGACAAAGGAAGTGTGTCTGAATTCGATTCTCCGAAAGCGTTGCTAGACAACAATCAATCGGCTTTCCACTCAATGGCTAAAGATGCTGGTTTGGTAGGTTCCGGTGGCCATGATGAAGTCTCGAAAGTGTGAACGTTCCTGTTAGAATAATATGTTAAGCCTAGATTCAATGAACTTTTCGTGTTTATCGTATTAAAGACAGAGAGCTACTTGGGCTTTTTGTTGATCGATTATTGTCAATTTATTTTAATGTTGTACTGTTCTAAAACCTGCGGAATGTTCAGTTTTGTTCTAATCACTTCGTGCAAAGTTTTCTGCCCAATCTCAATTGGTATTGACACTGTTATTATCTATGTGGTGACTGAAGAGCATTTACGTCATTTAACGACATCGGTATTCAAAGAACATTTGTTTCATCAAACTGCAAAGCGCTACCTGGCTGCCCGCTCCCCTGCAGCTCAACATTTTCCACATCTGGGTTTTATCAACTCTTGATTGTTGGTTTGTACCCAGCTGGCGACAGTGTTCAGCACTGACTGCTATTGCCGTGTGAGGCGCTTGAAATTCAACAGCCGCTTAGCTAAAGTGGAGTGTACAAACGCGTTCTTTCCTAAATTTGCTTGAATGACAGGGTAAATTTGTACAGGCTCCGTTTAGTTATCGGTGCTGGTTTTACATAAGCTCCACCACGCGGCTACAGCAGTCATTGCTGAACACTGTCGTCAGCTGGGTTTGCACATACAGCAGCTCCCCGCTGGTGAAGCCTATTGACACTTGTGGGCGGAGACTATTTTCCTTTTTACTGAACACAAAACTTTCTCTTTTTTCACTCGGTCTGTAACGCCCTCTGGCGATTCCATAAAACACCAAGTCCGCGCAAAAGTCAGCTGCTGAGTTCTTGCCGCCTTTTGGTGCGGAAGAAGCTCTTTGATATTGTTCTGTAGTTCTCTACTGGGACACAGTGCATTTTCATGGCTTATCATTTCCTGATGCTACGTACTTATCTGGGTGAACAAAAAGAGACCACCAGAAAAGTGTTTGCAAGGTTGGATAACACTTACAATTCGCTGATAAGGATGGACAATCAGCTGCAAGTGTCTAGGGTATGCAATTCACTCTAATCTCGTACTAAGTTCAACTAACTTACCTAGTCCTTGATTACATGTAGTTAGCTGACAAAGAAGGCTTAAAGAACTGCCGGGCAATGGCAAATAATCCACATTCGACTTCACATTTACTAATCAGCTGAAAGGTCCTAATGCAGATTCTATATGAGGACTAATCTTATCACTAATGCAAGAACAATACCATCCCAAACAGCAAGTTTATAACCTTCAAGGGAGATCATCGGAGATTTGGTGAAACATTTCACATCAATTAAGAATCCGCAGTGGCAGCTTTCAAGGAAAAGAATCTAAACAGGCAAGAAAGATACAGTAAAAATTTATGGTCTTATATGACGGTTTGATTGCGTTACTGTTACAGGTGGAGTTGATGACGAAAAAGTAGAGCGCTCATACTGTATTCAGATCACAGGTTTTCTTTCATTGACTGCCTCAAGATCATGGATGGGTTTTGCAGGACGGATTTTTGGGTGAGGATTTTAAGATTTTGTTTTTAAGGTTTTCAAGTTGATTAATTCTGACTTTCATCTTAACAGGATTACAACATAACATGGAACACCGAGAACCCTGACTTTACACCCTGTTTCCATGAGACTGCGCTGGTGTGGGCGCCATGTGCCTTTCTCTGGTTACTGTCGCTCTTCGAGTTGTTCAGGATTCGGAAAACAACAATCAAAGCAAGCGGAGTTCCGAAGTGGACTTTGCTAGCGAAAATTAAAATTGTGAGTTATATCCGAGAAGAAAAACTATGGGTTTAATGGTTATTTCTTAGCTGTTTGCTATCTTGCTTGGCTTTTTGAGTTCGTTAGAGATGGTCAACGCTCTGGCCAACATATCGGAAAGAAGTCCTGCCGAATACTATTCACCGTTCATCAAAGTGGCCACGTTTTCCTATGCTTCTCTACTGATATCGCTTAATCACAAGAAAGCAATCCCGGCCTCTGGAGCCCTGTTCCAATTCTGGTTACTGATGTCGATTTGCTCGATGATTACCTTGAAATCCATTCTGTTTGACCTCTTCAGTTCGGTTAGTGAACCGTTCGAAAAGCTTATTGTAACATTACTCTTGAAACAGAATGCTTCTTCGTGGAATCTGGATAACATTGTTTACGCATGCAAGGTGGTCGAGTTATTCCTCCTCACTACGGAGTTCGCACTTTGCTGTTTCTCGGAATCATTCGAATCTGGGAAAAGCTCCAAAGTTTGTATGGTGTATTGTCATCACTCTACTAATCTGTTTCAACTCAGAAACCTTCTCCCGAATGGCGCGCTTCATTTTTTGGTCGCATCATGTATACGTGGTTCGATGGCTTAGTCAGCAAAGGCTATAGAGAACCAATTGTTATGGATGACATATACGATATCTCTGAAGAATTCAAATCTGCTCCGATATATGAAAAGTTCTGCGAACACTGGTCGTATCCAGAGCGACCCCACATCATGGGTCCCCTTCTCAAAACTTTTTGGCCAAGATTGGTTGGAGCAGCATCATTGAAGCTCATGGCTTCAATCATAACATTTGTCAGCCCTTCCGTTCTGAATTACATACTTGTATGGCTACCGAGTGACGAACCTTATTGGCATGGATTCTTCTATGCATTCCTTATGTTTGCTGCCCCACTATTTCAGTCCATGCTCAACAATCAATACGAATACATGGTGGCTTTGAGCGGCATGCAAATGAAGACTGCCGTTATCAGTGCATTGCACAGAAAATCTTTAAGATTGTCACCAACAGCTAAAACTCAATTCACTACTGGACAAATCGTCAACCTGATGTCAGTCGACAGTCAAGCCATCGTTAACTACGTTGGCTTCGCCAACAATTGGTGGATCGCTCCGCTGCAGATAATCATTGCGATGAAGTTGCTTTGGCAGCAGCTAGGCATTGCTACCCTGGCTGGGATAAGTATAATGGTGTTACTTATACCTATTAATGGTTACATGACAACCAGAATGCGAACTACGCAAATAGCACTGATGAAGGAAAAAGATAAAAGATCTAAACTCATGACTGAAATTATCGATGGGATGAAAGTATTGAAAATGTATGCTTGGGAAACCTCTCTCGCTGCGCAAGTCAAAGGCATTCGAAGTAGTGAAGTCTTTCAATTGGAAATTCAGGCCAAGTTGATGTCTTTCGTCCTTTTCGCCATCTCCTGTGCTCCAATATTCGTATCTATTCTAAGTTTCTTGGCATTTACGATGATAGATGTGAACAACGTCCTAAACCCGAGCAAAACATTCGTATCGCTGGCACTTTTCAATATAATCCGTCCTCCTTTGGCTACGCTTCCGTTTCTAATCAGTGCTGGGACAGCATTTCTTGTAGCTAAGAAGCGCATAGATGCCTACTTTGGTTGCGACGAGTTAAATCCCGACGATATTGGGCGAGAACACGACGAAAAGAAGGCCATCGAGATAAAAGAAGGGGCTTTTTCTTGGGATGGCAAAGGCGCGTCAACGTTGAGCGAAATCAATCTCAGAATAGAGAAAGGAAAACTGGTCGCCGTTGTCGGCACAGTGGGTTCAGGAAAATCATCTCTTGTCTCAGCGCTACTCGGGGACATGGAGAAAATCAAGGGCAAAGTGAATATTTCCGGGAGTGTTGCATATGTTCCTCAGCAAGCCTGGATTCAGAATGCGACAGTGAAACAAAATATTGTCTTCACTGGCGTAGCAGATCAAGCTAAATATGAAGCTGTCATCGCGTCATGTGCGTTGAAGGCTGACTTGAAGATTCTTGGAGCCGGAGATGAAACTGAGATTGGTGAAAAAGGAATCAATCTAAGTGGTGGTCAAAAGCAACGAATCAGTTTGGCAAGAGCCGTCTATGCCAACCGGGACATCTATTTGCTCGATGACCCACTGAGCGCTGTAGACTCTCATGTTGGAAAGCATATTTTCGATGAAGTAATCGGTCCCAAAGGCGTCCTCAAAGACACTACGAGAATTCTCGTCACACACAAAGTAACCTTGCTACCGCATGTGGACGAAATAGTTGTTATGAAAGACGGAATGATATCGGAACATGGGTCTTACCATGAACTGCTTCAACGGAAAGGTGCCTTTGCTGACTTCCTCATTGAATACCCTGTTGAAGAGATTGACGAAGACGAAGACTTGGAAGAGATCAAAGCAATTATGTTACCGGAACTTGAAAGAAGTCTCTCCATGCTCAGTTCCTATTCTGGTGATAAGACTGTGACACGTAAAGAAAGTGTAAAAAACAGGACTAAGTCGTCTAACAACAATGCTCCAAGTGACAAGATTGAACACGAAGAAATCCTTTTAAATGACGATCTTGCGGAACCTGAAGATAAAATTTCTGACGGCAAGTTGATGGAGACAGAGTCTGCTGAAACTGGATCAGTGAAACGGAGTGTCTACCTAGACTATATTCGAGCTGCCGGTGTAACATCTTGTGTCGCTCTTCTCATTGGAAGCATCATTTCAAACAGCTTCAACATTGCGTCATCTTTGTGGTTAACTGCTTGGTCTGACGATGGCTCGAATCCAGTTCTCCTAAATGATACTCATCTCCGGTATGTCCGGCTTGCAGTATATGGTGGTTTAGGAGTCAGCGAGGGAGCTGTTATGTACATCAGCAACCTTATCATGTTTTTCGGTGTACTCAGGGCTTCGAGTACCCTGCACAATATGGTAAGTAAACTACGTGTACGAAAAAAATACGCTAATCTTCTTTTTCAGATGCTGGACCACATTCTACTTGCGCCGATGTCGTTCTTTGATACGACACCTTCCGGAAGAATACTGAATAGATTTGGTAAAGACGTTGACAATCTTGACACTTCAATCAGATTGAGTATCAGGATGTTCTTGATTACTTTCTTCAAGAGTCTTGTCACCTTCATCATAATATCTATGCAAACGCCACTATTTTTGGTACCTCTGGTACCACTGGGGATCGTCTACTACATTGTGCAGAGGTATTACATCATGACATCTCGTCAATTGCGAAGACTAGAATCAAACTCAAGGTCACCAGTCTACTCACACTTTTCTGAAACCATCAGCGGGACTTCTTGTATTCGTGCATTTCAAGTGGAAGGTGATTTCAACTCTGCTTGCGACAACAAGAGCGATATCAATAACGCTACAAGCATACTATGTGTAGCTTCTACTCGATGGCTTTCGGTGCGATTAGAGTTTCTCGGAAACCTGATTGTCTTGGCGGCGACACTGTTGGCAATCTTTGCGAAGGGCGCCATTGACGCATCCACTGTGGGTTTGTCGCTGAGTTACGCTTTAACGGCAACCCAAACACTCAACATGTTGGTTACTTCGAGCGCTGATCTAGAGAACAATCTCGTTTCTGTTGAAAGAGTCCTCGAATATACAAAAACGCCGACTGAAGCGCCTCTTGAAATCGAGGCAACGGAGCCGAAGAAGTCGTGGCCTGAAGATGGCGTCATTGAATTCAGAGACTATGCGACACGCTACAGAGATGGCCTCGATCTAGTTCTGAGAAATCTTAATTTCAGCGTTAAGACCGGCGAGAAAGTAGGGATAGTTGGACGAACAGGCGCTGGAAAGTCTTCCCTCACTGTCGCCTTGTTCAGAATTGTAGAACCCGCTAATGGCACTATAATCATAGATGGCGTTGACGTCACCAGCATTGGACTTCACAATTTACGCGCTGGCCTGACTATCATTCCTCAAGATCCCGTTCTTTTCACCGGATCGTTAAGACTTAACTTGGATCCCTTCGGCGACCATGATGATTCGGAACTATGGAGAGCTCTGGAGCTGGCGCACTTGCAACACTTTGTTGATTCACTTGGAAGTGGTCTAGATTTCGGTATCGCTGAAGGTGGCGACAACCTCAGTGTTGGTCAACGGCAACTAGTTTGCTTGGCGAGAGCCCTTCTGAGAAAGTCAAAGATTCTGATTCTGGACGAAGCGACGGCAGCCGTTGATTTGGAAACGGACGATTTGATTCAGAATACTATCCGCGATCAATTTGCTGATTGCACCATTCTCACTATTGCGCATCGACTAAACACTATCCTTGACTATGACAAAGTTCTTGTCATGGACAAAGGAAGTGTGTGTGAATACGATTCTCCGAAAGCTTTGTTAGACAATAATCAATCGGCTTTCCACTCAATGGCTAAAGATGCTGGTTTGTTAACTTCCGGCGGCCATGATGAAGTCTCGAAGGTGTGAATGTTCTTGTTAGAATAATAGGTTAAGCCTAGATGAGATGAACTTTACTTGTTCATCGCTACTAAAGCCGGATAGCTACTTCACGTGATTAATTTCAATTTAAAGTTGTACTGTTCTACTAGATCAGTTCCGCAAAGGTTCTCGTGTAAGCTCCTGATTCCATTGTTTTCTCATGGAATACCTCGCGGCAATATTTTGCACTGAACGAAAAGGCTCATATTTCACTCCGTCTGCAGCGCCCTCTAGCGATTCCATGGAAAGACCGTGCTTCTTGCGCAAGTCAGCTGCTGAGTTCATGCTGCCTCTTAGCGCGGAAGAAGTTGTTTGCAATTATTTGTGTAGTTTTCTACTGCGGGACAGCATTTTATGGCTTATCATTTCCTGAACAAACTTATCTCGAACAACAAAAAGAAACCTGCAAAGTTAAAAAAATTCTGCAAGATTGGATAACAGTTTCAATGATAAGGATGAACAATCAGCCGCCAGTGTCTAACTATGTTCATAAGCGTCGCCAGTGGATGTTTGACAAGTCTACACGTGTAGTTGATTTGTCTGCCTACGATTTAGGTCTTCTAATTGGAATTCGTAATTAGTTGGAATTGAGGCATGCCAGAACTTGCGCTTACAGTATGTCTTGCTGTGCTGAATGTCCAAAAAATTACGTTCTGGTTCGAAGAAACAGTTCAGCAAACTGCACTGAAAAGGTAGCCCTGATTCAATTCTATTTTGGGAACTAATCTTATCACCAATTCAGGAATTACGGCGACTTTACCAGTGGCAAGCTACGAACTCCGAAGAGGTGCACTCTATTCCATTCTTAATCAAGAACCCTTAGTAGCGCTGTTCGAAAAAAGAACTGAAACAGGTAAGTTGGGTTGATCTGACGATTCGGTGACATCTTGTAAACCTGCTTTCAATTTGTTGCAGATAGATCACAGAGTTTTCCTTACTGACTGCCTCCAGAACATGGATCGGTTTTGCAAAACGGATTTCTGGGTAAGTTCATTAATTAGGGCAAGTTTTTACAGTGAATTCAATTATCTGACCAATTTATCTTGCTGGACCGCAACAGGATCACAACAAAACATGGTATGCCGAAAATCCCGATTTCACACCATGCTTCCACGAAACTGCAATGGTTTGGGTGCCATGCGCCTTTCTCTGGTTGCTGTCGCCTTTCGAGCTCTTCCGGATCCGGTCAACAGCAATCAAAGCAAATGGAGTCCCGTGGACCTTCTTAGCCAAGTTGAAGCTTGTAAGTCTAGTTACTGAAAATTGAAACTGAAACCTTGACTATGGCTAGTTTTAGATCTTTGCTGTCTTACTCGCATTTTTGAGTTCATTAGAGTTGGCTGATACATTGGCGAATACTTTGGAAAAAAGTCCTGCAGAATACTTTGCCCCTATCATCAAAATTGCCACCTTTTCATACGCTGCTCTGTTGATATCTCTCAATCGAAAGAAAGCCATCCAAGCATCTGGGACACTGTTCATATTCTGGCTACTGATGTCTATCTGCTCAGTTGCGGCTGTCAAGTCTCTGTTATCTGACTTGCATGATTCGGTTAGTCCCTCGTGTTTAAAATTAGTGTTATGATAATCTGTTTGAAATAGAATGATTCATCCTGGACTTTGGCCAGCTTTGTGTACGCTACTAAGATGGTTGCTGCTCTAGCTGTGCTTGCTGAGTTGGTGTTTTGCTGTCTTCCAGAATCATTTGGACCTCCAGCTCGTATTTACAGAGTATGTTATATTTCGAATTGTAAGGCATTACGTAACAAACGCGTGTTTCAGAAACCTTCTCCTGAATGGCGTGCATCATTTCTAGGACAAATGTTGTTCACATGGTTCGACGGCTTGGTTATAAAGGGCTACAAAACGCCAATAGTTACGGATGACGTATTTGACTTATCTGAAGAGTTTGAATCTGCTCCGATATTTGACAAGTTTAGTAAGCACTGGTCTTACCCTGAGAGATCGAATATCTCACTCCCGCTTTTCAAGACTTTTTGGCCAAGATTACTTGGAGCATCTTGTCTGAAGCTTATCTCTTCACTCTTGGTATTTGTCAGCCCTTCAGTCCTGGATTACATTCTTGTTTGGTTAGCCAGCGACGAACCTTATTGGCACGGATTTTTCTACGCAGCGCTCATGTTTGTCGCTGCAATATTAATGTCAATACTCAACAACCAATACGAATACATGGTGGCTCTAAGTGGCATGCAGCTGAAGACTGCCGTTGTCAGTGCTTTGCATCGGAAATCGCTAAGATTGTCACCATCAGCTAAAAGTCAGTTCACAACTGGACAAGTTGTAAACTTGATGTCGGTTGACAGTCAAGCCATTGTGAACTACGTCAGCGCTGCCAACAATTGGTGGGCCGCACCACTACAGATAGTCATTGCAATATACTTGCTTTGGCAGCAGCTAGGGGTCGCCACCCTCGCTGGTATCGGTATGATGCTATTAGTTGTTCCGGTCAATGGCTACACGACATCTAGAATGAGAACTACATACGGAGCATTGATGAAAGAGAAAGATAAAAGATCCAAGCTAATGACTGAAATAATCGATGGCATGAAAGTGTTGAAAATGTATGCCTGGGAAACTTCTCTCTGTGAGCAAGTTAAAGGTATCCGGAATAGCGAAATCTTCTACCTTAAAATTCAAGCCAAGCTACTGTCGTTCACATTCTTCACTATTGCCTGCACTCCAGTATTCGTGGCTACGCTTAGTTTTCTGGCTTTTACGTTCATAGACGAAGACAACGTTCTGGATCCGAGCAAAACATTTGTTTCGTTGGCACTTTTCAATATACTTCGAATGCCGTTGACCGTAATTCCGTTTCTGATCAGTTCGTGGTCGTCATTCGTTGTTGCTGAGAAGCGCATAAATGCTTTCCTTGGCGCTGACGAACTGAAGCCTGACGATATTGGACGAATTGAAGATGAGAAGGCAATCGAAATCAAAGACGGAGCATTTTCTTGGAGTGGCAAAGGGGAGCCGACATTGAGTGACATCGATCTCAAGATAGAGAGGAAGAAGCTGGTCGCCGTTGTTGGTACAGTTGGCTCAGGTAAATCGTCTCTCGTCTCGGCCCTACTTGGTGACATGGAAAAGCTGAAGGGAAAAGTCAATATTTCTGGAAATGTTGCCTACGTCCCTCAACAAGCTTGGATTCAAAATGCTACGGTGAAAAAAAATATCGTCTTCACTGGCTCAGTAGATCAAGCTAGATATGAAGCCGTTATTGCGTCATGTGCTTTGGAGGCTGACTTGAAAATTTTGGAAGCTGGTGATGAAACGGAAATAGGCGAAAAAGGAATAAATCTAAGCGGTGGCCAAAAGCAACGGATCAGCTTGGCCAGAGCCGTCTATACCAACCGGGATATCTACTTGCTGGATGACCCACTGAGTGCTGTGGACTCTCATGTTGGAAAGCATATTTTCGATCAAGTCATAGGTCCCAAAGGCGTCCTCAAAGACACTACGAGAATTCTCGTCACACACAAAGTGGCCTTGTTACCGCATGTGGACGAAATAGTTGTTATGAAAGATGGTAGAATTTCGGAATACGGCTCCTATCATGAGCTCTTACAACGGAAAGGGGCTTTTGCAGACTTCCTCGTTGAACATCTGGTTGAAGACAATAATGACGACGAAGATTTAGAAGACATCAAAGCAATGATCAGACCGGAGCTCGAAAGAAGGCTCTCAAAGCTGAGTGACCATTCCGGCGATAAAGCTGTGATACGTAAAGACAGTGTGAGGAACAGGACTAAGTCAACCATCAGTAATTCTGCTAATGAAACGGCTGAGCAAAAGCAAAGAACTATGTCTGAAATTCCCAAGAAACCCAAACGTCATGGTGGTAAACTAATGGAGGCGGAGTCGGCCGAAACCGGATCAGTGAAATGGAGTGTCTGCTTGGACTACATACGAGCCATCGGTGCAACTTCATGTATTGCCATTCTCGCTTTGAGTATAATCTCAAATGGTTTTAGTGTTGCATCATCTCTATGGCTCGCTGCTTGGTCTGACGATGGTTCGAATCCTGAAAGGGTCAATGATACGCAGCTACGGTATGTCCGACTTGCAGTGTACGGAGGTTTGGGAATTAGCCAAGGAGCTGTCCTGTATGTCAGCAATCTCATCACGTTTTACGGTGTACTTAGGGCTTCAAGTACATTACACAATGTGGTAAGTCGGAATACTTAATTTAACGAATCTCAATTAATTAACGGGTATTTTAGATGTTGGAGCACATTCTGCGGGCTCCGATGTCATTCTATGACACAACTCCTTCCGGACGAATTCTAAACCGATTTGGAAAAGATGTCGACAGCCTTGACACTACAATCCGCATGAGCATCCAGATGTTCCTGATCATGTTCTTCAAGGCGGCTGTCACGTTCCTCGTCATTTGCATGCAAACACCTTTTTTTATAGTGCCTCTCGTACCACTTGGAATCATTTATTACGTGGTGCAGAGGTATTCCATTATGACATCTCGGCAACTGCGAAGATTGGAATCGAATTCAAGGTCACCAGTCTACTCGCACTTTTCTGAAACGGTCAGCGGCACATCCTGTATCCGGGCATTTCAAGTGGAAGAAGATTTCAACTTGGCTTGTGATCGCAAAAATGATATCAATAATGCCACCAACATACTTTGTCTAGCTTCCACTAGATGGCTTTCCATGCGCTTGGAGTTTCTTGGTAACGTGATTGTTTTATTGGCTGCACTGTTCGCCATTTTTGCGAAAGGATCCATTGATGCCTCCACCGTCGGTTTGTCACTTAGCTACGCTTTGACGGCGACTTCGACACTCAACATGATGGTAGCTAATATTGCCGATTTAGAGAACAACCTTGTCTCCGTTGAGAGATGCTTTCAGTACACAAAGACTCCGACCGAAGCACCACTTACAATCGAAGCGACAGAACCGAAGAAATCGTGGCCTGAACACGGCGTGATTGAATTCAGAGACTACGCAGCCCGTTACAGAGATGGCCTTGACTTGGTCTTGAAAGATTTGAATTTCAGTGTGAAAGCTGGCGAGAAGGTGGGAATAGTTGGACGAACCGGAGCTGGAAAGTCTTCTCTTACTGTCGCCTTGTTCCGAATTGTGGAACCAGCCAATGGAACAATAATCATCGATGGCGTTGATGTCACTCGGATCGGGCTTCACAATTTACGCGCTGGCCTGACCATCATTCCTCAAGAGCCTGTTCTTTTTACCGGAACTCTAAGACTCAATCTGGACCCCTTTAGAAGCCATGACGATTCGGAACTATGGATAGCTTTAAAGTTGGCGCACTTGCAACACTTTGTAGATTCACTCGGAATGGGTTTAGACTTCAGCATTGCTGAAGGTGGCGACAATCTGAGTGTTGGCCAACGGCAGCTGGTTTGCTTGGCAAGAGCCCTTTTGAGGAAGTCAAAGATACTTATACTGGATGAAGCCACTGCAGCTGTTGATTTAGAGACGGATGACCTGATTCAGAAAACGATTCGGGACCAGTTTGCTGATTGCACAATTCTGACAATCGCGCATCGACTCAACACTATCCTCGATTATGACAAAGTTCTAGTCATGGATAAAGGAAGTGTGTCAGAATACGATACTCCGAAAGCTTTGCTGGATAACAATCTCTCTGCTTTCCACTCGATGGCGAAGGATGCTGGTTTGCTAGCTTCCGGGGGTCAAGCCGATGTACCAAGAGTGTGAATGTATCTTTACAGCAATATGTGAAGCTTTTTTGAGACAAACTCAATATGTTCGCTATTAAAGACAGATAGAAGCCTCTTATTCATGCGCTATCCTATGTTTGACTCGGATTTCTATCCAATGTTTAACTCAGTATTATCAAGTTACAGCTGAGTTCAGATTTTAGCGGTAAGATTATGATAAGACCATCACCGGAAGGAGTTCGCAGTCAAGAATAATACCGAAATCAGTTATGAATTTGATGCTGCTGCTTTTGACAATTCATATCGAACGAGCTCTGAGAGAACTGTATGTTAACGTATTTCATGGTGTTGAAAATAGAATCAGTAGGTAACGTATCATAGTGTAGGGCATAAAGGCTTGCATTTCGTCTTCCACACTGGACAGCTGAAGCACTCAATGACTAGTAGATGGCGCTACGAATGGGGAATTAATGATCCCCTCAACGCTGTGACATCGTTCCAAAGTCGGCCTTGGTGAACAGTTACAGTTAGTAATCATTCAAGCTGTATGCAAACAATGTGCGATTGCTGAGAGATTCCCACACAATAGCAGAGTTACTTTCACCGCTGATATAGCTGATATCTTACGCGTTAAGACGAAAACGATTCTACATACATGTGAAGCAATTGCCTTCAAAATGAATTGGAGAATAGAGATCAACACGGCCAAGGTTCGGGTTGGGCGTGGCCGGCCGTAGCCGTAAAAATTGAGAAAATTCGGCCGACACAGTAGTGTTAGCTGTGAATATTGTTGGCTGAAGCTAGTGTACTGAGGTTGGAACAGCTGATCGCTGTAACTCACACGGCCAGTACTTTTCATACCCGTAGCCGGCCAGCACGGCCACCGTACCACCCGTCGGCCGATGCTGATTAGAGGGTAAATCGGCCCAGGCAGACTTCGGGCCCGGTCCACTCGCCCAATCCACCCACGGCTGTAGCTTCCACTGTACTAAATGGCGCATGCGCAGTACGGCAAGTGACATCATCGGGCGGGTAGGGGTCACCCGATTGAAAACTTCGATTGGGTTATTCGGGTGGCGAGAAAACCGCCCGTTTCACCCTCATATGTTGTTCTCTATTGGAGAAGAGCTTGAAAATGGAATACATGAGAGCGGAAAGAAAGTTGCGACAACTTGATTCGAAACATTCAATATATTTGAGGAAAGGTTTGGCCCGATTTAGCAACAATCGGACCTAACAACTAGAATACATCTCTAATACTTTGAAACTAAATTTTTGATTCCAATATTCAACAGGTTTTCCTTTTAAACTGTATATATCTCTTTCTCACACAATCTCAAAGCAGCTCTTGTCCTTGGCAGCTCTTGTCCATGATTAGCATGAATGAGAATGGATTTGTTTGCTCAAGCGAACTCAATCCCGTAACTGAACAGTCAAACAATTTGCTAATCTAATGATAACCCAGTTTGAAGTAGAATGATGGTCTGAAACACCTCTTTCGCACTTCCACTACAGCTGAAGGTGACATCAACTCAGAAGGCGCTGTCTGAAGTTTTTTAATATTCCGCTATTGACTTGAAAATCTTGCCAGCCCTGAGAACAAATGGTATGTCAAGTGTCTGAGAAAGTGAAGCCGTCTCAAGTTTGTTTTGTCTTAGATTCCATCTCCGGAATGGAGTGCGTCATGCTTGTCACGCTTATTCTTCACGTGGTTCGATGGCTTGATCAAGACGGGTTACAAGAAGCCAGTGGTCATGGATGACATTTACGACCTCTCGGACGAATTCAAATCCAAAGAACTATTCGACAGATTTTCGAACCACTGGTCGTACCCAGATAAGTCAAATGTTCTACGTCCCCTCTTGAAGGCTTTCTGGCCAAGACTACTACGCGGCGCCATGTTGCAGCTATGTGTGGTAATTTTAACTTTCGTCAGCCCTTCAGCACTGAACTATCTACTAGTATGGCTTGCCAATGACCAGCCCTACTGGTATGGCTTCCTCTACGCAGCGGCCATGTTCATGGCGCCATTCATAAAATCCATAATCAGCAATCAGTACGAATACATGGTAGCTCTATGTAGAATGGAAATGAAGACGGCCATTGTTAGTGCTCTGCACAGAAAAGCCCTGAAAATGTCACCCAAGGCCAAAACGGAATTCGCAGCTGGCCAGATATTGAACTTGATGTCGGCCGACAGTGACTCCCTTGTCGGCTATGTTGCCTCAATCAACCTGTGGTGGGATGCTTCGCTGAAAGTGATCATAGCAATGATTATGCTGTGGCAACAGCTGGGCATTGCCACCTTGGCTGGAATATTGGTCATGGTGTCAGTGATTCCACTGAACGGTTATATCACGACAAAACTGAGAGGCACTTTCTACGGACTGATGAAGGCGAAGGATAAGAGATCAAAGCTAATGAACGAGATAATCAGTGGCGTCAAGGTTTTGAAAATGTACGCTTGGGAAATTTCGCTCAGCAATCAGGTCAAGGAGATACGAAACAACGAAATGGGTCATCTGAAGAAACAAACCAATCTGTTCGTATTCCTCGTCTTTACTATAGGTTGTACTCCCATATTCGTGGCCGTGGCCACCTTCTTGACCTTCACTCTACTGGACGACAATAACGTTCTCGACCCAAGCAAAGTATTTGTGTCCCTCGCCTTGTTTACCATAATACATGCGCCGCTGCTTCAGTTTCCTTTCCTGATGAATGACGCATCTCGGTTCTCGGTTGCCAAGAAACGTTTGAATTCTTTTTCAACTGTGACGAAGTCGACTCGGAAGATATTGGAAGAGTGGAAGACAAGGAGACGTCAATCAAAATTAGTGATGGAGTATTTTCTTGGGCAAGCAAAGATGTGCCAACTTTAAGCCACGTCAATCTAACCGTCAAAAAGAGGAAGTTGATTGCTGTGGTTGGAACAGTTGGGTCTGGAAAGTCGTCTCTCATATCTGCTTTACTTGGGGAGATGGAGAAAATCGGAGGTCAAGTCAATATTTCCGGAAGTGTGGCATATGTTCCGCAACAAGCGTGGATTCAGAATGCAACAGTGAAACACAACATCATTTTCAGTAGTTCAGCTGATACAGCAAGATATGAAAGCGTTCTTCAGAGCTGTGCACTAGAACCTGATTTGAAGATACTTGAAGCTGGTGATTTGACTGAGATAGGTGAGAAAGGAATCAATTTGAGCGGTGGTCAGAAACAAAGGGTCAGCTTGGCCAGAGCTGTTTATGCCAACCGGGATATCTATTTGCTGGACGACCCTTTGAGTGCTGTTGACTCTCATGTCGGAAAACATATTTTCGATCAAGTAATTGGTCCAAAGGCTTGCTCAAAGACACCACTCGAATTCTAGTCACTCATAAAGTAGCCTTGTTGCCTCAAGTTGACGAAATTGTGGTCATGAAAGATGGCCGAATTTCGGAGCATGGCTCGTATCTTCAGCTCTTGGACCGGAAAGGAGCCTTCTCTGAATTTCTCACTGAATACCTCGCACAAGCAAACGATGACGAGGAAGACTTGGAAGACATCAAAGCGCTGATCCTTCCAGATCTTGAGCGAAGACTTTCGACGTCCAGTGTCAACTCTTTGAAAAGAAACTTGTCATCAAAAGGCAGTTATCGCAGAACAAAGTCCACTCTAAGTAACGGTCAAGGCAAAGAAGCTACTGATAAACTCTTACCGGTGAAGTCTAAAGGTAGACTTGTGGAAGTAGAGTCAACTGAAGCTGGGTCAGTTAAATGGCGTCCAATATTGGAGTATTTCCGAACCATTGGCGTCATTACTTGTATCGTCATTTTGCTGGAGAATCTGTGTATGTACGGTTTGAGTGTTGCATCAAATCTATGGCTGACGGCTTGGTCTGACGACGCTGCGTATCCGGAACGGGCAAATGACATAGATCTCAGGTATGTTCGCCTTGGCGTGTATGGAGGATTAGGCGTTTTCCAAGCTCTTCTAGTGCTCTTGGGTAACATACTCCTTTTCTATGGTACCTTAAGAGCTTCGAGAATATTACAAAACATGGTGAGTATATATTGGGACTTACAAGCAGAATTACTCATTGTTGAATGTTTTACAGATGCTGGACCATGTACTTCGTGCACCAATGTCATTCTTTGATACGACACCTGCCGGCAGAATTCTGAACAGATTTGGCAAAGACATCGACAACATGGATACAGCAATTCGCACTAGTATTCTCAAATTCGTCAGTACTTTCTTCGCAACCGTCATCACCTTCATACTGATCGCCATCCAAACACCGTATTTCCTGCCGCCACTGGCCTATCCTGGGTTTTGTCTACTACGTGGTGCAAAAGTATTACATAATGACGTCACGTCAATTACTGAGATTAGAATCAAATTCAAGGTCACCAGTGTACTCACACTTTGCTGAAACGGTCAGTGGTACGACTTCCATCAGAGCCTTTCAAGTTGAAGACTATTTCAATTCGGAATGCGACAGAAAAAATGACACTTACAACAGCACTCACCTGTTGAGCGTGACCGCCGCCAGATGGCTCTCGGTCCGATTGGAGTTTCTTGGAAGCTTGATTGTGCTATTAGCCGCAGCCTTTGCAGTCTATTCACGAGGTGACATCGAAGCGTCTACCGTTGGGTTATCGCTCACTTATGCCATGACAGCTACCGGCACAATCAGTATGTTCATCACTGCCAGTAGTGAACTAGAGAACAACTTGGTCTCTGTAGAGAGATGCTTCGAGTACACCAAGACACCGACCGAAGCTGCTCTCGAGATAGAGTCAACCAAGCCGAAGGATTCGTGGCCAGATCAGGGAGACATTCAGTTTCAAAATTATTCCGCTCGGTATCGAGATGGTCTTGATTTGGTGTTGAAAGATTTGAGCTTCAACGTAAAAGGCGGCGAGAAAGTTGGCATAGTGGGAAGAACTGGAGCAGGGAAGTCTTCTCTCACTGTGGCGCTTTTTAGAATTGTCGAACCTGCCACTGGAACCGTGACCATAGATGGCGTTGACGTAACTCGAATTGGGCTGCACAGCTTACGTTCCAGACTCACAATCATTCCGCAAGATCCAGTCCTGTTCACCGGAACCTTGAGGCTCAACCTTGATCCCCTGGGAGACCACGATGACTCAGAATTGTGGACCGTTTTGAAACTGGCTCATTTGCAGCAATTCGTAAACTCACTAGAAAGTGGATTAGAGCACGCCATTACTGAAGGTGGTGAAAACTTGAGCGTCGGACAAAGACAGTTGGTTTGCTTGGCAAGGGCTCTACTTAGGAAGTCGAAAATTCTAATCCTTGACGAAGCCACTGCAGCTGTCGATTTAGAGACTGATGACTTGATTCAAGAAACCATTAGAAACCAGTTTCACGATTGCACAATTCTGACCATCGCCCACCGACTGAACACCATCCTCGACTATGACCGAATACTGGTTATGGACGAAGGGACGCTTGCTGAATACGATACACCGAAAGCTTTATTTGACGATGAGAATTCTGTGTTCTACTCTATGGCCAAAGATGCTGGCTTGAGTGCTGCCGACTTAAACCGCGAAAAGACCATCAGCACAAAATTATAGAACTTGAACTACTTACTGATGACAGACAGAATACTCAATTGTAATCAATCAAACTGAAATAAGCAAAGCATTGCTAGCCAGCTGATGACCTCTAGCCGGTAGTTGAGCTCACCGCTAGATGGCGCTTCCGTTGTGTAGTCTTCATCTTTCGGTCTCAGGTTCAAATTTCTGCAGGTCTCTATTCTAGAGATTTGGAATCACGATATCTTCTAGGACGTGATGCAATTGCTTTCGCTCTTAACTCTATTTATTTGAACTAAAACAACCGATTAAGGAAATCGTGTAATTGTGTAAAATTAGTAAAGTACTAGCGCATTCGTTCGTTTCAGGCCTTTGGTCCTCTCACTAACTCATTTGTCCCTCACTTCGCGCAAGAGATTACAGCTTTCAGTTCGGCCAATATTCAGTTGTATTTCGAAACAAAAAAAACAGAATCTAGCTAGGAAACGTTTGCCGCCAATGCGAGGACTGAATAACTCGATTCATTATTCAGCAAGTGACCCCTTTATGTCCCGCTCATATCATCTCATCACAAAGTAATTCAAGCGTCTAAGCCTCTATTCTTGTTTTTGATAGCTGTTGTCCATGAATGGTATGATTAATAACCGATTTGTTTATACAAAGCGATTCGTTTAATCCGGTTAGTACATAGACGGATAACTTTTTCAACCAATTATCAACCTAGTTTCGTGTAAACACCTCTTTACACACCTGCTCACTGCCGAGAAGGCTGAGCTCACATTTGCTCATAAGGTGCTGTGTACTTATCATACATCGCTATCAGAACCAAATATTCACCGAAAAATGGTATGTCAGTTGTCTGAGAAAGTGTAAACGACTTGAGTATTTCTCATCTTAGATTCCATCTCCGGAATGGAACGCGTCATGCTTGTCGCGTTTATTCTTCACGTGGTTCGACAGCTTGATCAAGAAGGGTTCCAAGAAACCTGTGGTCTCGGACGATATTTATGACCTATCTGACGAATTCAAATCTAGGCAAACCTTCGAGCGAGTTTCAAAATACTGGTCATATCCAGATAAGCCCAATATTCTACCACCCTTGCTGAAAAGTTTCTGGCCAAGGTTACTGGGAGGAGCTACGTTGCAGCTATTCATCATAATCTTGACCTTTGTGAGTCCTTCAGCATTGGATCATCTTCTTGTCTGGTTGGCCAACGATCAACCTTATTGGCACGGTTCGGTCTATGCAGCGGCAATGTTCATTGCACCGTTTTTACGTTCAATTCTGACCAATCAATATGATTACATGACGGCTATATGCGGGATGCAAATCAAGACTGCCGTAATTAGTGTTCTACATCGGAAATCGCTCAAAATGTCACCCAAAGCCAAAACTGAATTCCCAGCTGGACATATCCTAAACTTGATGTCGGCAGATAGTGAGGCTCTTGTAGCTTATATCATCTGTGCCAATCAATGGTGGATCGCTTCTCTCAACGTTACCATAGCAATGTTTATGCTGTGGCAGCAGCTAGGTGTCGCTACTATCGCTGGTGTCTTGATCTTAATTTCGATTATTCCCCTGAATGGTTATATGGCCAACAAGATAAGATTAGTCTTACGATTTCTGATGCAGGAAAAGGACAAGAGATCGAAACTGATGAGCGAGATAATCAGTGGCATCAAAGTTTTGAAAATGTATGCTTGGGAAACGTCTCTCAGTGACCAAGTGAAACTCATTCGAAGCAAGGAGATTGACTATCTGAAGCAACAAACCAACTTATTCACGTTCCTGGTCTTTATTGTGGGTTGCACTCCAATATTTGTGGCTTTGTTGACCTTCTTAACTTTTACCCTCTTGAGCGAAAACAATGTTTTGGATCCAAGCAAAGTTTTCGTATCGCTGGCCTTGTTCACTATCATACAGAATCCATTGCTGCAGTTTCCGTTTCTGATGAACAACTTGTCTAGATTTTCCGTTGCGCAGAAGCGTTTGAATGCTTTCTTCAGCTGTGACGAAATTAATCCGGAAGATATCGGGAGAAAAGAAAGTAAAGATACGGCTCTTGATATCAGTGGAGGCAAATTTTCTTGGGCAAGTAAGGGGGAGACAACTCTTCATGACATCAATCTTAATGTCAAGAAGGGCAAGTTGATTGCTGTGGTTGGCACGGTTGGTTCCGGAAAGTCGTCTCTGATAGCTGCTCTCCTAGGAGAAATGGAAAAAATCGAAGGAAGAATTAATATTTCTGGCAGTGTCGCTTACGTTCCCCAGCAAGCCTGGATTCAAAATGCAACAGTCAAACACAATGTCATATTCAGCGGCACCGATGATACCGAGAGATACGGAAATGTTATTCGGGGCTGTGCCCTGGAACCTGATTTGAAGATACTTGGAGCTGGCGATTCAACTGAAATCGGCGAAAAGGGCATCAACTTGAGCGGTGGTCAGAAACAGAGGGTCAGCTTGGCCAGAGCTGTGTATGCGAATCGCGAAATCTACTTGCTTGATGACCCACTGAGCGCTGTAGACTCTCATGTTGGAAAGCATATCTTCGATCAAGTAATCGGTCCTAATGGACTGCTCAGGAACACCACTCGAATTCTGGTCACTCATAAAGTAGCGTTGTTGCCTCATGTTGATGAGATAGTGGTTATGAAGGATGGACGAATATCTGAGCACGGTTCTTATCTTCAACTACTCGAGCGTAAAGGAGCTTTCGCGGAGTTTCTTGCCGAATACTTTGCCGAAGCGGACGGGGACGAGGATGGTCTAGAGGACATCAAAGCATCGGTTCTGCCAGAACTTGAGAGGCGACTTTCCAAGTTAAGCGTCGATTCCTCATCTCGCCGCCTCAGGTCACGAACGGCTCGAAGTCACCATCACGAAATTACACAATCTGAACATGGCGACCAACATACAGAAAAATCTGGCCAAGCCAAGCCGACAGGGAAACTTATGGAAGTAGAGTCAACCGAAACTGGATCAGTTAAATGGAGTATAATTTTAGAGTATGTCCAAACCATTGGCGTTGTACAGTGTATCACTATTCTGACACTGAATCTCGCCATGTACGGCTTGAGTATAACGTCAAACTTGTGGCTCACGGCTTGGTCTGACGATGCCAGGTATCCGGAGCGGGCTAGCGACAAAGATCTTAGATACGTGAGACTTGGAATTTACACCGGCTTAGGCATCACACAGACTGTTTTAGTATTCTTTGTCAATCTGATGACCTTCTACGGGACACTTAGAGCTTCAAGAATACTGCACAACATGGTAAGTGGTCTTTAACGTTGAGCGAATTGATATAATTTTCTCCAGATGTTGGACCATGTACTACGCGCTCCGATGTCGTTCTTCGATACGACCCCTGCCGGGAGAATTCTGAACAGATTTGGCAAAGATGTCGACAATATGGATACGGCTATTCGTACGAGCATCCTCAAGTTCGTCATGACTTTCTTTTCAACCATCATCACTTGTATCATGATCACACTTCAAACTCCGCTCTTTCTGCTTCCATTCATAGTACTTGGTATTTTGTACTACATCCTACAGAAGTATTACATCATGACCTCACGTCAGCTGCTGAGACTGGAATCCAATTCGAGGTCACCAGTCTATTCGCAATTCTCCGAAACGGTCAGCGGTACATCTTCCATCCGAGCATTTCAAGTGGAAGAATATTTCAACTCGGAATGCGACAGAAAGAACGACGTCCACAACAGTGCTCACTTGCTGAGAGTGACGGGCTCTAGATGGCTGTCTATTCGACTAGAATTTCTCGGAAGCCTGATAGTTCTACTGGCAGCATTCTTTGCAGTCTACTCGAGAGGCACGATTGACGCATCCACTGTTGGTTTATCTCTTAATTATGCCATGACTGCAACGGCCACTATCAGTATGTTCATCACTGCCAGTAGTGAGCTCGAGAACAACCTAGTCTCCGTGGAGAGATGCTTTGAATACACAAGAACACCGATTGAAGCTCCTGTTGAGATTGAATCGACAAAACCAAAGATCTCGTGGCCAGAGAATGGACATATTCAGTTCAGAGAATATTCCACTCGCTACCGAGACGGTCTCGATTTGGTTTTGAAAGATTTGAGCTTCAACGTGAAAGGCGGTGAGAAAGTCGGCATCGTCGGAAGAACAGGAGCCGGGAAATCTTCTCTCACTGTGGCGCTCTTCAGAATTGTCGAACCTGCCACTGGAACCATAATCATAGATGGCGTTGACGTCAGTCGCGTTGGCATACACAGCCTACGTTCCGGATTAACTATCATTCCTCAAGACCCAGTCCTGTTTACGGGATCCTTGCGGCTGAATCTGGATCCTTTCGGAGACCACGATGACTCTGCTTTGTGGACGGTTTTGAAATTAGCTCATTTAAAGAACTTTGTCGACTCACTCGCAAGTGGGCTAGAGCATTTCATCACTGAGGGCGGCGAGAACTTGAGCGTAGGTCAAAGACAGTTAGTTTGCTTAGCAAGAGCTCTACTTAGGAAGTCGAAGATTCTAATCTTGACGAAGCCACTGCAGCTGTCGATTTAGAGACTGATGACTTGATTCAGGAAACTATTAGGGAGCAGTTTCATGATTGCACAATTCTGACCATCGCCCACCGACTGAACACCATCCTTGACTATGACCGAATACTGGTTATGGACAAAGGGACGCTTGCTGAATATGACACTCCAAAGGCTTTGCTGGACAACGAGAATTCGATATTCTATTCGATGGCTAAAGATGCTGGCTTGAGTGCTGCCGACCTAAACCGTGAAAAGAATATTTGCATAAAATTATAATCCTAAAGACTGAATGCTATTTAGATGATACTCACTGTCAACACATACTGTTGTTTTCAGAGACCACTATTTCGACAACTAAAGGATTAATTACATACTAGAATGTGTCAAAAATAAGAGTCCGCGAGTGAAAGAATAAAAGCAAAAAACAACCATCCGGCAGCGCGCCAGTTCCGCGGGAACGAATCCCCGTCAGGGTATTTATGCTCCGCAGACATAGTGAAGCGCCATCTCTCGGCATTGGCTCGTGATGTTCATCTTGTTCCTTGATCTCATAGTGACACCGTCTACACGAGGAATAAAAACGAGACCGGCGCCATATTTCACTGTCGCATATTCCAAAACATATTGTTTGAACAGTCAGCAAACTAACAATCGCAAAATCTAAATGCATCTGCGAAAGAAGTCACCGCTGATTCAGGAGATGACGTAATAGCTAGCTCGTGTTTTCTGATTGTAATGTAAAGCTACCAAACTTTTCATCACTGAGTATCTTTTTTCGTAACAATATCGGTGTCTATCTAGACTCATCTTTCTCACACAATGACCAGTTCCACTCATTACGCACAGTTCAGACAGTTCTGAAGCTTGGGAAGGAAATAAAATCTAGTCGTTTCTGGTAGCATTTAATTGTATTTTATGTAATACATTTCTGTGCTTGAAAAAGGGAACGATAGTAATTTAAATACATTAGAAGACCTTGAAGCATTATCATGAGAAATCAATCCTTTCCGTAGACGGTTCCATCTTAGTCCTGGAGATTTCTAGGCCTTGAAGTTTACCTTGCATAGAGGAGTTCTGTGCTATTCCTTGTTACATGAGTCAATATTTCTAGATTTTTCGAATTGCCCGGAATGTTGGTGACTTTGATACAAGTGCTATCTTCAGCTTCTATTTAGAGAAATGCAGATCGTGCAATAATTGTTTCTAGTAGTGCTTTTTCCGAGACCTCATCTGCATGGATATGCTAATTGAGTCACTTCCACTGCAAAGCGGCTCGATGCCTGTTGTACCGGTGAGTTGAATGTTTTACGTGTCACCTCAGCTTAAGTAGGCGTGAGCTGTCTTAATTGGACTTTTCTGATATCTTCGGCCATATTTGTTGTATTATTGGATTTAGTTTTTTCCATTGGGAATAGAGGGTGAAACGGGCGGCTTTTTTGCCACCCGACCCGCCCGCACCCTTGAGAATTCCAATCGGGCGGCCCGACCCCGCCCGATGACGTCACTTCTGCTACTGCGCATGCGCAATTTAGTACACTGAAAGGTACGAGATCTCCACCCGTGCCCGCCCGCCCGCGGGTGGATCGGGCGGGCGGAACGGGGCCCGAAGTGTGCCCGACCCGATTCATCCTCTAATTGGGAATGCAGTTGGCTGCTCATTGTTCACTTTGCTTGACAAACTGTCTAGAGATGCCTGTAACACCAGTCAGTCATGTTAACTGCTTCCTATGGATCTCTTCGAAATGTTTGTCTCTGTTATGCTGAGCTTGAATCGTCTACATTAGACTAGATAGATTCTGAATCTTGAGTCTTGCAGAGTTTCCATTGCTTTATGATTTACAGCGGTTGGCTGGAAGGAGTGCGACTTGCTCTTCCTGTCGCCATTTGAACCCGAATCTGCTAACTAGACACACTGTTGAGCTTCTTATCACCGATTCGCTAATCAAAACTGCGTAAATCACAAATTATGGAATCAACGAGGTAAAGTGGATTCAAACTTAGAAGCAAATGCTACCGTCCAGTTTAAATCCAGAGGGCGCTCCGGTAATTAGGATAGGATTGGAGCAACGTTCTATGAAAAGTAGGACTTATCCTAGGATTAGCTATAGGCTGCGCTGAAAATACTTTTACTCCCAAGTATAATCCCGATGTATTTGCTAGAGACGTCACCGCTGATTCAGCTTTATATGCTTTTTCTGATAATGATGTGCTTACAGTTACTAGAATTTTTAGCGTGAGAATCCCTTTGCTGGATAATATCGGCACCCATTCAGGCTCATCTTTTTTTAACAATATGTTATACCAGTTTCACTTATACTAGCAAATCTCAAACAGCTTTAAAAACTGTGATTGAAAACAAAGCTTCTACTCGTCGTGCCAGCGAAATCAGATCTTCATTGAAAAAGAACAAATGGTATGTCAAGTGTTTGAGAAAGTGTTAACAACTTCAGTATATCTCATCTCAGATCCCATCTCCAGAATGGAATGCGACATTCTTGTCACGCTTATTCTTCACGTGGTTCGACGACTTGATCAAAAAGGGTCACAAGAAGCCATTGGTCATGGATGATGTCTATGATCTATCTGATGAATACAAATCTAGGCGAACCTTTGAGCGACTTTCAAAATACTGGTCATATCCAGATAGGTCCACTATTCTACCACCCTTGCTGAAACGTTTCTGGCCAACGTTACTGGGAGGAGCTATTTTGCAGCTGTTCATCATCATCTTGACCTTTGTTAGTCCTTCAGCATTGGATCATCTACTTGTCTGGTTGGTCAATGATAGACCCTATTGGCATGGCTGGGTCTATGTCGCGGCCATGTTCCTTGCACCCGTTTTGCGGTCAATCTTGACTAATCGATATGACTACATGATGGCTGTGTGCGGGATGCAAATTAAGACAGCCGTAATCAGTGCTCTACATCGGAAATCGCTCAAAATGTCACCCAAAGCCAAGACTGAATTCCCAGCTGGAAAAATCTTGAACTTGATGTCGACAGATAGTGATGCTCTTGTAGTTTACATCACCTCTGCCGACCAGTGGTGGATAGCTTCTTTGAACGTGACCATAGCTATGTACATGCTGTGGCAGCAGCTAGGTGTCGCTACTATAGCTGGTGTCTTGATCTTAATTTCGATTATTCCCCTGAATGGTTCTATCGCCACCAAGATAAGATCAGTATATCGATTTCTAATGCAAGAAAAAGATAAGAGATCGAAACTCATGAACGAGATAATCGGTGGCATCAACGTTTTGAAAATGTATGCTTGGGAAACGTCTCTGAGTAACCAAGTGAAACTCATTCGAAGCAAGGAGATCGGCTATCTGAAGCAACAAACCAACTTATTCACGTTCTTGGTCTTTATTGTGGGTTGCACTCCAATATTTGTGGCTTTGTCGACGTTCCTGACTTTCACTCTGTTGAGCGAAAATAATGTTTTGAATCCAAGCAAAGTTTTCGTATCGCTGGCCTTGTTCGACATCATAAAGAATCCATTGCTGCACTTTCCGTACCTGATGAACAACTTATCTAAATTTTCAGTTGCACGAAAGCGTTTCAATGCTTTCTTCAGCTGTGACGAAATCAATCCGGAAGACATTGGAAGACTGGAAAGTGAAGATACGGCGCTGGATATCAGCGAAGGAAACTTTTCTTGGGCAATTGAAGTCAAGACAACTCTTCATGACATCAGTCTTAATGTCAAGAAGGGCAAGTTGATTGCTGTGGTTGGTACAGTTGGTTCCGGAAAGTCGTCTCTCATATCTGCTTTCCTGGGAGAAATGGAAAAAATTGGAGGAAGTGTCAATATATCAGGGAGTGTAGCTTACGTTCCGCAGCAAGCCTGGATTCAGAATGCAACAGTGAAACACAATATCATATTCAGCGCCGCCCATGATGCTGAAAGATATGAAAACGTCCTCCGAGGCTGTGCCTTGGAGCCTGATTTGAAGATACTTGGAGCTGGCGATTTAACTGAAATCGGCGAAAAGGGCATCAACTTGAGCGGTGGTCAGAAACAGAGGGTCAGCTTGGCCAGAGCTGTATATGCGGATCGCGACATCTACTTGCTTGATGACCCATTGAGCGCTGTAGACTCTCATGTTGGAAAGCATATCTTCGATCAAGTAATCGGTCCCAACGGACTGCTCATGAACACCACTCGAATTCTAGTCACTCATAAAGTAGCGTTGTTGCCTCATGTTGATGAGATAGTGGTTATGAAGGATGGACGAATATCTGAGCACGGTTCTTATCTTCAGCTACTCGAGCAAAAAGGAACTTTCGCCGATTTTCTTGCCGAATACTTTGCCAAAGCTGATGATGAAGATGGTCTAGAAGATTTCGAAGCAGTGGTCCTACCACAACTTGAGAGAAGACTTTCTCAATTGAGCGTCGATTCTTCATCCAGTCGTCTCAGGTCACAAAACGCTCGAAGTGAAGTTCACGAAATCAAACAATCTAGACATGGTGACAAAAATACAGAAAAATTAGGCCAATCCATTAATGATGGGAAACTGATGGAAGCAGAGTCAACCGAAACTGGATCAGTTAAATGGAGTATAATTTTAGAGTATTTCCATACCATTGGCACTGTACAGTGTATCACTATTCTGACACTGAACCTTGTCATGCATGGCTTGAGTATAGCGTCAAACCTGTGGCTCACGGCTTGGTCTGACGATGCCAAGTATCCAGAAAGGGCTAGCGACAAACATCTTAGGTCCGTGAGACTTGGAGTCTTCGCTAGCTTGGGCATCACACAGACTGTTTTCGTTTTCTTTGCCAACCTCATGACCTTCTACGGTACACTCAGAGCTTCGAGGATACTACACAACAAAGTAAGAGGCCTTTTACGGTTGAGCGGATGAATATGATTTTCTTTAGATGCTGGACCATATTTTACTCGCACCGATGTCGTTCTTCGACACGACACCTGTCGGACGAGTTTTGAACCGATTTGGCAAAGATGTCGACAATATGGACATGGCCATTCGTACTATCATCCTAAGATTTGTCGCTACGTTCTTTTCAACCATCATCACTTGTATCATGATCACACTTCAAACTCCGCTCTTTCTGCTTTCATTCATAGTACTTGGTATTCTGTACTATATCTTACAGAAGTATTACATCAGGACCTCGCGTCAGCTGTTGAGACTGGAATCCAATTCGAGGTCACCAGTCTATTCGCAATTCTCCGAAACGGTCAGCGGTACATCTTCCATCCGAGCATTTCAAGTGGAAGAATATTTCAACTCGGAATGCGACAGAAAGAATGATATCCACAACAGTGCTCACTTGCTGAGAGTGACAGCTTCTAGATGGCTGTCGATAAGATTAGAATTTCTTGGAAGCTTGATAGTTCTATCGGCAGCATTCTTTGCAGTCTTCTCGAGAGGTGAAATAGAAGCGTCTACCGTTGGGTTATCTCTCATTTATGCCATGACAGCTACCGGCACAATAAGTATGTTCATCACTGCCAGTAGTGACCTAGAGAACAACTTAGTCTCTGTGGAGAGATGCTTCGAATACACCAAAACACCGACCGAAGTTGCACTTGAAGTGGAGTCCAAGCCTGACGATTCGTGGCCACATCTTGGAGACATTCAGTTTCAAAATTATTCCACTCGCTACCGAGATGGAATCGATTTGGTTTTGAAAGATTTGAATTTTAAAGTGAAAGCCGGTGAGAAGGTTGGCATCGCGGGAAGAACTGGAGCCGGGAAATCTTCGCTTACTGTTGCGCTCTTCAGAGTTGTCGAGCCTGCCACTGGAACCATCATCATAGATGGCGTTGATGTCAGACGCGTGGGACTGCACAGCTTACGTTCAGGACTGACCATCATTCCTCAGGACCCTGTACTTTTCACAGGAACCTTGAGGCTCAATTTAGATCCCCTGAGAAAACACGATGACTCAGAATTGTGGACCGTCTTGAAAATGGCTCATTTGCAACAATTTGTAAACTCCCTCGCAAGTGGTTTAGAGCATGCCATTACCGAAGGTGGTGAAAACTTGAGCGTCGGACAAAGACAGTTGGTTTGCTTGGCAAGGGCTCTACTTAGGAAGTCGAAAATTCTAATCCTTGACGAAGCCACAGCGGCGGTTGATCTAGAAACTGATAATTTGATACAAGAAACCATTAGGGACCAATTTAATCATTGCACAATTCTGACCATTGCCCACCGTCTGAACACCATCCTCGACTATGACCGAATACTGGTAATGGACGACGGGATGCTGGCTGAATTTGACACTCCAAAGGCTTTGTTGGACAACGAGAATTCGGTATTCTTTTCTATGGCCAAAGATGCCGGCCTGAGTGCCGCCGACCTAAACCGTGATGAGAAAATTTGCACAAAGCTATAATCCTACATGAATGCCATTTGGATGATACTCACTGTCAAGACATCTTGTCGTTTTCAGAGACTATTGCTTGGGCTAGTAAAAGATATATTACATGGGAGAATGTTTCAAAAATAGGCGCTGACGAGTCAGCCGGTGAAAGAATACTAGCAAAACCGTCCGGCCGCGCATAGTTCAGCGGGAACAAATCCCCGTCAGGGTATTTTTGCTCCGACGCTGTTTAGAAGCGCCATCTCTCGACAGTGGGCTTCATGATGTTCATTTCTGTCGCTATCTTTGCTGTTGAGACTATGTTGCAGTGTTCTGGAGACTAAATTCTAAATTGGTCCGTTTGGCGGACAATTTAGGAGCAAGAGTTTCCTAGCGATGTTAAACTTAAACAGGTTTTGTCAGCTGGAGTTTTCTTGCGTAACAAACTCGATAACAATCAAGGTCAACCATCGTAGTATTCCGTCAATAAGCAATAACACTGAACACGAGGAATAACTTTAAAATGATAACGGCGCCATATTTTTCATTGCCGCACAGAGCAAAGGAAATACTCTGTGAATAGTCAGCGAACTTAATCCGGATGTGTTCGCCAGATTCAGCCTTGAATGATGTAACAGCTAGCTTGTGTTTTATGATTACGATGTGTTTATACGCGTATTCATACTTCCCATTCGGAACGAATGGGAATTTGAGAGCAACAGCTGATTGCTCTGAACTAGAATTTGATCCGAAATTTGAACTGCGCAAGCTTAGTTAAATGAATTATATCCATGTATGTATTGAAGCTGCTACAGTTTTGAATGCCGACTATCGGGCCAGTTCTAATTATCGGTGGAGCACTCAGCTGGTTGCTCTCAAGTCCCCATTCATTTCGAATGGGAATTATGAAAACCGTCCGGTAGCTTGGGGATATTTCAAAAGTGTGGAGTGGGCGTGACCTGATACTTAGCAATATCTAGAAAAATATTGAGACAGTGCTTTCAGCTTGAAGGTAAAATACGTGTATATCATGCATACACCAGTGTATTGCTCACTTTTCAATGGGTTGAAGATATTTTCTTATCTCTTCCTTACAGACAATGGAAACAGAGTAAATGGTGATAAGCGCGGTATCACATCTAATAGTATGTTGATTAAGCCACAGAATGTAAGTTTAAATGATACGAATTTATTTCCATTGCAGAAAGCAAACTACGCTGCAAATCTGGTTTGCCCACACTTGATCCGTCGCAGTTATGGACGGATTTTGCAAGAGCAAATTTTGGGTAAGTCACTAAACTACAAGTGTAATTACATGTTTGCAATGCACTAATCAATATCTCCGCCATTGAATCAGGACTACGTGACCTGGTACACAGACAGTCCCGATTTCACGCCATGCTTCCACGACACAGCCCTGGTGTGGGCACCTTGTGCCTTCCTGTGGTTGTCATCACCGCTCGAAATCTACAGGATCCGGTCAACAAAACTCAGTGTGGATCGCATACCGTGGACTTTGATAGCTATGCTGAAAGTTGTGAGTAATGGCTGAGAGTGGAAATCATTCTCGTGACCAGCTTTTCATCCAGGTGCTCGCAGTCTCGCTCGCCTTTCTCAGTTCGTTAGAAATGCCGAATGCTCTAGCCGACGATACTGAGAATATACACAACATCGCTGATACAATCGGTATGCGTTTGCTCCAGAATCATATTGAATCAAAAATAACATACAGATTAAAAAGCCCTCAATCAATTTTAGGGAAAATTGTTAGAAAAGGCCTAGATATCGAAAAGATAACAGATATTATTGCCCTCAGAATTATAGTAGATAAGGAAGTGGATTGTTATAACAGTTTGGGCATTATAAGTCAAATCTATGAGATTAATTCAGAAGAATCCAAGGATTTCATCATTAATCCCAAACAAAATGGTTACCAGTCTTTGCATGTCACAATCTCTAATATACTTGAAGCTCGTAGTGTTGAAGTACAGATACGTACGAATGATATGCATCGAGTAGCTGAATCTGGTAAAGCGAGTCACAATGAATATAAGCAAAAACAAAGTCAGGAAATTACAGAATTATTTGGTGTGATAAATAATAATGTGTCATTGGATAAAGCATATAATATAATGAGAGAATTTGATTGGACTTTACTGGACCTTGTTAACTATGAGCAGGAAATGAAGAACATATTGGATGATTTAAGTGAAATACGATGCTGTTTGGGAGTATAAAGAAAATGGATAAGAATTTTCAATGGTCTGGAAAATCTTGAAATTTTGGTGACATCTTAACGTTGGCAGTGATATCATAAAAATGGTGAAATCAAAACCTGTTACAAGTGTTCTGAACAGACAAGCCCAGAAATTGTCACACATAGTATTTTGAAACGCTGTCCAGTGCTGTCGTTATATTGACCACTGAGCTATTAAAATATTCCATACATGGCAAAGTGTCATAAATAGACGCTGCTGAAAGAATCAGTCAGTGGAAGAATAACATCCCAACATTCGAAGACTAGACCGGATTTAACAGGAAAGATTCCCCGTCAGGGTGTTTCTTTATCGCAAGGGTTTTTTCAAGCGCCATCTGTCGACAGTAAGCTTCTTGCTCATTTCGTTCCCTGACAACCTTATCAGTTTAAACCACACTAAAGACAACTGGACTTCTTAATTGCTCTTGAGACATAAACATAAACTCGCGAATTGTCAGACAGTCTTGTACCTTGAATAACGCTAAGATCGTTTCGTCATGTTACTGGTATTGCGTTGAGAAATATTTGCGATATTCGCTTGATAGAAAGGAAGGCCAACCTTCAGCGTATCCAATCTAGATGCACTAACACAGCTGCACTCGAGGAATTAATTTAAAACGAGAACGCCGCCAATTTTTTACTTCCCATTGTCAAGGTAGTGCCAGCGAATACTCAGCAAGAGGTCTGAGCCAGATGTATTCGCAAATGAAGTCACAGCTGATTCAGCCTTGAATGATGCAATCACTAGCTCGTGTACTGATTATAATGTGCTAACAGCAGCGAAACTATTTTGCAAGGATCAACTTGCTTCACTGAGAATCCGTTTCTTGACTACGTTAATCGTGTTATTCGTTTTCTCAAGTCAATCGGGATCAGGTTGACTCATTTCCGAGAAGTTCAAGTAGATACGAAGTTTGTGAACGAACTTTGTGAATTCAGCTTCAGTGCAATACTCCAACCAGATCGCCGAAGGACGAAGGACGCCCTCTAGTGGCGGTTAGTTGTGTTTTATATAATATATCAAATCACTGCTAACTGAAGAGTAGATCAGAAACAAAATATTCACCATTTACTCATAGAGTGAAGAGTGCAAGAGGAACCATTTGCAAATTGTCATCGGTGATGGGCTTGACATAATGTTCAGCAATGCTCCGAAAAAGATTGAGACAATGGCTTGAAGGTAAATTACTAAATCTGCCTTTCCACTAGTGATGGGCGACGGCACGTGTCGACTCTATTTTCTTGGAACCGGAGGTGATTCAATCTTAACTTGACCGTTCCATGACTTACTTGTTTAAACCTCGAATCTTCGAGTGGTCTCAAAAACCAAGTTCGTCAGAGACTCGATTTTGAGTGTTCTTCGCGCATGCGCATCAAATTTCTTACTTGAGAATTCAATGGCATAGGTATGCCCGGTTGCTTTTAGCTTAAAGCGTAGCTCTGATAAAGGTTATCCGAGCCTCTTCCATGAGACTTCCCGCTGACCCTGCAGTTGGTCAGACATGTTGAGCTCAAAAAGCTACCCGAACTCGAGCAGTCTTCTCTGCCCATCACTGCTACGCGTTGTACTATCACTTTTCAATGAGTTGAATATATTTTTAATCTGTTTCATGAACAATGGAAGTGGAGTAAATAGTGATAAGCTCGATATCGCATCTAATAGTATATCGATTAAGCCACAAAATGTCGAAATTCACTTTCTCTCCTATTGTGACTAAAAGTAGTCAAATATAGCTTTCAGTAAGTTTGAATATTACAAAATTAATTTCATCGCAAAAAAGCTAGCTAAGCTCCAAACATAGTCCTTTAATCCGAATAACACAAAGTCATTCTTTTGCTCAATGAAATACATTTACAATTGTGCATCGTAGCGAAATATATAAGCTACTGATAAAATTATTGCTGATAACATACCTATTTCCTTTCAAGACAAATTTTCATACTACCAATCGAACTGGAGTTGACATCGCCAATGAGACGCAATACGTTTTCATATTTGTTGCCGTTATCATAAACATCACCCGTCCAAAAACAAATGGTATGTCTAGAGTGTCTCTGTGATGATATTGACAGATTGATCTTTCATGTGCTAGAACTCCTCCCCAGAATGGAATGCTTCTATCCTATCACGTCTATCCTTCACATGGTACGATGGGTTGATCAAGACAGGTTACAAGAGACCTCTGGTTATGGGTGACATCTACGACCTATCTGAAAAGTTCAAGTCGAAGCAGATATGCGAGAGATTCTACCAACACTGGTCATACCCAGACAAGTCAAACATTCTAGTCGCCTTGCTGAAAACGTTCTGGCCAAGACTGGTCGGAGCTGCAGCCTTGCAGATATTTGTCATAATTCTAATATTCGTCAGCCCTGCAGTCCTTGACCACTTGCTGATTTGGTTGGCTAGTGACGAACCCCAGTGGCACGGCTACGTCTATGCTGCCACCATGTTTCTGGCGCCATTTGCAAAGTCCATCCTGCACAATCAGTACGAATATATGAGCGTCGTGAGCGGAATGCAAATGAGAACAGCTGTGACAAGTGCTCTGCACAGAAAAGCCCTGAAATTGTCGCCCATAGCTAAGAGTGAGTTCACAGCTGGCGAAGTGTCCAACTTGATGTCGATAGACAATGTCAATCTTGTTCATTACATCACGTTTGCCAACATGTGGTGGATTGCGTCATTGCAAGTGATCATAGCAATGGCCATGCTGTGGCAACAGCTAGGTGTCGCTGCGGTCGCCGGTATTGCCGTAATGGTGGCAAGTTTCCCGTTGAATGGTTACATTACTAAAAAACTGGTGAATACATATGGAACCTTGATGGAGAAAAAAGATAGCAGGTCAAAGTTGATGAATGAGATAATTAATGGCGTCAAAGTGTTGAAGATGTATGCTTGGGAGAAACCGCTATCAGATCAAGTGACGACTATCAGAAACAAGGAAATTGGCGAACTCAAGATACAAGCCCTTCTACTGTCTTTTATAGTATTCATCCTTGACTGCACTCCAGCCTTCGTCGCCATAGTCAGCTTCATGACATACACCTTGCTGGACAAGGACAACGTTCTAGACCCGAGCAAGGTCTTCGTGTCCCTTGCACTGTTCAACATCATCCAAGCCCCGCTGTTGCAGTTTCCCATCTTGCTCAACGCAGGCGCAAAGTTTTCGATTGCCAAGAAGCGCGTAAATGCATTTCTCAGCTGTGACGAATTTGATGCCGAAGATATTGGAAGACAGAACATCTTGGGAACTGCGATCAAGATCAGTGATGGTGAATTTTCTTGGGGAAAGGATGACGTGTCAACTCTGTGCAATATCAATCTCAGCATCAAAAAGCGGAAGCTGATCGCTGTGGTTGGTACAGTTGGTTCCGGAAAGTCATCTCTTGTCTCCGCCCTTCTGGGAGAAATGAAGAAAGTCAGCGGGCAAATTAACATTTCCGGAAGCGTTGCTTACGTACCTCAACAAGCTTGGATCCAGAATGCTACAGTGAAGCACAACATCATCTTCAGCGGTGCTCTTGATGATGTAAAATACGAAAAGGTTCTGCGCAGCTGCGCCTTGGAACCTGATCTGAAGATTCTTGAAGCTGGCGATCAAACCGAGATAGGTGAGAAAGGAATCAATTTGAGTGGTGGTCAGAAGCAAAGGGTCAGCTTAGCCAGAGCTGTCTACGCTGACCGAGATGTCTACTTGCTTGATGACCCGCTGAGTGCCGTTGACTCTCACGTCGGAAAGCATATTTTCGATCAAGTTATCGGCCCCGAAGGAATGCTCAAAAACTCTACTCGAATCCTAGTCACACACAAAGTGGCCTTATTGCCTCAAGTGGACGAAATTGTGGTCATGAAAGATGGTCGGATATCAGAGCATGGTTCGTATCTTCAACTCCTTGAGCGCAAAGGAGATTTTGCTGACTTTCTTGCCGAGTACGTAACCGAAGCTGAAGAGGATTTAGAAGTAAGTGAGACAGTGGTCAGTCCGGAACTGGGAAGACGAGTTTCCCGATCAAGTACGATGTCTTCAAACAGGAAAAGAACAGTTCAGCTCGTAGCCGCAGGTCAACTCTGATCCAATATGACGATCGATATGAGAAACAAGATGAGCTCGAAAATGGCGACACAATCGAAGCTACAGGTGATGCTTCGAAAGGCAAGCTGGTGGAAGCGGAATCAGCTGAAACCGGATCAGTTAAATGGACCATTTACTTGGAGTACTTCCGAACTGTGGGCATCACGCTGTGTATCGCCAACCTGACAGTTAATGTTCTCATCAACATCTTGACCACTGCGTCTACTTTATGGCTGAAAGAGTGGTCTGATGATGCGAGGTATCCAGAGCGAGCAAATGATGTAGATCTGAGATACGTCAGACTTGGTGTATACGGACTGTTGGGGATCTCTCAAGCTGCGTTGATGTTTGTATGCTATCTCATAACTTTCTTCGGGGCATTGAAAGCTTCTAAAATATTGCATGAAAAAGTAAGTGAAGATTGTCATCATTCTTGAATGCTGAGTGTATTGACGTTGAACTTGCTTTAGATGCTCAATCATATTCTTCGTGCACCAATGTCGTTCTTCGACACGACACCTTCGGGAAGAATTCTGAACCGGTTCAGTAAGGACATTGACACGATGGACTTGGAGCTTCGTATTCGCACTTGTCAATTCGTCATGACTCTCTTCGAAACATTGTTCACCTTTCTCATAATAGCTTTTCAAACTGCTCTATTTCTGCCACCAATCATCATATTGAGTGTTTTGTACTATTTCGTGCAAAAGTATTACATCATGACATCCAGACAGTTACTGAGATTGGAATCAAATTCAAGGTCACCAGTTTATTCTCAGTTCTCCGAGACGGTCAGTGGGACCACTTCCATTCGAGCCTTTCAAGTTGAAGAATATTTTAACCTTGGAATGCGACAGAAAAAATGACATCCAAAATGGCACTCATCTACTGAGCGTGACCGCCGCTAGGTGGCTCTCTGTACGACTTGAGTTCCTAGGCAACTTGATTGTGCTGTTGGCCGTTTTCTTTGCTGTATACTCAAGAGGCGACACTGAAGCATCTACAGTTGGTTTCTTTCTCAGTTATGCCTTAGTTGCAACTCACAAGGTCAATGGATTCATCACTGCTTGTGCTGACCTCGAGAACAATCTGGTCTCCGTTGAACGAAGCATCGAATATACCAAGACACCAACCGAAGCTGAACTTGAAATTGAAGCAACACAGCCAAAACCATCTTGGCCAGAAAATGGAAACATTCAGTTTGAAAGTTATGCTACTCGCTATCGTGAGGGACTTGATTTGGTTTTAAAAGACCTTAGCTTCACCGTAAAAGCCGGTGAGAAAGTTGGCATCGTAGGAAGGACTGGAGCTGGGAAGTCTTCTCTTACTATCGCTCTCTTTAGGATAGTTGAGCCCGCAGTTGGGACTATCGTCATAGATGGCGTCGACGTTAGCACCATCGGGCTTCACAGCTTACGCTCCGGACTGACCATCATTCCTCAAGATCCAGTTTTGTTCACAGGTTCTTTGAGAATTAATCTTGATCCATTCGGCCGTTATGATGACTCTGAATTGTGGACAGCTTTGAAATTGGCTCATTTGAAGAAGTTCGTCAAGTCGCTCGAAGGTGGACTGGAACATGTGATTACTGAAGGTGGCGACAACTTGAGCGTTGGTCAAAGGCAATTAGTTTGCTTAGCAAGAGCTCTTCTCAGAAAGTCCAAGATCTTAGTTCTCGACGAAGCTACTGCAGCTGTCGACCTGGAGACGGATGACTTGATCCAGGAAACGATCCGAAGCGAGTTTCATGATTGCACTATTCTCACAATCGCACACAGACTCAACACCATCCTCGACTACGACAGAGTATTGGTCATGGACAAAGGAACAGTTGCAGAGTTCGAAACCCCGAAGACTTTGTTAGCCAATGAAGACTCTGTGTTTCACTCGATGGCCAAAGATGCTGGTTTGAGTGCTGCCGATCTAAACCGTGAAAAGCCAATTAGTATAAGAGTATAAGTAATGAATTGCATTGATTAAACTGTTTTAGGTCCTGAAATTTACACTTACTATATGAATGATGAGCGTTGTAAATAACTCATCGCTCAGTGGTTTCACGGGGAAACATGGGGAAGCCCTTAGTTTCTCACTTTGAAAATTTTAAAAAAAGTTTTTGTTTTGTCGAGCGCCGAAGTATGTTAAGCTTTTCAACGGTCGGACACTTTCTGAATTATGAAGAAAAATATGGAAAATATATGGTTAGCAAAAATCAATCAATGGTAAAACTTTCTTGGAAGTCATGACGTTTTTGCCCTCCACATAGAGATCAAGCTTGAACCGAAAATTTGATACAATTTAACATGTTCAAACTTAGAATGTTTCATTTCGCTTATATAATATTTCCATATTTTTTTCCATAATCTAGAAAATGTCCGACTGTTGAAAAGTCAAACATACTTCCGCGCTCGACGAAACAAAAACTTTTTTTAAAATTTTCAAAGTGAGAAACTAAGGGCTTCCCCATGTTTCCCCGTGAAACCACTGAGTGGCGTAGATTCGTCTTGACCTCGACTACGAATATACTTTGCGAAGCTTCAGTTGTGAGCGCAGCAAAATAAACACAGCTTCCGTTCCAAAATGCTCAGGGTTATTTCTTCGATTACGTCAGAGTCAAGCAGAAAAATCCCTGCCAGTTGCATTTCAGTCTCCGGCTTTTACTTAGGCTGCCATTCGCTGCAATATTCTTCAATTTACTTCATCATATCTCACACCTATCACAATGGCCCACTCGCTTATCATTTCGAGAAACATTTCGTGGGATAAACTTGCCAATGCTTGGCTGAAACGAGGAAGCGATTTGGACCACCATGAAGTAAAATTCTTGACTAGTACTTTAGTGATGATATCTTAGTTTTCATTGATTAGTTCACAGCATCCCGGCGAGACAAATTCACTTGAGTGAAAACTTTCCGGATTATTGTCGAAGCACATGTGATACAAAGTTCAAGGTCGTTAAAAAAAGACAATAAAAAGCGCTGAACAAGCATTTGTTTCTGATCAGAAATGTAAGCATGGAATGAAAGTCTGTGATTGGCCGACAAAGGCCGACTGGCGTGCTCTCTAGCGGAAGTAATAAAAACCATCCGACAGCTGGCTGTAACTTTTCTCCGGCTAATCTTTTTTTAAGTTTTGATTATCGTTTCGATTCTATGCTCGAATTTACTTCTTTTTGAGCAAAGAACCAGCACTGAATAACGGATATTTGATGCGACTAATTAGTAGAAGAGTAATTAGCTTTCGAGTTTGAACATGAACAGTAGTGCCTCTAACCATTGTTGTTGGATGGGGTGTTCTTTTCTGGAAGAGTGAAGCTGTCATGCAGATATGATTGAATTAAGTAGTTTTCACAGATCAGTTGATCCGATTACATTGTTTCACTTTCTCGTCCAAGTGTGACAAAATGAAACGTTTGTCTAACGAACAGTTTAGTTGTTTGCCCACACTTGATCCGTCGCAGTTATGGACGGATTTTGCAAGAGCGAATTTTGGGTAAGTCGCTAAACTAATTACATGTTTGCTACTACGAACTAATCAATATCGCCATCATTGCATCAGGACTACAACGTGACCTGGTACACAGAGAGTCCCGATTTCACGCCATGCTTCCACGACACAGCCCTGGTGTGGGCACCTTGTGCCTTCCTGTGGTTGTTATCACCGTTCGAAATCTACAGGATCCGGTCAACAAAACTCAAGGTGGACCGTATACCGTGGACTTTGATAGCTATGCTGAAAATTGTGAGTAATGGCTGAAAGTGAAAATCATTCTCGTGACCAGCTTTTCATCTAGGTACTCGCAATCTCGCTCGCCTTTCTCAGTTCGTTAGAAATGATGAATGCTCTAGCCAGCGTAACTGAAAGAAGTCCAGTTGAATACTATACTCCGGCAATTAAGCTAGCCACGTTTTCATTTGCGACTGTATTGATTTCGCTTAATCGCAAGAAAGCCATTCAAGCATCCGGAACACTCTTTCTATTTTGGCTGCTCTTCACGATTGGTTCCATTGCCACGTATCGCTCTGTTCTAACCGATTTGCTGAATTCGGTAAGTTTGTTCTGGATCGACTTCGAAATGTAATTTTGCTTCGACTTTGTTTCCTTAGAACACATTCACTTGGTCTTTGAACTATCTAGTATACGTTGTCAAAGTTTTCAGCGTTGCGCTAGTTACTGCCGAGTTCGTGATGTGCTGCTTCTCAGATGCGTTGCCCGTATCATTTGTGACACCTGGCCTTCAAGTTAAAGTGAGTGAAGCTTCGGAAATAGTGTTTTGCTCGTACTGATTTCTTTTCTTCAGAATCTTTCTCCCGAATGGAATGCATCTTTCTTGTCAAGATTGTTGTTCACATGGTTTGATGGGCTAATCAAAACAGGATACAAGCGGCCGCTTGTAATGAGCGACATGTACGATCTTTCTGAAGAGTTCAACTCAGTTCAAGTCTATAAGAAGTTCTGCAAGCACTGGTCTTATCCCGTTCAATCTACGATTCTTATTCCTTTGCTGAAAACTTTCTGGCCACGATTGCTTGGCGCCTCGTTACTGAAGCTTTTTTCAACAGTATTGACATTTGTCAGTCCTTCAGTCCTTGATTACTTCCTTGTATGGTTAGCTAACGACGAACCGTTCTGGCATGGGATCTTCTACGCAGCAATCATGTTCATTGCTCCATTCGCACAATCTCTGATCAACAGTCAGTACGATTACATGATGGCTCTGAGTGGTATGCAAATGAAGACCTCGGTCATCAGTGCCCTGCACAGAAAAGCTTTGCGCATGTCACCAACGGCGAAAGGGCAATTCACAACTGGACAAATAGTCAACTTGATGTCGCTTGACACTCAGCGCATTGTCGGTTACGTTGGACAAGCTAACACTTGGTGGGTCGCTCCACTTCAGATAACCATAGCAATGTATCTACTGTGGCAGCAACTAGGTGTCGCTACCATCGCTGGCATTGTTGTAATGATAATACTGATACCGCTTAATGCCTACATCACCACCAAATGGAGAAAAATTCAACGCGCACTGATGTTGCAAAAAGACAAGAGGTCAAAGTTAATGAATGAAATCATAAACGGCATCAGAGTCTTGAAGATGTATGCTTGGGAAACATCTTTCAGCGACCAAGTCAAAAATATTCGAAAAGATGAAATTGAATTATTGAAAACACAAACGAAATTCATGTCATGGACAACTTTCTCGAACGGATGCGCTCCAATATTTGTGGCTCTATTCAGTTTCATGACGTTCACCTTGGTCAACTCGAATAATGTCCTAGACCCGAGCAAGACTTTCGTGTCACTCTCGCTGTTCAATATTGTCCGCATGCCGCTGATGATGATTCCTATGCTGATCAGTTCCGGCGCCATGTTTTTCGTCGCCAAGAAGCGCATGGACGACTTCTTGGGCTGCGACGAGCTGGATCCTGAGGAAATTGGGAGAAAAGAAAGTCTTGATAATGCAATTGAGATCACTGACGGTGAATTCACTTGGGAAAGAAGCAACTCCATTTCTACGCTTCGTGGTATTGATGTGAAAATCACAAAGAGCAAGCTAGTCGCCGTTGTTGGTACAGTTGGTTCAGGAAAGTCGTCTTTGATCTCTGCCTTGCTGGGAGAAATGGAAAAGATCAGTGGAAGCGTGAATATTTCTGGAAAGGTTGCTTACGTTCCTCAACAAGCTTGGATCCAAAATGCAACGGTCAAGCATAATATCATATTCACTGGAGCTACAGACAGCTCGAGATACGACGAGGTCCTGGAAACCTGTGCTTTGAAGCCTGACTTGCGAATCTTGAACGCCGGCGATCTAACGGAAATTGGAGAAAAGGGAATAAATTTGAGTGGTGGTCAAAAGCAACGAGTCAGCTTGGCAAGAGCTGTTTATGCCAACTGTGACGTTTACCTGCTCGACGACCCTCTTAGTGCTGTGGATTCTCACGTTGGAAAGCATATATTCGACAAAGTCATCGGTCCCAATGGTTTGCTCAAGGACAAGACTAGAGTGCTTGTCACTCACAAAGTAGCTTTGTTGCCTCACGTTGACGAAATCGTGGTCATGAAAGATGGTGAAATATCCGAACAAGGTTCATATCTGGAGCTATTGGAGCGCAAAGGGGCCTTTGCTGATTTCCTCCTAGAGTATTTAGCCGAAACTAATGACGATGAAGATGAATTAGCCGATATCAAGGCAATGGTCGCACCGGAACTTGAGAGACGGATGTCGAAGCTGAGTGAAGCTTCCTTTGAAAAGGATGCATCACTACCAGCAAGTCATCGGAGCGTGCAGAGATCTATTTCCGCTATTAGCGAAACTCAAAGCGGAAAAGACGCCGAACGCAGGCAGAGCTTCAACAGTGATGCTTCAAAGAGGTCAGGGCGAGGCGGTCGAGGCCGCGGTGGCCCTCGCGGTCGCGGTGATGGTCGTGGTGGCCGCGGTGCTCGTGGTGGCGGCAGAGGAGCTCGTGGCGGTGGCCCGGCGAAGGGTAGACTAGTGGAAATCGAAGCAGCTGCAACTGGCTCAGTCAAGTGGACCATCTACAAGGAGTATCTTCGGGCCATCGGCTTCAAGTCGTGTCTCGCTATATTGGCTGGCGCTGTAGCTGCCAATGTCATGAATATTGCATCATCGCTTTGGTTGACAGCCTGGTCAGATGACGCTTCCAATCCGGAAACAGCGAACAGTACCAGTCTGAAGTATGTGCGAATTGGTATTTACGGAGTCTTGGGAGTCAGCGAAGCTTTCCTCATGCTTGTTGGCAATCTCATCACGTTCTACGCAACCTTGAGAGCTTCCAGTCTGTTGCACAATATGGTGAGCATCCTATACGTTTAGTTTGTGTTCTGATACCTTGTTCTTGTAGATGTTAGACCACATTCTACGCGCACCTATGTCATTCTACGACACGACACCATCGGGACGAGTCTTGAATAGGTTTGGCAGTGATATCGACAACACTGACATTGCAATTCGAATGAGCATCCGTCAATTTTTACAGAGCTTCTTCAAAGCCATCGTCACATTTTCCATCATCTCGGTCCAGACACCCTTTTTCCTCCTGCCGTTGATCCCTCTAGGCATATTGTACTACGTTGTCCAGCGTTACTACATCATGACGTCACGTCAATTGCGAAGATTAGCATCAACCTCCAAGTCACCAGTGTTTTCGCACTTTGCTGAGACAGTCAGTGGAACCACTTCCATCCGAGCCTTTCAAGTTGAAAACGAATTTAATGTGGAATGTGATCGCAAGAATGACATAAACAACGCCACTAACATATTAGCTACAGGAGCTACTCGATGGCTATCTATTCGGCTAGAATTTCTTGGAAATACGATAGTTTTGTTGGCGGCATTGTTTGCTGTCTTCTCAAGAGGAGACATTGAGGCATCAACTGTCGGCTTATCTCTCAGCTACGCTTTGACAGCTACAAGCACGCTTAGCATGTTCGTGAGAGCTAGTGCTGACCTTGAAAACAACCTTGTTTCTGTCGAGAGATGCATCGAGTATACAAGGACACCTACGGAAGCTGATCTCGAAATTGAATCTACCAAGCCCAAGAAATCATGGCCTGATACTGGTATTATTGAATTCAAAGAATACGCTGCTCGCTACAGAGATGGCCTTGATCTGGTTCTGAAGAATGTCAACTTTGGTGTGAAGGCCGGCGAAAAAGTGGGAATAGTCGGAAGAACCGGGGCAGGAAAATCGTCGCTTACTGTTGCTCTCTTCAGAATTGTCGAACCCGCTAATGGAACTATAATCATAGATGGCGTTGATGTCCGGCGCATTGGACTGCACGATTTGCGTTGCGGACTGACAATCATACCACAAGACCCGGTTCTGTTTACCGGCTCTTTGAGACTTAACCTTGATCCTTTCGGAAAGTATGACGACTCGGAGTTGTGGACATCTTTGAAGCTAGCTCATTTGCAGCAATTTGTCGATTCGCTCAGCAGCGGGCTGGATCATGGTATCACTGAGGGTGGCGACAACCTCAGCGTCGGTCAACGACAGTTAGTTTGCTTGGCAAGAGCTCTTCTCAGAAAATCTAAAATACTGATTCTTGACGAAGCAACTGCAGCTGTAGACTTGGAGACGGATGACTTGATCCAGAAAACTATTAGAGAAGAATTCGCCGACTGCACTATTCTGACCATAGCTCATCGGCTAAACACCATTCTAGACTACGACAGAGTTTTGGTCATGGACCAAGGCACAGTCTTGGAATTCGATACTCCGAAGTCGTTGTTGGACAACCAACACTCTGTTTTCCACTCCATGGCTAAAGATGCTGGTTTGATCGCGTCCGGTGGAAACGGCGAAGCTGACAAGCAAGAATAGTACATCTTATCCTTTCAGTTTCACATTTGTTATTGAAGAAAATAAACGAACTGATTGGATACAGTAACATATTGATATCTAAATTGCTACAAACTGTTGTCTACACGTACTGTTGCAAAACTATCGGGTTTTCTTTGTCCGTGGTTATCGATTACCAAAGTTAGATGATAAGAGAGAAAATTCACTGTTCTTCTTCGAATCCTCTATTGATCGTAGCTAAGCCACGAGGATTCGGAATTGTCAAGGCAGAACAATATGTCGGTGGATCATCTTCCTCCAAAGCGGGAGATGATGGACTTGAAAACGCAACCTCAACGGTGTCCGCCATTGTTTCAGGCAAGTCGGTCTCCGATGCGACCGCTGGCTGGGTAATGAGTGCTTGGTTCAAATGAGAATCATCTCTTCTTGATTTGTACTTCACAACCAACACAGTTATAATGATCAACTGCATCGACAGTACAGTTATTATCTGAAACACTCTGTCAACCAGTATTTCATTTTTTCTTGGTGGTTCCACTTCCAACTTCCACTGACCCAAATCATCGTCCACGACAGATACTATGGTCGCGGACTGTAATTCGATCATTCCCGACCAGCAACGGCCGTCTAGACAAATATAATTGTATCCTAAGATTTCACAATCGTCTTTCGCATTGCAAGTGTCCTTTTTAACGCATAAACCGTCGGTTTCTTTATATCCATCTTCACAGAGACAAACTGCAGACCACCCATCGTAAGAACGGTATTTGCACCTCACCGTCGGTATAGCAGTTACAGCTAAGGGAAAGAGTTAGATGAGACGTTTCAGTTTCCTGTATGTGATGATTCGAACTTACACTGAAACAAGAATGTGATGAGTAAAAGAAAGATCATCTTCGCAGTCACCATTTCGAAATCCGAACAGTCGTTACTTCACAAAAATGAAAGTCATGTAAGCCTGATCAGCAGCAGCATGTTCACTGGTCAGCTTTAGTTAGTGAACTCAACAAACGGTCCCCAAGAATTATTGTTTATTTTTTCAAACTTTTCAGCAGTTTCCGGTACACTGAATTGATTGCCTTAAACTTCAACTGAATTTCCGTTTCGCTCGAAGACTACAACTACCCTGAGACCCCTTTTCTAATGGCTTTATTCATTAGTCAACTATTCAGCGGCAAATTCGTTGAATAATATTTTTGCTACGAAATTACGACTTGGACAGCCTGAGAAGTAGCCATATTTCCGGTTCCTCAAGCTATCACGGCCTCACCCTCATTGAGAAGTTTGAGTTACGTGGCGTTAGGTCCACTGTCCCCAGATATCATTATTTATTCGTCCGTGATTGTCAATAACTAAAGCTACAGAGTGTGTAGATAGTACAAAAACATTACACTATTGATCCGGTTTACCTCCGATCTTGCTCGAAGGTAAACCATGAGCATTCGAAAGCGTCACAGCATAGGCATACGTAGGTGGACCATCTTCTCTCACAGCTGGTGATGACGTAGTTGGCAGCTCAACTCGAGGCGTGCCAGCCATTGTTGCCAGCACATTCGTCGCCGAGTCGGGCAGTGGTTGAGGAATAACGGTTTGCTTCGAAAGAGACTCCTTTCGTTCCAATTTGTACTTCTCAACCATCAAGACAATGACGACCAAATGGATAAATAGTAGTGATATTGCCTGAAACGTTCTGCCAGCGGAGGGCTCGGTCTTGAATAGTCCTGCTTCGCATTTACCATTCAGACAAGTATAATTAGTCCAGTAATACTTTTCATAGAATGCACAGTGTTCTTGTGAGTTACAAGTGTTATTTTTGTAACAGAACCTGCCTCGTAATTCGAATGCATACCCGTCACATACACAAACGATTTCTTTAGTGGTTTCATTACGCCAACACCTTCTATCCTGCTTCTCTTGAACAGGGGGAGAGTCTAAAATGGCGGCTGAAAAAAAGAACTAGATGAGATCTATTCGTCTCGGATGAGATTGAACTTACACTGAAACAAGAATGCAATTAGTAGAACAAGAATCATCTTTTCAGCCCCCATTTTCAGAAAGCAACACAAAAAGGGAAGTCATGCAAATGAAGCGTGATCATCTAAAATGTTCACTGGTCAGCTTCCGGCAGTGAACTCAAGAAACGGTCCCTCAAAAATCGTTTACTTCAGTGGTTTCCGGTGTAGTAATAGAAAAGGTGAGAGAGAAAGTTCAAATCTAAAGGCTCGCAAGTAGTGAAGGGTCCCGAATTTTTACAAATCTAGAGTTTTCTCGCCCCTGAGTTTGTTTACTTCAGTTGCGAGACCCTTGCTTATTACTGCACTCGATTACAGTCTCAATTGTGGATTTGAATGTGAAGGTAGCTGTGATCTCGAATATTTCATGGTTTAATTTTTAAAATTACTCGATGACTGGAGTGTTGGTGCCTGACTTCGGGGAAACGCGGTCAACCTGAACTGTTCAATTTTACAGAGCGCTGCGCCATCTTGCGCACGAATCAGCTGCTCAAGTGGTCTAGCTTGAAAATCTCCAATCAGTTTGTCCAGAATCTTGTTAAGACGTCCTCGTCACTTCAAATTTAATCACTACAGTTTTGGCAAATCATCAGATCACAGCACAGTTATAATCTCGACTCCCTCAGTTGCTTCAGCTCGCTCTTGAGTAGGAATTGTGGCCATCAATATGGCATCTGTAGACGTGTCATCCATTACCAGCTGTGGTCAAGTCGAGCACCGATGACAAGGCAAACGTCGCCATCTTTTTGGCTCTGACCGTCAAGATGACGATGACGCCAACGGCGGTCACAAGCAAACAGGTTCCAATTAGCAGTTCCCTGCTAAATGGTACCTTGGATTCGGGCCGATTGTCTTCAAGTGTAGAGCCGATACTTTCACTCAGCTGCGCCGTAGTTGGCGGCTCGTCTTTGAACTGTTCTGTCGTAACTTGGTCTAGTCCCACGGAAACCTTACTCGCATTAAGCACGCAACGGAAGCTTTCACATATGTAGCCGGAAGCTGCGTGACCGAATGCTCTGCAATCGTCGTCCACCTCGCAGTACTCTTTGTTGACACAAAAATTACCTCTAGCCGTGTAGCCAGCTTGACACAAACAAGGCCCGCGGAAATTAGGATCAAACTCACGACCCAAGCAATCTACTAGGGATGGCATCACCGCTCCTGAAATGGAAAAGTAGTTCTAAAGTTGGTGTAGAATAGAGGCCGGTACGTGGCACTTTTTCTCACCGACCCGACCGTGGCCCGTAAAAATCACGCCCGGCCCGCCTGGCCCGACCGTGAAGGAAACTGCGCAAGCGCAAGTGTGACGTCACTAATTGTCGAAGCTGAATCTGACGGCCCGTAACCGATCGGCCCGCCGGCCAACGGTCGGGCCGCTCCGTTCGCACGACACAGCCCGACTCTTAACCGGTCTCTAGTGTAGAATCAGCGAACTTTTCCGTCTAGCACTTACTGTTAACTGGAATTCCAGGTGGTGATTCGTCTTCGTACTGTTCCGTCGTAACTGTTTCGAACTGCTCGGTAGTAAATTCGCCAAATGCGAACTTGAATTGTCTTGCGTCAAGCATGCATCGATAGCTGGCACACACGTAATCGTACGACGGGTGGCCATAACCTTTGCAATCAGCGTCCACCTCGCACGTCACATAGTCCACACATGAATTCCCTCTTGCCTTGTAGCCATCTTGACATCGACAATACCAACCATCGTCAGCACTGTCTCTGCTTCCTAGGCAACTGGTCACGGGTGGCCTTGTTGTGACTGAAATAGGTAAGTAGTCATGAAAGCAAGTATAGCAAATTCGAACACACCTACCAGCTGAGATGAAGAGAAGCAGACAAATTACTGTCATGGACGCCATTGCAGCCATTACTTTGGTTTGCCGCGGAAAGCTATAAAGCATGTCATGCTCAGTTGACTGTAGCTGTCGTCAAGTTAGGAAGGCAACTTCGGAAGCGACTCATTTCGATTTTCGATAAGAGATTCGTCGTCGCTGATAACAAGCGTCAACTTGAGTTCGGCGAAGAGAAGCAATTACGTCACTTTGGATCGACAGTGGTTGTCGTCAAGTGTTTCCAAAAAAGGTGGTATCGGAAGCCACTTGTTTGTACTACTGATAAAAGATCCGCCATCTTCGTTACAGCACAGTTGCAATGATTCATCATCACCCTTATTCTGTGATTCCGGCATTGAGGAGGCGCTTAAAACATTTGTGATGTAGAGATTGCAGTGCGATTGTGGGCGTGGCCGCTTACTGGCAGCTTACTCAAGAAAAGGTCACATACTGACAGTGTTTTCTTTCAATTTTTTCATTTTAATGTAACTCCGAAAAGTTGTTATGAAATGGCAAACCTATTTTGTTTAATGACATTTAAAATCATGGTCATCTTCATGCTTTCGATTATATAATAGAAAAATCATGAAACAATTCAAACGATGACAACCTCGCTGTAGGCAGGAGGCTTATCTTCCTGTTCCGAGGGCAGTATCACCTTCACGCCATGTCCAGTGGTTTCGTTCACAGTTATCACAGTGTCCGTCGTAACTCAGCCCCCTGATGGGCAACGGTCGCCTGGCTCCGTTCAGCATTCAGCTTGCTGGCTCTAGCCAAGAGAATGCCAGTAATACAAGCTGCGAGGGCAAACAGGCCAACCACAGTTCGCGGTCTTGTATTGTCCTTCACCTTGTATCTATCTGGATCGAATTCATATGTGTGATTTATCACAATGTTCGGTGGCCTGTAGAGTTCAAAGTCATTATAGTTGGCTTCAGGGATGAATGGAAGTTGTGTTCGACCAATCATGCATTGATAAGAAGAACAAACGAAGGTGAGACCGGTGGAACTTAGCCTCTTGCAATCGTCGTCCACTACACAGTAGTTATCGCTGAGACATAGAAGGCCATTGTCACACAGACAAAGCCCACGGTAGCTGGGATTGAGTTCTCTGCAGGCTTCGAGAGATGAAGTCGCCAGAACTGGAATAGAAAAGTAGATGTAGACGAGTGAACAAGGGTTTGTACTTACATTGCATTGAGAAGATTGTCAAGACGATAACTGTCGTGGACAACATTGCATCGTATTGAGATGTTTCGCTTGTTTATAAAACTCTGGTTAGCTTTACAGCCAACTGCAAGTATATCACACTCGAGAGCTATTTATGATACCCAGTGTAGCAACTCAGGGAAACAACACTTACACTGATCTCGACTACTGATGGAATAATTTCAGTGAGTCAGCATTCTGATTCCTATCATATGCATCAGCCTCACTAATGAGCGCTCAACTCGACGTATAAACAGGCAAGCTGCGAATCGACAGTAGTCATACTTCGACACTGAGCAAAATCGAAATGAGCATTTCGTTCATAGTCGGGAGTAGAAATCGTTGGCAAATTGTCTCAAGGGAAATCCTAAACTTTTATCCTAATTGCCTTGCAAAGGTGACCAAAATTCGAATCGAGGCAAAGAAAGACTTAGGCCTCCAGCTTGCGACATCTAGCGGCGAACTTGAACACAGCTCTAAGCGAATCAGCTCAAGTGCCAACGCCTCATTCCCTTTAACTACTGTATAAGTCAGTTATCCTTGGTGTTCCAGCTGAAGCTGTTCAACTTCAAACAAGCAGGGCTTTACCAGCCACATCTTTAGAAACAAGAGACCATTGAGGATATGTAGAACGCCGCTCAAAATGCTATTCAGTCAAGTTTACTGAAATCAGGATTCATTGTAGAGCAAATTCTAGTCCTAACTGCGCTCTTCGTCAATGTCTTCAGAGGATTTACTTCTTTGCTTTCGAATGGGACGCAGAGGTCTTCGCCGTCTTTGAGTTGCAGTGAAAAAATCTGTGGTGATCTGGTCGAGTTTTCTAGAAATAACGGTTAGTCAGGTATGTCAGTTTGAGAAAGAAGATATACTCACGATGAACTCTCCGGTTCGTGATGTTCATGAACAAGATCTTCCCACTTGAGTTGTTTTTTCTGAATCTGTATAACTTGTTTACCAGCTAAGCTGAACTTTCTTAAGCCTTGGCCTTCCTGAGAATCTGCGTCCCTTCTAGTTCTTCTCTTAGGAAAGAACTTTTCTAGAAGTTCTAAAGGAATGTCCTTCTCGTCGGCCGGTATGGCGACGTTTTGCAGTTCTGGTTCTCCTTGGGCTCGAAGCATGAGCAGCTTGATTCTGGGATTTTGCAGAGCTTCTTGCATGGAACAAAATGAACCATCATTCGCATCCTCTACTGAAGTTGACCCGAACTTAGTTTGCTCTTTGTTGTAAATATTATCTGGATCGTGAGGGTCGAATATCAATGTCCGCAATTTAGCCGACTGATCACTCTGCCCATTTGTGGCCATGAAACCATCAACGCCCGAAGAGCTATCACTTTTCCAGTATATTGAGTAGCTGAGAACTGCCTTCAGATCAGCTGACTCAGTTGAAGACAGTAGAGATTTTGAAACCATTTCCGGTTCCTCTGATTCAATTATCGATCGATCAGGTAATACCAATTGCATAGTGGCCACAGTGGTATCCTTTGAACCTCTACTCTGCCACAACTCTAGTTGCAAGTTCGACCGCATGGAGGTCAGTTCCAGAGATAACAGTGATGACCATTGCACTTCAAAGTTTTCCTCTGCCATCGCTTTCGGTGTTTTTGTTTGCTGCCGGCCATCTTGATTGATAGCAATGAAGAATTTGAGCTTGCGTATGGCTGATTGCCTATTCTTCTCTACCTGTGGCAGATCTGCTTCCATTGTTACACTCTTCAGCTGTTCAGCCAAACAAACATCGTAGAATACAGGCTCTCCAGGTAAGCGTCCATCAAGTAGAAACGTTTCATCGCTAATCCTCTGATTGACACTCTCGACTTCGTCATCATTTTCCTCGTTAGCTCCATCTTGGTTTTCTTTGGGAGCACTCTCAGATAATTTTCTATTTTTCGCGGCCTCTTTGTACTCCTGTTTAAGTTCGTTTAGAACTTTTTCTTCCGCTTTCTCGTCCGCTTCAGTTTGGGATTCTTCCTTAAAGCTCAACACAAGCGGACTATTCTGAAAGTTCTGTCCAGCTCGAATGGCCTGCAAAGCTTCCCATGCTGATAAGAGAGAAAAGAGCGCTGCTCGCTGTTCTTTGACAGTATCTAACCTTTCCTGATACAGTTTCAGCACTTCTTTCCGGTATGCTTCAAGTCTAGCTGTTCTCTCTGAGGTTAAACTAGTGAGATCTTCTTCGTCAGTTTCATCAAATTGTTTGCCTAAATTGGATATGGATAGCTCGAACGCCTTGATCTTCGAACATAATAGACTGACGTTTTTAGTCTTGTTAAAAGTTTCAAATCTGTCAAAACATCGTGTCAGTTCAGCAGCAGCGATATCCTCGTCGCCGAACAGTTCATGAGATGTGAATTTAACCGACTTGACACTGACAATCAAGTTGAGTTTACATGTGCTCGACGACTTGCGTAAACTAGCAGCCAGCTGTTCTCTTGTTTTCGAAGGCTCGTACACTGGCTTGATTCTAGTTTTCTCAAAGTCGCTGGCAGTTTCAACTAAATTCCAGTAGACCTCGTTGCTCTTCCAGAACCAAGAACTTAGTGTTTCAAACCAACTAGTGCCACGTTCTGTGTACAGCCGTTGCTCGAGCTTGTTGCAACTAGGACTGTTACGACTCTGTCTCGCGGATTTATCAACATACAAACCATCCTCGGCCGGGTCACCGCCATACTTTTCATCGTTGGTCAGCGGTTGACTCGATGGCGAATAGATAATCAGTCGCTCTTCCTCTTTTCCAAGGGAGGGCTTTTTGAACGCCTTCCGACGCTCACATGGCTTTGTGATCGGGTCAGAATCAACAAGCTCATTTATGGTCGATCCAGTTGAAATGTCGGCTTCCGTATCCGGACTTGAACGGAAAAAGAACTGTTCTGCTTCATCCTTAGTCACGCTAAACTGTTCACTTTCCTCTTGGCTTGAAATTTTCGAAACTGTGCTCTGCCACCGAAACGCTGATCTGGCTGACTTGATGTTGAACTGTTCAGAATCCTCCAGCTGGCCCCCTGTTACTGAACTATTGAAATTGCATTCAGTACTCTTTCTTACAAAATATTACTCACTCATTCAGACTCATTTCCTTCTCAAAAGATAAAAACTTGGTAAATTCAGATTAGTCACTTCAGAGAAGCGTCGCCGTTTGTATACGAAAAAGCGACGTTGCCATGGAAACCGTTTTTAGTTCGCTCATCGAGAGAGGGAGAGAGAGAGACCTCTACCGTTGTTCATACTATTATTCACCGATAATTACTTGAAAGGCACCATACCTGTAAGAGCCGCGTGCAAATTTAACCCATGGAATAACCTGATTCGGAACAATCTGAAGCTGAGCGCAATGCATGATTTGAAGTTGCCTCTGAAATCGGCGCTCAGTTTGATTCTCCTGATATCAGCTGTCATTGATTTGGTGTCAGCTCAGAATGAGCAACAATTTAGAGACCTGCTTTCTAAACTCTTGATTGTTCGCGATCCCGGGTCAACTGGAAATGCAGTCATTCAGGAAGTGATTATGTCCGAGCTGAGAACACTAAATTACACAACTGAAAAAGATCATTTCGAAGATTCGACACCATTTGGAACAAAGTCCTTCACAAACATCATCGGAAGCCAAACACCGGAAGCCTGTAACCGACTAGTATTAGCCTGTCACTTCGATTCTAAATTGCAAGATGGCTTCCTGGGAGCCACTGACTCGGCAGCTCCTTGTGCTATGCTGTTGACCATTGCTAGAGAACTTTCGAAGATGCATTTTAAATCACTTGATAGTGACCTATCACTGGATTTGATCTTCTTTGATGGCGAGGAAGCTTTCGTATCTTTCACTGACATTGATGGATTGTATGGGTCTCGCCATCTTGCCAAGAAATGGTCAACCGAAGGTTCAAGTCCGGCAAGATGTTCAAAGTCGAAGTCGCGATTGAGTCAGATTAAGCTGTTTGTATTACTCGACCTACTTGGTTCAAAGAATCCAACATTCTATAATTACTATCCATCACAGTCAGCAAAGGACTATGGCGATCTCATTTCTATCAGTAAGAATAATCACTACTTGATTGTGATCAGTTTAACCTAATTCTGTGTCTCACAGCGAAAGAGTTACAAGCGGATGGCTTATTGAAAGGAAACTCGAAAAGATATTTCAGCCAATCGTTATCATACTCGGACATCACCGATGACCACAAACCTTTCATGAAACTGGGAACACCTGTCCTCCACCTCATACCTTCACCCTTTCCGAAGGTGTGGCACACAAATGGCGACAATTTGGCCGCAATAGACATGGACACGTCCATGGACCTAATGAGAATTATTTTCAAATTTACGACAAGGTATTTGGAGAAAAAATTACCATCAACTGAAACTGCGAAACAATCAACGAGAAAAGATTCAAATATACCGCCATTGAAAACGGATTCAGCTAATTCTGGTGATTACGCTATGTCAACTAATATTTGTCTGAGTGCTCATCTTTTCCTGGTCATATTTCTCATCTTGGCTACTTTTATATTTGTTTGATGTTTGCACTGATTTACCGAAAACTATTAAAGAGACCATAAAAAGATGGTCTATTTACACCATAAAAATATGCCCTGATTCCAGACCAAGTTTCACAATCAGCTAAATGATTGCAATACTTGAATTGTAAACTATTCGCGTACACTTGAACAATCAGCCCTCAGTTTATTGTCGCTAAAATTTGAATCCTTTTCCAGCGGGACTTTTCGGTGGCTCAAGACAATTAGACAAATACAGAATTTGATTGTAAACGCTCAATTTATGCGCCGAGACAAACTATTTACAGTTTCGAACACAAACCGAGTGATGCTAAAAAAGCAAAAACTCGTTTTGAACAAAGCAACCGCTGCCTAGATGGAAGTTATATAACTTATATGGGGTCAGTAGTGACAAACCGGTACGGATGGCGATGATGAGGCAACATCAAGTTGGTCAGTACAGTGCGTGACCTTGATTTGAGTTCACTCAACAGCCTGACCACGTCCACATCATGATGGGCAGCCTTCTCAAGTTCTGGGCCATTTTTGCCATTGTGTTTGGGCTTTTCATCTTCATCACTTCCGTTAATTTCATTCAAAGTGTTGTCCAGTCGGTGACTAATTTCTTGCTACTCGGTCTACTGGGCTACGTTTCGTGGAATTTAACTAATTACATTTGGGCCAAAGCGACTTTCATCACCAAGGACAAAGTGAGCCCAGTTAAGAAGGCAGTCCTGATCACCGGATGTGACACTGGCTTCGGACACGAGCTGGCGGTCAAGCTTGACCTCTATGGCTTCAAAGTTTTCGCCGGTTGCCTGTTTCCGGACAGAGATGGCGCTCAGAGTCTCAAGAAGAAGGCTTCCAATCGGTTGACCGTGATCAAGTTGGATGTCACTAGTGACGAGGACGTCTTCGCTGCTCGGGCCACAGTGGACAAGGCAATCGGTGGTCACGAACTGTGGGCCGTGGTCAACAATGCCGGCATACTTGCGTCCACGGAAATAGAGATGGGCTCCATGACCACCTTCAACAGTCAAATGGAGGTCAATTGCTTGGGTGTGATCAGAGTGACCAAGGCCTTCCTGCCCCTGGTGCGCAAGTGCAGTGGCCGAGTGGTCAACGTGGCCAGCCTGGCGGGCCGCTTCGCCATTCCGGGCATGGTGGGCTACTGTGTCTCCAAGGCAGCGGTCATTTCCTTTTCCGAAGGCCTTCGCCGCGAAATGAAAAAGTGGGACATTGACGTCATCACCATTGAACCTCATCTCTTCAACACCAATTTGTGCAACAATGAGGCAAACCAGAGAGTGATTGAGAATGCTTGGCTCGAAACCAGGGAAGAAATCAAGGCCGAATATGGCGACTGTTACTTCGAAGGCTACAAGAGGTTCTTGAACAAGGTCCTGGGCTCGGCCAGGCCTCGCATTGGTCAAGTGGTGGACACCATGATGGTCGCTGTGACGGAACAGTTTGTGGGACCAACGTACCAGGTGCTCGGTGACCTGGAGGCCCTTCGAATCTGGATGTGGACACTGTGGCCCACCAGAGCCCTGGACTACTTGTCCTACTGGGCTGCCATTATGCAGACCGGCATGCCTTTGGCCAAAGCTAGGGCCATCTATGAGAAGAAAAGCAAAACAAACTAGATGAACGAACTAACAGATACAGATTGTCACTTTCGTCATCATTTAATCGCATGGAAATATTGTCAATAAAAAACTCTACAAAACTCGTTCTACGATGCGTCACTTTCTCCCTCTTCAAGTATGACACTGGTTCGCTTCCACAAATGGGAATCTGACCAGCTGCGCTTACAGTTGTAGAACACGGAGTCAGTGTTAACGAGCAAAGCATTTGGCGAATCTTGGTCAACCACCTCTCCATTATCCAGAACGATCATCCTGTCTGCCGATAATACGGTTTTAAGCCGATGGGCAACCAGAATGAGAGTTGACTCAGGAAACTCCTTCCGGATCCCTTCTTCAACCAGGTCGTCGACGGTCTGGTCAACAGCTGTTGTCGCCTCATCAAGTATAAGTATGCGCGACCGACGTACCAGGGCTCGAGCCAAGCAGAGCAGTTGCCGTTGACTAAGTGTCAGATTGGCGCCAAATGAGGCGATATTGTGTTGCAGAGCACCGTCAGTGTTGGACACATAGCCATCAAGGTGAGCTATCCGCAGAGCTGTCCAGATTTCTTCGTCCGTATAGAAGCCACAGGGGTCCACATTGTATCTGACACTTCCCGTGAAAAGAACTGGCTCTTGGGGCACTAGAGATATGCGTGACCTTAGGCGCTTCAGGGACACTTTTGAAATGTCAATATCGTCGATCGAAATACTTCCGCCAGTCACGTTCGTCATCCTCAGTAGCGACAGAGCCAGAGATGTTTTTCCGTTTCCGGGATCGCCGACAATGGCCAACTTCTCCCTTGGCTCAACTTTGAAGCTGATGTCACTCAAGCAGGACTTCCGGTACAACTAAAGTTGTCGAACTTGATGCATCCTTGGTCTGGCCACCAGGTGTCAGTATCCACAGCCTGGTCATCGGTTTCAAGAGGCCACTGGCACACTTTCCAGCATCGCTCGAACGCCAAGAAGAAAGAGTCCATGTCAGCGATACTTCTTGAGAAAACATTCAGTGTCCCTGAGAACATTAATGTCAAACCAATGGCCAAGGCAAGGAGGCCAGTTTTTTCGGACGCGTATAAAATCAGCGACAACAATGATACACAGAGAAATAGTTGGTTGGCGATGAAGTCAAGTCGCAACTGGAGCCAAAATCTTGCTGCTGCGTCTAGCAAGGCTGTGCAATTCCTACGATCGGCATGAATAGCGAATTCCCTCTTGAACATGTCCAGGCAATCGAAGGCTTTGATTGTGGTGATACCGAAGGCCGTTTCCCGGAAATGCGATCGGAATTTCACTCTGGCCTGTACGTTCAAATCTCTTGTATGTCTCGAAGTATTGGAGTACTTTGACTGAACTGAATAGTATTTCATTAGAGTGGAAGAAGTGCAACCAGAAATACCGGCATGACGAGAGATATGACGGCAATTGACAAGATGAGGCGAAGAAAGAAATCGGAACTCTGCTTCAGGTTGACTCTGAGGGAAGTGTCGACAGCATCCAGAGTCCTGTCGAACTGATTACTTGTATTTCCTGCCGGTTGTTTTGCGAAAAAGCTGTTTGACGTTCCAAGAACTTGGTTTACCATCTCAGAAGAAAGAATTAATTAATTGCAATCAGTACAACAAAGATAGGCTTACCTTAGAATGTAGGAGATCGGAGGCATGAACCGTCGCTGAATAGACAATCCAGCTACTTGCTAACAAGGCGAGAACCGTGCCCAGGGCGAGGAGGGCGTAGTCCAGCTGGCGTTGGGAGACCGAATAGGCAAGCTGTCCGCCGTTGCTCGCCTCGCTAGACCAATCGCTCAGCCAAGTCAGAGTCCATATGTTCATTCCACAGCCTATACTGTAAGTGATGAGTATGACGGCTAGATAACTGAAGCCCAACAGACTGATATACGCCGAATAGATGCTCAATTTTGGCCCGCGGGACGAGTCGGTCACTTGGGCTTTGGTTGATACTCTAGTCCATGCCTTTGTATGTTTAGCAATTTCAGCAGCTTTGCTGAACTTCAACGAGCTCGAACTGCTTTCAGCCAACGGTCTACCAAAGGCTTGTCTAATTTCTTCCTCAAATTCTCCAGCATCGCTGTTGCTCAAGTCCAAATATTCACCGATGGATTCCATGAAGAATTCGTTATTACTCTTGAGCAACTCTTGGAATTGTCCTTGAGCCACGATTTTCCCTTCTTTCAGCATGACAATTAAATCAGTCTTAGGTAGGATAGACATTTGCCGAGTAACCAAAATTCTAGTCTTTTCCTGTAACATCCCCTCAGGACCGAAGACATTATCGTAGATATTCTTAGCAACGATTTCATCAACACAGTCCAAGGGGTCGTTTAGCAAATAAACAGAGCGATTTGAGTACAGAGCCCTAGCGAGGTTGATTCGGCAATTAGCGGAAGCGCTGAATTCTTCAGTGACTTCCGTCTCATCACCTTCAGAGCAATTGTCCAGCACCTCTCGCAAGAAACAAGCATCTATAACTGTCTTGTATCTCTCTTCGTCATAAGCACTGGTGAACAAGATATTCTCCTTGATGGAAGCCTTTCTCACCCACGGTCTCCGCGGCAAATACGCAATGGTGCCGTCAATGTTGACCACACCCCTGTTCACATACATGTCACCGAGCAACGCAGAGAGCAAGGACGATTTCCCTGAAAGTTCGCCCCCGATGACAGCTACGAAAGAGCCCTTCCGGATCCGTAGGTTAATATCTTCCAGCGTCATGTCAACGTCAGCCCGCCACGAAAAGTATCCTCGGCCAACGGTCACGGAAAACTTGTCGTCCGATAAACGCTTCACAGTATCGTCTTTGGCTTCTTCGGCATCCAGAAAGGTCTCGAGCCGCTTCGCCGAAGCTCTGTACTATATGCGCAATGAAAAATGACACAAAGAAGGGATAAAGTCCTGATGTTCTAATTTCTCAATTACTAACCTCAGAAGTGCTACTGATCACTTTGGAGATTAGTCGCGCCGGACCTCGAATTATGTTCAGTAGAACCATGGTAACAAACACATTCAACGGATCCAGAGAGTTTCCCAGGAGACTAAAGGTCAAGAGGGAAGCTAAGGTCACCAATAGAGGGCCACTGGCTACATTCCATGTGATACCGGTTAAATAGAAGCATTGAGTTTTCATTCGTGCAATTTCGTTGTTTCTGTGCTTCAAGAGGTGATTAACGATACTATTCTCCCAAGCGTACATCTTGATCACATGGAAACCAGCTAGGATTTCATTAAGCAATTTGAGTCTCTTGTCTTTGGCTCGTCTTGATCGGACAGCTTCGATTTTGTACTCTGATTCAAAGGTTGACGTGAGGGGAATGAAAAAGGCTAGAACAGCTATGCTTGATAAGCAGGCCACGCCTATTGTTTGCCAAAGCAAGTATACGGCAATTCCAATTTGCACCGGTATTTCCCAGAAACAGTTGATCGTAGTCATGAAGTTGAAAATTTTCATTGAATCAGTAGCAACCATATTTGCTATCGCAACCGGCGAATAATCCGTTCTTGATTTGCACGATAATTTCAGAGTTTTCTCGTAGATGGCACCGTTGAGACTCGTTCTAACTTTAACAGCCACTGTCTCGATTTTATATTGCGCTTGAGTTCTTACCAGAGATTCCACAAGCTGGACTACGAACATGACGCCAACGTAAAAGAAACCATGCCATTTCGGATCGTTGTTGATTATGCATGTGAGAAGTTGCGAAAATAGCACCACATTTGCAAATAGTAGTATCACAGATACCAATCTTAAGATGGCGGAGCTCAGAGCGCTTTTCCAGTACATTTTTCTCAGACATGCCGTAATATTTTGATTTGCCGAATACTTAATAGAAAAGTGTTGAGACAGATCTTCTGTCTTCGCACCAGGTGGTGGTTCTATTATAGTGTCTTTCTTGGAATGATGTAAGATGGTATGACTAAACGATGAGTTCACCCAGTTAAAAGTTATCTTTGACAAGAAAGGGGCTGAATATTCAGGCCATGGTTCCTTAAGTGATACATATCAGTAAGTTGCATTATTCTTTTTAGCTCGCTGTTCAACATACCACAGTTTCGCCGAAAATGAATTTGTGTGGTATATGCTCGGAGAAGCAATGCAAGATGAATTCGGTAACACTGAGTGATGCCACACATGTAGAGTATATGTAACTTTCGGAGCTAGTTAACCACCCTTCCTGGTTCTGTTGATAAAATTCGTTGACTTAATCTCATAAAACAGTGACTCACAGTTATCAATTCATGCACGTCGTACACATAGGAAGAAACGGCACCAATTGCAGTGAATAACCAGAAAAGAAATAGGATTCCGGAAGACTCCAAGCCCTTGTCATGATTCCTTTTCAATAGCAGTAATGCCAATGAGTAAGACAACAGTGTCATCGCTGGTGTCCATATATTCATCCAAGCGTCATATGACTGGAAGGGCAAGGCATACACAAGCCAAACACCGGAGAGAGCTATTAAAGTGAGATTGATGAACTAGAACAACACCACAAAGTTAGCTCAGAAACGTCCATGTTTGCATTACAAATCTCAACATGCTGTACAGAGTGTACGGCACTCGTTTCCAATCTGATGTCAAGAAAGATGCTCTTCGAAACTCGATCGGCGATAATATCCAGAGGAAGGCACATGAGAGCCATATGTAGCCCGTTTTCTGGCTACATAGCGTCCATTTCAGAGTTGGCGAGTCCCACGTCTCATCCCAGTTCTCCTACAAATTGGAGATGGTATAGATGATGTAATATTGCGACAACACTAAATGAAAGCTTACCCATATGTATGAACCACAAGAATCCATTTTTGGGACACTTTAGCCCCACGGGTGTAACGAGGCCAACAAGGAAACTCGAGTGACAATTGAAAGTGGCTTTCAGGTTCGGCTAACATCATAGGCGACAATGAAATCTAATCACTTGCTTTCCCTGAAATTATGTCTTTAACTGTGAATCAATATGAGATGCATTGTTTTCCTTTCCAATTCCAGACCACGGAAACCAGGAAAATAATAATAATTTTAACTATCATGTCGCCGACAAAACGACGCCGGCATAAAAAAAACAAATAGAAATTCCTGGAATTGAGCGCCAGTTGTCAGCGCCATCTAGCGGCCGCCATTGTCTCTGTCAGATGTGTTGCGATTACTGGCATTGTTTTATTGCCTGATTGTTTACATTTAAAATACATTATGAGCTTAGTCACACAAATCAGGTAAATTAAAGATGGTCGATCGGTTGAGTATTTTGATCTATTTATTCACTGTCCATGCTTGCTACTGTCGAAATATTAATGGAAAGAAACCACAGTTATTGATAGTCTCGTTTGATGGGTTCCGTCATGACTACTACGAGAAGAACAAAGCATATCTGGACAGTTTGACTGATATAGCTAGTCAGGGCGTTCGTGCTGGCCAAGGATTGAAGTCGGTTTTCAGTACTGAAACATTTCCAGTGCATTGGTCCATAGCAACTGGATTGTATGAAGAGTCACACGGTCTGATAGGCAACGAGTTCTTTGATCCACTACTCAACGAAACGTTCACCAAAGCGAGCTCCGAGCGGAAATGGTTTGGAGGAGAACCTTTATGGGTAACAGCTGTGAAGCAGGGCCTAAAAGTGGGTGTTTTCATGTGGATTGGCTCGTTTTCTGACTTCACACCGTACAACCCCACCGATAGGATTCCAGTATATGACAACAGTGTGCCTCTGTCCACCAGGTTTGATCAAGTCTTCGAATGGCTGACCGGAGAACCGAAAATGGACCTGGTAATGTGCTATTATGAAGAACCGGATAGTTCAGGCCATAGATGTGGCACTAATCAGGACTGCGTGTCGGAAAGTCTGGTCAACATCAACACGAACTTGAACAATTTGACGAGAAGGCTCAAAGAAGCAAATAATTATGCAAATTTAGATATAATGATAGTTAGTGATCATGGAATGGCTGACGCCAAGTCCAAACCTTTTGTGGACTTAGACAATTATGTTGACATTGAATCTGTTCAAAGTCTTCGTGACGCAGCACCAGTGAATGGGTTCTGGCTGCCACCAAATTCGAAGTTTAAGCTGCCTACGTCATCTAATGACAATGTCAAGTTCTACGAGAAGAAGGCAATTCCAGAGAAGTGGCACTTTAAACATAACCACAGAATACCTGATATTCTTGCTGTGGCAAGGGAAGGTTACTCTGTCCGCAAGGTGAGCTGTTCCCTTAGTTGATATGTTTCAACATGAAAATTTCTCTACAGAACCCAGAAGCCAACGCGTGGCCACAAAAAGGGTATCATGGCTACGACAACAATCTACTATCGATGAGACCAATATTTTTTGCTACCGGTCCACATTTCAAAAGAAACCACGTTTCCGGTGACGTCTTTGAGGTGGTCAACTACTACTCATTAGCCTGCCACATACTTGGGATCAAGGAAGCTCCAAATAACGGTTCTCTAGTGCATGTCAAGGATTATCTCTCTTCATATCGAGACAAAGTCAACTTTGCTCCCACAGGTTTCCTGGTGATGTAGGTAAACACTTGAAGTATCTTTGTTTTCATATCCTTTATATCTTAGTGTTACTCTTTGTGTCATCGGGTTGCTTCTTGTGATGCGAAGGATCGTCATCTCGAGACAAGATGGGTACGCTTCGTTAAGTGTCTGAACATACTGGTGAAACACAGGAACGTTTAATTTCCAGATTGTGCTGAAAGACTATTAGCTATTAAATAGTTTTGGATAAAAAACTCTCGTGCGTCTAAAGCAGCGCACCTGAAGCTTGTTGTACTAGCCTTCCTTTATCACTAGTAACTAGCACTCAATTTTTTGCTCTCAACAAACTGAATTTACTTGTTGACATGTGGTGTGACAGACCTCGGCATGTGCGTAAGCTTGCTGTTTTGCTGCAGCATTGGGACATTTTCAGTTGAAAATTAAAGCTCCAACGACGATGATCAAGTTAGCCGTCTACCTGCTACTGGTCACCTGGTGTGTCCCAATGACCGAGGCCACCCTGTTGGCCGGCGTTTTTCACCTGGTGGGCACCCTGGTGCGTTTGCTGGGACAGCTGACTGGTCCCAGAGACGACTCGTCGTCCGGTCGAGCGGAAGGAGAACCAATGACGACCGCAGAGAAGGACTTTCGCAACTGCATCAAGACAACCAGCCCTGACTACAATGACACCAGGATCATCGGTTGCGTAAGGCGTTGCTTCATATCATACTCGCCTAATATCTCCCCCTCTACCACAGGGCTACTGCAACGGTTTCACCAAGAACACCACAATTGCCGCCGCCAATGACCGTCTCTGTGCCCGAACATGTCACCGCAACAGGTGCTCTATCTACAAGGACGACGGTGAGTTTCTTGTCATACGCAAGTTACTGACACTTAAATTCCACAGATGGCGCTGGCTGTATCTCCGGCGTTAGGGACTATTGCCAGTGCGCATATCCGAGAAATAACGTTCCTGTTCTCTTTGTCATCCTTGGCGAAGCAAAGCGAAAGATAGCCCGCGACACTCCGGCCGGAAATTGCACCAGCTAGCTCTGGTTGGTTCTGTCACCTCGCAACCTATCTGTTTACAGCTACTATACTTGTATTTAAAATCATTAATGATAATACTGTACCCTGAATAGTTTCGGTAAACAGAGCACGAACGCGATGTGTTATTTGTTTGCGTTTTTCATTTCGACAGGTACATAGGGTCACTGGAATACCTGACACGATGGGTGCAACGCAAGCCCATCACAGTCACGGTCGACCACTCCTGGCCGGTCAGTGGGAAGGAATCTTTCAAAGACTTAAACTACAGTAGAGTAAACTACTGTAGAGATGGGAATTCAGCCTATTCAGCCAGCCTTTTGCTCAAACTAGGCTGAGGCTGACGTGTACAGGGCTGGGCTGAAAGGCTGGCTGAATAATATTGCCTTTACACTGTAGGTCTTAAACGGTGTCCACTTTGTCACCAGCTCGACCGCCGACAGTCTAGTGGTACACAGTGGCCATCACGGTGGCCATTCAGTGCCATTGCCCTTTCGCGGAAGAACTGGGGCAGTGAACACCTCTATTCCCCTAGTGACCTGGTGTGTGTGTCTTCCGGTTGTAACCGGTACCTCTAGCCGTGAGCCATGGCATCACCAGCGCATGAGAAGTGCCATCACTCACGATTACACTAATAGTGATATCAAAATAAATCACTTGATGAATTGCGAAACATGAAAGTTGACTACGATAATAGGCAAGAAGTAAGCCATCATGATATTAATGGATTTTCCACTTATTAGCTCGATGGTCGGTAATTGCTTGCGAGACCATCATTAATTAAGCTCAAGAAGCAGCTGAATGACTGGAATATAGGCGTTACCTAACTCGCTTATTAATGACAGGTTGCTTGACGAAAAATTTCTCAAATCATGTTTTAAGTGTAGACCAAATGACGGAACACTTCAAATTGGCGCTAAATGTTTGAACCATGAAAAGATGGACATTAAACGTTCGACAAGATGACTGTATTTACAGGTAAACACAGTCATGTCTATTTTGATATATAAAGAACAACGGGACCACCTGTCCGTGAACATGAGCTGGTCACGCACAATTTGGTCACGCCATGCCTGTTAGCCTGTTACCAAACTTGTCAGCTTGAAAATACACATTGAAAACCAAATATGTCTCTATAATCAACCTGTTCGCACTGAGAACAGCTGGAGCAATTTTCGTGCTCATCTTTAATTCACAAAACCGACAAATTATACTTTGAAGGAGAACGTTTATGGGTAACAGCTGTGAAGCAGGGCCTGAAAGTTGGTGCTTTCATTACACCGTACAAGCTCACCGATAGGATTCCAGTATATGATGACAGTGTGTCCCTGTCCACCAGGTTTGGTCAAATCTTTGAATAGCTCCGGAATATATCTACATAACTAGCTGATTGTTTACAATTTAGCAAATCTCAATTCATCAGTAATCCCTACTCGGATTCGATCCTTGCACTCGACTATACTCAACTTTTATTCTCTAGCGCCAGCTGTGGGCAGTCTTTGGTGACGAAGCCCGTCACCGCCAGGAAGCGCTAGAGATGCTCCAGCGAGAGTCTGCCGCTCATAGCGCCATCTAGCGGCTTCGTCACCAAAGACTACCCACAGCTGGCTCTAGCGTGCCACATACTGAAGGCCAGCGAAGCCCCAAATAACGGTTCGCTAGAGAATGTCCAAGATGATCTCTTCTCGTATCAAGTCACAAACAACGTGAGTTCTAGGGCCAAAGTTGCCGGAAGTTTCCCATAGACTTTGCTGGGGAAAATTGAGCGCGCTTGACATCTAATGTGTCTTCACTGTTTGACAAGCAAAAAAAGCTGATTTGGTTTAACGAGCGCATGCGCGAAGTTTGGCACAAATGGGTGAGTGAGAAGGCCGAAGGGCCGAAACGAACGAATGCGCTAGTACTAATTAAAGCCAGTACTAATTAAAGCTCGCCCATATTGGTGAGAGTATTCCGAAAACTGTACCTCACGCCTCGAAATGATAAAATAAAAAAGTGAAGGCTGTTTTAGCTTTGGAAACTTTTCAAAAACCCCTTAAAGGTAACCTGCAATTTTTGAAACGTCCCTTGAATATTTTTTTATGCAAAACGCGCAAAAGGTCATTTTAAGGTAGATAATGTTTTAATGGATATCAATAGACGCATGTGGAAGCGAAGTGCAGTTGTACAGTTACATTTAACCGAACACATAGCCCCCGAGGGCGTGGAGAGAGCTCTCTAGTCGGGTCATCTTTTTTGGGAACGCCGGCGGTCAACTTTCGGTACAAACTCAGCTCAGCTGCGCCATTAACTTGTTAGGGGCCTGTTCTCGTAATCACTCTACTCATCATCTACCGACAAAACTTGTCTCGCAGTGAAAGTAGTCCCAAAGTTTGCTGACCGATCCTTAAAAACATCTGACCCGAACAAGTAGTGCGGCTAAGTGTTCACCTCAAGCAAGTAAAAGTGTATATCGAACGGCGAAAGGTTGACTCTGTTCCATTCAAGGTATAAAGAGACAGTGGCCATGATGTGCAGGTATCAGTTGACTGCAGTTCTCCACAGTTAAAACATCATCCTTTTCGACAAGTTGCTAACAGAGTACAAACATTCCCTCTCAACAGTGCAGTTAGATTACGACTTTGTTTCAACTATTCCGTTTTGTCAGCTGGTCGCACTTTAGTCATCACTTCAAAATGGTAAATACCTGAGAATATACAGTTTACAGCTTACCTGAGCGATGGAGTTCAGTGTCAGCTGTTGAGCGATGATCGCAATGTCCTAACGACAAGTTTACCTTTGCAGAAAGCGTCCTTGATTGGTTCCTTAGTGTGCCTGGTCGCCATTGTCCAGGGCCAGGAGAGGGTAAATGACTGGATTAACGCCACGCCGGCCGAGGCCGAGTGGGTGGAAGCCGACGACAATGTCGAATTCGCCGAAACGTCCTCCTCGCCCAAGTACGCCACTGCCCCGGTTACCCATGACAATGAAGGCCAGAATGGTCAAGTTAAGCCGGAAGCTTTCTTGGTTCACCTGAAGCCAAAGGCCAAGCAAGTCCAGGAAACGAACAAGGCGAAGTCAAAGTTTTTGCTGCTACTGCGCATGCCCGACGGTAGCGAAGAAATGGTGACCGGAGCTCGGATTAAGAATGACTACGATGACGTCATGCAGCAACAGCAAGAGGAATACTTCGAGGGTCAACAGCAGCAACAGGAAGAAGGTGACAGTGACCAACAGCAACAGCAAGAGTACGGCCAGTACTTGACCGCCATTCCTGATGAGCAGCAAGAACAGGTGCAAGAGGAAGAGGTCCAGCCCCAGCAACAGGAACAAGATGGCGGCGACCAGACCCAGCAAACCGAGGAGCCAGCTGTTCAGCAGAATGACGGCTATTCCATGGCGGCGCCACTTGACAATGGCAATGGCTACGACCAGCAAAAGGAGGACGCCTTTGACCAGCAGGGGCAACAGCAAGACCAGGACAATGGCGCCTCCTGGCGACCAACTCAGCCCTACAACTTGAGGCAACAAACCAAAGGAAACGACTATCAGCAGCAAAAGGAGGAAAACTATGACCAGCAAGTGCAACAGCAAGAACTCGCTGCCCCTTTGGCCCCTCTTGCCCCCGTTGCCCGGCGACCGGCTGCCTATGAGGTGCAGCAAACCAAGGGCGGAAACGACTATCAGCAGCAGCAAAAGGAAGACAACTACGACCAGCAGACTCAGCAGCAAGAGGAAGACAATCAGAGCCAGCAAAAGCAAGACATGCCCGTCATCCTCATTGCTCTGCCACCTGGTGGCAATGCCCTGCAAGCCGCCCAGAACCCGGCCATCTTGAGCCAGATTAGCGAGGCCCAGCGACAGGTATATGGTAATTCCGGTTCCCAGCAACAACAACACGGTAACTATGGTAATGAAAACTCGGCCCCTGTCCAGAGTAACTATGGTCAAGGTGTTGCCAATAATGACAAGTATGCCAACCAGTCCCCAGTTCCCAGCTACCCCACCAAAGTCCAACTTTCCTCCCCGGTTAACACTTACAACCCGTCCCCGGTGCGCGGTTACAGCCAAGCCCCTGCCCCAGTCCGAAATGTCTACTCCAATTCCCAACTTGTTGCCCCTGTCCGTCCTACTCGTAAATATACCAAGTCGGCCAACTTTGGCGGCTACGGTAACAGTCACTCCGGTGCCCCGGCCGGTGGCTTCGGGTCCACTGCCACCAAGGGTGGCCGAGTGCCCCCAGCCTACCCAAAGAATAACCTTGTTGCCCCGGTTTCCCTGCGGCCCACCCAGTCATATGCCGCTCGTCAAAACACCCAGTCTACCTATTCCCGCCCCGCCCCTGCCCAGAGAGCCCGTGCCCCGGTGCGAGTCCGAAACTTTCCCAATGTTGCCCGTGTCCCAGTTAACACTCGTCCCGTCCTTGCTAACCCCTATGCCAGTAACAAACGCCGTTCCGCTGACCAGCGGGCCAATGTCCAGTCCCTAAACACCTACGGTGCCCCAGCCCCTGTTCGTACCTCTTACAGCAACAACCGTCAAAGAAACAATGGTCAGCAATCACCCACCAAGAACCGACAGGCTGCCCGGTCACCTGGTCGACTGAGTGCCCCGAGAAACACCTATCAGGCTCCAGCAAACAACAATTACGGTGGCCAGAGTGTCCAGTCAACTAAGTCAGGTTACCAGCGGTCTAAGAACCAGCGTCAGGCCAGAGCCCAAAGGCCAAACTCTTCGGCCAATCAGTACCGTCAGTCTTCCTTGCAGTCGACCAAGAAACGACAGAACCAACAGCGCCCATACTACGGCTCCCCTTCGCAGCCACTTTCATCGTACAGCAACAACCAACTGGCCGACATTTCGACCCAGGCTGTGAATTATGCTGACTCACTCAACTCAGCTTCCACCAGCTTGTCTGGCCAGAGTCACGATGGCAAGCGAGTAGTCCTTCTTCTCTTTAACCACCAGGGCAAACTGACGCCACTTCCGGCCGCAAATTCGCGGATGATTGATGCCAGATACGCTTAAGTGTTCCGCAACCGTGTATAATGCATCCTTCATCAAATGATACCTATACTACTTCATTTCACTTCATCTTCAATATACTGGTCGGGATAAATCGGTCAAATGTACAGTTTGCACACTTTATCATACCTCTTTTTTTGTACAATCGTCTTCAACTGAAATACGTTATTTTGCTTGGTTAAAAAATAAACATCCATAGTGGTCATAATTCACTATGTTACATTCCAGTCTTTCATATTTTCTACTTTCCGAACCGCTGGTTGCATCGGTTATATTTTGCAATGACTTGAAGCACATCTTGTAAACTCTCTGAACCGGTACACTTGTGCCTTTTTCTCTGAGCCAGTGGCACTATTTCACTTAATCTGATCTCCCAAGGAAGAAAGCCAAACAGACAAGGTGTTGAACCAATCATAACGACCAATTCGGGATCCAGTAAGTCTAAGTTCTTCTTAAATAGTTGATCTAGACTTTCCGGTGTAAGTTCCGAGTTTATGCTTCCTAATTCACTACGAATGATCTCAACCGCGTTTTGCTTCCCATCGATGGAAGACATGAACCTGATGGTTGAACTCATCTTATTGCCATTAGAAAGATCAAAGTACGGTTTGACGAAACCTAAATACAACATTTATATTAATGGCGATTCGTAGAACCATTGAGTGTACTTACCATTCTTCACTGATACAGGCTCGTCATCCTTCCCGATAGTGTTACCAAACTGCAGGACTTTCTTCTCGAAGATGTGCTTAGTCTGTGCTAGTCTACCTACAGTACAGTGTTACATTAGTTTAGGTGATGACTAACTGATGCAATCAGCCTGTGAACTTGCCTGATTGGTCGTACAATGTTATATTCTTAATGCTCAGCTTCATACACCAGACTGTTAACATGGCAAGTCGGTTTACCAGCTTGTTGTTGTACTGTAGATCACTGGGATCGACGAGGAATGCTATGTGCTGAGGCATCTTATCTAAATTGTGAACTGTGTTCTGTAAATCAGTCATATTCATGGCTTCGTTCGGAAACAATCTTGTTCGTATTGCATCAGTGACCCGTTCGTAGAAACTATAACAAAAATGCATGAGCCATAGCGTCAACGCATAGAATCCTCTTCTTAATTCCATGTCACCTCGGACACTTATGGAGACAATTAAGTAACAAATAGATTAACTGGACTTAAACTCAGTTACACCTCATGTTTAGACAAAAATGATACACATTCACCTCACCGGGAGCCTAGTGCGCCTGCGCGTCCCATGTGGCACTCATCGGATCCGAGTATTTTGGTAGTCGAAGTACTCGTGGTTATTTTGTTTTCAAATGCAACTGCACGTGTTCAATTTGGAAAAGTTGCTGTTTGTTTTTTATATCTAAATATAGCTACAATGGTTTGGCCAAATTTACCAATACCTACGCCATCACTTGTTTGTGACTTTGTATCCTATGAGAAACACGTGCTTGAGTCTGAAACAATCAAGAAAACAATTGAAAGCAAGTCTTTGACGCAAAATATTCAAGTAATACTTCCGCGTAGGTTGACCACATCAGCTAATCGTGGCAAAGGAGACCTGGCCGACTCATTGCATACTTACATAAAAGAACATTGTCCAATACTGTGGTCAGTGTTGAAAGGAAACCAGGAAACATTGCAACACGGCGAGCTAAATTACTGCAGCGTCTCCAATGTCCCGCTGCATCTATTGTTTCACAAAGTGTTCATAGATCATTATGTCAAAAAAGGACATGTGTATGCCATCTCAGTTGACACTGACATTCAATCTGACGACTCTTTAATGATAACACCGAGTGGCTGCTTGAAGCTGTCACTGACTGAAAAATCGTACCATAGACTGGGCATGGAAGGCAAGCCATCGCTACTGAACCGGAAGAAGAATGTAATCACCAAGTTTAATGTTGAAATTGATTTAGGGTCTGACCTTGCATCGAAATCAGAAAGTAAATACTACACGCGTACGTTCAATTGTCTCCGGAATTCCGGCTTAAAATTCAACCTCTTGATCAAGTGGGAACCAAGTAAAGAAGTGAATCCTAATGTGTCTTCAGAGTCAATTAACCAGTACTTCATATTTATGAAGAACAATCCAGGACCCGGTGGTGCATACATGCTGTTGGAAGATGCTAATCAAATGATCATTAGCTCATGCCCGCCATCATTAAGGAATCACTCTGTTCCAGTGTCCCTGTTGCCGAGCCAGTTCATTGACTTGGACCATCCTGTCGAGGAAGAGGACAGGATCACGTACGTGCAAGATCTCATTGATTGGTGTGGAGCCCACTTGTCGTCCGTGTCGTGTAGCTTGCAGTCAACTGATCTGGATGTTACTGACTTTGGATTTGCTCGAGAAAATTCGGTCCCATTGGCCAGTGTTAGTTGCTCTCAAGTAAACGGCGTTTTCACCCCTACCATTGTGACGCACATCATAGACGAAGTGATGGCCTTGGTCAATGCAGCTGACCAAACAAGTTTATCGGAACGTTCTGGACAACTCGATGTCACACTGTTCCCGTTCATCGTGATTACTGCTAATGGCTTTCCAAATGGCGTTCTCTCGTGGTCAGGGAAAAATAATGAACACGGAAAACAACTGACCGGAGAAAATATGTACAGTATTTTAATGTCTTTACATGACAGGAAAAGCATAATTTGGCGTATCGCCGATGGTTATGATTTTTCGGTTGAAAAACTCTAGAGAAGAACTTGTTTTTCAAGAAAAAGGGCCAAATATTCTGTGACAAGATAAAATAAATATCAGGTGATAAAATCTCAAAAGCCAAGCCAGATTCTGATTTTAACAAATGACTGGATTAATTTAAATGGAGGAAACATGAAAGACGAAACCGGCTAATTAGTGGATGCAATGACGTCAGTGCGACCTGATACTGGAATTTATAGAATATAAGTAAACCAGCGAGTCCCGGCCACAGTCAACTATCTCGTCTCGTACCAAATTGTTGAAGTCTATTCCGCAAACGGAATCACTGTGGTGTTTGAATGTCTTCAAGCACGGACCACTAACTGTATCACATCGCAATGTGTCCCATATCTTGGTCGTATTATCACATGATACCGAAGCAAACAAATTTTCGGCATGTGGACTGAATTTGATTTTTTCCACTGACTTGCGGTGCTCGTTGATCACGAACAGTGGCCCACTGGTGGCCCTGATGTCCCAGCCAATAATTTTGCCCAAGTTTGATCCGGTTACGACTATATTTGCATTCTTTCGGCTCCAGTCGACTGTGGTCAAGCCAGTGGTACAGCACCTGAGTTCCTTGACCGCACGCTCGCTGGACGACTCTTTGGTGTTCCATATCCGGAGGAAGCCGTCGGCGGAAACGGAAGCAAATGTCGACGACATTAACGGTGACCAGCTGGACGAACTGATGGGTGACTGGCTGTTGAAAGTGGTCATCAGGGAGCCTGTCTTGGAGTCCCACAACTTGACCGTCTTGTCCGTGGACGAGGTCAGTACACAGTGATTGTCTGTTCTAGTTTTATTCCATTCTATGCTGTTGATCTCGCCCTGATGGGCATTGATCAGTCGAATCGGGTCCGGCGACGGCTCAAAATCGGACAAGGGGTCCTCGATGGGCAGGTAGCTGTTCAGGTCCCATATCTGGATGTAGCCGTCGCCCGAGGCTGACCACAGAATGTGGTCAACGGCCTGCGACCATGTGACGTCCAGTAGGCGCTCCCTGGGCCAGAAAAGGGAACGGAAGCACTTTATGGGGTTCGAAATGTCCTCGGGAAAGTGGTCAAGTACATAAAGTGCGCCGCAACCTGTAATCAAAAATTGATTCAGTTAGCCAATTTAATGGATATGAAGAATACAGACTGAAAATTAGTGCAAACACCTTTCTAGAGAGAGAGAGAGAGAGAGAGAGAGAGAGAGAGCAGCAAGTTTTTGATTTCGTTCTCTTCTTTTCCTCTCGCTCTGCTTAATCCAGTTATCCTGAAGCACAGCTGGCTTTCAGACCTACGGCCTGTAAGTTGGAGCTCACAGCTGAGACATGAGTGTAATATAGCCATGAAAAAAGTTTTATCCTGTTCCATACACTTTTTTGCATGATACGAGCAATATTGTGATACATCGGGCGAGAAGCTTACCTGTTAATCCGAAAAATTGGGAAGTTGCACAAGCGAACAGATTTGGAATGAGGGGCGAAAATTCTACATTGCAGCCAATGTAGCCAGGTGTTTGAAATATGGATTTCATCGTTAATTCGGCCACTGATTCAGTTGGATTTCAAACTGATTGTCCGCCGTTCGGAAACTGACCTGTCTCACTGTGTGAACTTTTACTACGTGACGACGAATGAGTCACAGTGATGGTCACTAAACTACACGAGACAGTTGATTGTGAGGACCAAGTAGCGGAATGTTCTTGTTTGCACAGAGTGACACAGAACGGTCAATGTCCATCTTTGGCCAACTTTGGCCAGAGTCCAGTTTGATTGTGATCTGTCCGCACAAAGGTCGCTCGTCGCGATTCAAATGTCCACTGGCTGAAGTTGAACCATTTGTTGGACATTTGAGCACCAAGTTCGAAGGTTCGAGAAGACACTTGTATTGAGAAAGAGTTGGCCAGAGCGACTCAACTTTTCCCTCTCTTTCTCTCTCTCCCTTCGCACTTGCTCTCTCCCTCTCTGTCTCTCTTTCCCTTCTCTTCCTGTCTGACTCTGTGTCTCTAATGTACAGAGTTACCAGAGAAACGCATTAGCTAATCTTTAGCCATTGAAAATCGATGTCCACTTTGCAAAACACCGGCACTTGTAGCTTCGAGTTCCAAGCACAGAGTAACAAGGAAAAATATGTTTTTCCCTCTCTCTCTTCTCTCTCTCCTCTCTCGCTCTCTTCGTTCCCTCAACTCTTCAGTTTGCAACTAGCGATAGCATGAACTTGTCTCTCCCTCTCTCTCCTCTCTCTCTCCCTCCTCTCTCTGCCGCAGTTTCTTTTCCTTTAAACCCAAGCAAAAAGCGGGTTGTGACTTCAGCCTATTGGCTGCCGGCTTTCCTATAACTATCCAAGCCTGGCACTCGTTGAGCCCGCTAGCTATTGTCTCTCCCTCTCCTTCCCTCTCTCTCTCCTCTCTCTCTCCTCTCTCCTCTCTCTCTCCTCTCCCGAGTCTCGGACCCTTACACAAACTGTAGATAAGATGATTTACGTGAGATATGGCGCTGTTTAAAAATGGTGGCCACTGATGGCCAATTTTTGAGCTAGACACTGCCTGAAGGACAGCTCGTCTATAAGTATGTTTGCATATGTAGATTAATATTGACATGCACCTCTCAAATATTATTCATATCTGCTATGACCTGTTATTCGTGATCTCGTATTCGAGATCACTGAGCTACTTAATTGGCGGAGAGGGAGAGAGGAAAGAGAGAGAGAGAGGGAGAGAGAAAAAGTAGAACCAGCGATGCGTTCAGAAAATGCCACAAAATCAACTGAATCTTTTTTGCTTCTATTTCTTCACATATCTGTGAAAGTCAAGCTATATTATATATTTTTCCGGCTAAGTAAACCTTATCTTACTTTGTCACTGACTCATTGCAGCTTGTTCGTGCAAATTATTGTGATTAACTCGAGTTAAAGGAACAGATTGTCCTCTTGTCACGTGACGCCATTTAAGTGGCAGCTCTGGTTCCATTGACAGCAAACAATTGGAGTCAATGGTCTTAATTTTGTTGTCCAAAGAAAAGTCAATTCGTTAATTAGAACACTGTTGCGTAATGATTCTGGTCAACATGAACCGGATTAACTTGTAGACGTCAAAAAAAGTTAAATTAATAGTGAATATTCCCTGATTGGTCTTTGGCACGCTTGTTAGACATCATGTCAAAGGTCACGTGCTGCTCCAGCTGACTAAAAGCTTGGTCACAATTAACCAAATTGCTGTTGACCTCAAGTTGATTATAAGAATTGTCTCGAAATTCTCGGCGATTCAAGTCGCAGGCTGCTTCTGTCTCCACAAGGGTTAAAAGCCACCTAGCTCCGCCGGGTGCCACTTGCTGCGGCTTCTCGGTGAGCCCTAGCCGAGGAGCGGAAAGGACACGGCACTAGACCCAGACCACTGCCGCCGGAGTCAACTGGAGCGTCACCAGAAAGAAAACTGCGCCCCCTGGCGGCGCCAAAGTCGATAAAGCCTATTAATGCCATGAGCACGGTTTCTAAATACATCACAGAGGCACACTTTCCCCCATTTTATTTATATTTGAGTGATATCTCGTGCCAACGAAATCCGCATAGAAGGTAAAAGTAGCAAAAAGAGAATACATAGCAGAGGGAGAGAGGGAGAGGGAGAGAGAGAGAGAAACACAATCACTCAAGTTGAACTTGAAATCGCATTTAGTAAATCAGTCATATTAGTATCTTGGAATTTGCATGCGCACACATGTGCACGTACGTAAGCCATTAGCTTGAAATGTAACTCTTCTCTGTCGTACGTGATACTTTCGACATGCAGTTGGGATTTAGGAATTTTGCGCATCATTTCTTCTTTTTCATTGTGCTCTTAATGTACGCTTTTCAGTTCCTGTTCAGTGACAAGCTCGGGGAGAGAAGAGCAGAGGGAAAGAGGAGAGAGAAGAGGAGAGAGAAGAGAGAGAGAGGAGTGAAGTGTATAATTTTGCCATTTATTCAATTTGGAAGTTTTGATATTACGAGTTGAAGTTGGCGATCACGTGAATGGTTGGTTGGAATTAGAATGTAGTAGAAAAATTAACTTGATGTATTAGGGAAATTTCATACTTTTTTGTTATTCCTTATTCGTTCTACGTGTACAAGGGGGAGAGCGAGAGGGAAGAGAGGAGAGAGAGAGAGAGGGACGCGTGCGGCCACCAAGTGGGAAAGAATTACTTCATGGCCACGATATCAAAGTTTTCCTTTTATTCTACAGAAAATTCAAAGCTCACAAAAATCAACGACTCTTTCAACGTGACTTTGAAAAAGGTCAAGCTGGCCAACTGACCATTTGCGGTACTGTACGAGTAGAGTTGTCTCTTTCTCTCTCTCCCCCTCTTCCCCTCTCTCTCTTCCCCTCTCCCCTCCCCTCGCTCGTCTTTCATTTCTCCAAAATAATAAAGCCTGGCTCACTTTTCCTTCTACAGTGCATTGTTTTGCTGAGGCACGTTTCGTCTCACTTACCTGTAATATACCTGCAATATACATGACTGTTTCTCGGTTTGCAAAGCACTGGCAAAGGCGGGATGACAGGTGTCTCTCTCCCTCCCTCTCTTTTCCTTTGCTTCTCTACGGTTGACAATGTTTTATGACTATCGGCCCGCTCGTAGCTGGCTTCTATAGTAGATACCTGTTTCTCGGTGCAAAATATAGTGCGAAACACTTTTTTACCTGTCCTCAAGGGTGAAATTATATGAATTTCCTTTTTTTCCTGTAACCTGAAGCTGTAGTCGCTAACGACTTCAACCGAAAAGGAGGACCGAGAGGGAAGAAAGGAACGCGAGAGGGAGAGAGAAATTCGAATACCCATAATATGCGCGTAGTTGAATTTCACGTCTATGTGCAATGTGAGGAAAAAATTACAGTTATATATCAAGGTAATGGTACTTAATGTACATCTCAATTGACTACACAAAAGCAATTATCAGGTTAAAAGTTGCACTCGGGTGCAGCTTGGTCTCTCATTTTTCCGGCCCTTCGGTGGCGGACATGACACCCCTGGTATGTTTCAGACATAGAAGAAACACTTACATACCTTGCATACCACTGACAGGTAGGACGAGCTAATGAAATGATAATGATACTCATACTCAGGTGACCGTCTCAAGAGTGATGTTTCGATAATAAGCATGTGCTCAGTATGTCGACTAACCCATACCTTGTCTGACACGGCGGCCATCTTTTATCTGCTCAAATACAGTTGTAGATGGCACATTTTTTTCTGCACTGCCAGCGGAAAAAACGATACATCAACATGGCGGTTATCGAAATTTTATGAGAACGTGATGTGAAAGCTATAAAACGAAATTAGTTTTGTGTGTTTTAATGGGAAAAGAATCCATAATTTTCCGGCTATGTTCGGAGCAAGTCATCCTTTCTGTAGAAATGTATTGAAATAGTATATCTTAGAAAATAATTTTCTTGTCGCCGAATTCTAAGGACATTATTAATGACGCAAATGAAACTTTATCATGTTGCTAATGACGGTGTTTGCAAACACGAATCGATTTATTATTTTTTATTAATTTTCCATTTCGAGGGCTTGTCAAATGTGTTAATGGTACACATCTATGTTGGACGAGTTTTGAACCATATTTCCAGTTTTATCATTTCCTACCTGAGAGCAAGAGAGTCCGCAACACGCATTCCAAATTCATGATTCCCATTTGATGACAGGTTTCAAGGGTGCTAAAATTAGGAGACTACCCCTCATTTCAGTTGATTGGTCAAGTGTACCACTTTAACTTCGTTTAAGCGTACATCGTGCCCAAAGTTGGCCCTTGCCTTGATGGACATCTAAATCCTCGCCGTCAGTCAGTTGCTGCCTGTCTGGTCAACTGGTGAGCCTTTGCCCATCACTAGTGAGTTCAGCTAGTGCAATTTGCTGCAAAAAAGAAAACAAATTGCAGCACGTGCTGATCATCAGCATGAAGGACGCAAAAATATGAATACGGAATGCAGGATATTGACGGGAACGGCATTTAAGCGCGCAGTCTCCGCTAGATGGCGCTCGCGTCAGTGGGCTCTGGCCAACTGGACGAACTGCTACATGTGATGTCACCAACCGCTTAATTTATCTACAAACAATCATAAATCAAAATACTTGATGTTAAAATGGACCCATATTTCGGTTTCTATAACCATTTACTGCTAAAGGTCCAATATTTGCTCTTTTTTCTCAGTGTGTTCAACTTAGGGGGTCGTCACGTTCGCTCAAATGGCTGCTGAGTTGTAGTATATCAATTTTAGTTTCCAACCTCCTAATGATTGCTCTCTACCCGGTTAAACTGCGTAATACACTTGACTTTGTGATGATGAAGTGAAAGAAAAGAAGAAAAACGACTCCTTAGTTAATTAACAAAAAAGAACGCTGCTATAGAAAAATATATACTTATATGAGCACATACACTCAGAATGCTTAATTGGAAAATGTATATTTCTTTGCACTCTCTGCTAAGTATTCGGCACACACAGGTAGATGATTAATTTGTTGGCCGGGTCATATGTCATGCAAGGTACTTTCCGAGCTCAGCATATCATCCATATTTCATATTTTTCGGGGCCTGTACACATTGTTTGCCTGTAGGTTAAAAAAGGCGTGGCCAAAAAAAGTTCCATGAAAGGTGTCCACATCTAGTATTCTATGCAAGCCTGAAAAAAACGATTATAGATCGAGCCTATGACATGATGCTATCTACTTCCTAATGAGCACCCATTCTTCACTCTGGACATATTTGCCATTCCGAGGCAAGTGGTCAAGCTATAACACAACACAAGCTATAGTATAAAAAACTGAGCAACCTGCAGCTGTTGTTTGTGTTTGCCGTAATTTCGCTCAATTTAGAGTTTAACGTACCTGCATATTACACTGTAGATACTATATATACTATACTCACAGGTAGACACGGCACATAATGGGCACCTTTACGCAAAACGTGCACCTTGAGCCACGATGATTAGTATCTATCAGGTACGCCCTGTGATGAAGGCGAGGCTGCACCCAGGTAGAGGGAAGCCGGGTGATCGAACACCAATCAATGGCCAGGTACAAATTGTCCATCCATTATGCAATGCATGATTCGCCGTGAAATGGGAAAGACTTGCACGAAGTGTATCACAAATATGGCGAGCATAGAAGAGTTTCCTTACCTTGCCTTACCTGCGTACGTACACCTGACGGAATGTGAGCAGTTTTGATTAATTGAACAATCAGCCAGTTGCTTGTAGCTCATTAGGCTACCGTAAGACTGCACGTACCTGTCCTCTTTCTACCTGGAGGAGAAAATTCACGTGAATATTATATCAAGTCAAATTTGATGGCTACTTAGAAGTCGTTTAAATTGCCGTTTTCGAACATATGCGGAAAAGCTTGTACCTCATTGATGATGTCAATGCTCAATTACATCATGAAAATGGCTCGCTTTCATCCTTTTTCACTTTTTACCTGTATTGAGATAAACTTGAGCCAGCAATTAGCGGCCAGGTATATACGTCGCGTGTCCCTGCTACCTGTCGTTCCCACGGTCATCACAAGTGTATATGTTCTTCCCTCTAGCATAGCTTGAATGGAATATATAATATGATGCAAGTCACTTGGTATCAACATGTTTCTCCGGAAATTCTGGCATATTATATATACAACTATGCACATCATACTTCTAGTCGCAGTAAAAGCACTCGTACCTTGTTTCCAGTGCCCATCATCGTCACCGAGAGGCCAAAGTTGTCACTGCCCACCTTAAGTGGGCCCTCGGGGCCAACCTTTCATCGGCCCATTAAAATGTTATATACCTGTATGTCAGGAAACCGTTTTTCGAGATATTGCGTTTATTCACTTTTCTAGGAAACAGCATCCAATCTCATTTTGAAAATACATATATCAGCATACAAGTTTCCTTTCCGCAAAAAGCGAACCAAAATTAATATTCATAAAATATATCCTTCACAGAAAATCGTATAACAGTTCGGTTTCTCATTGTATGCTATAGGTTTGCGTGACTGTCTTGAAAAATAGTATCTTCTCAGTGGTTGTCGGCAACTCGGGTTAACATGAAAGAGAATCCTGATGTGTAAGTTTGCATTCTCTGTACATCAAGCAATTGCAATATGCAACTGATACTGAAAAAGCCCTTGCTTGGCAATACGAGTAGTAGATACATGTATATTCAACGAATTTTTGTACCTTTAAGCTTTGCACCCATACCATGGGTGAATGGTATGACTCGAATATAATTTTTGAGGAGCCACGCATAGGTTTGACTTTGATGGCAAGTTGTGAGCGAAATGCAAATGGCTTCCCTGTTATTGTTTGGGTCAAAAGCCTATAATAGTGTAACTATAATGTAATATAATAATAAGACTGTCGAATATAAAGCTCATATACTAAAGGTACAAAACAAAATGGAAGTCGGCGACATGCAAATCCTTGTGAATACATAATATGACCAGAGCTTCTTTATTTCGGGCTAAATTCAGTTCGTTGATTTAGACGGCATTTGTCATGAGATAAGAGCCATGAAATTAAGCATTGTGATCTTGAATGAGTGCGGAAATAGTTTCTCAAGACCATAAAATGGCCGTTAAGTTTTTTTTCATCCTACCTTTGAATGGAATCGTTACATGAAGGGATTGTAAAATTATGATTTGAGCGTTTTAGAAAATTGCCTTGATGCTACTGAGTTTATACCATGAATCTACACTTTGAATTTAAATTAGGGTATGTGTATGCGTTTGTGTGTTCCTAATGGTACACCTTAATGGGCTCAGCTCTGTGTGACCAGACAAATATTTCAAGGTGGAATTTTGGGATGGTATCTGAACTCATCCCTTTCATTTAATGGACTTAGGATTTCGGCTTAAATTCCATTAATTCTGTTTGTCTAGACGTACTTGATGATCAGATTAAAGCTAACGGATACGAATTTACTGGCTGTTAGATTGCCTTTGGTGACTGTCTTGTTGTGTATATTACGTCTAAATGAAACTTTCATATCATTTATTCACGTATGTGGAACGATTGGTGGCATGGTAAGCTGTTTCTTTAATTTAAAATTCAAGCGGGTCAGAATATAAAAAATATGAAAACAAATTAACCCGCGGGCCAGTTTGGTGTTGGTTTGACTTCAGCTACCTCTCTATGTTTGACTAAACAACGATCTCGATCGAGCGAAATTTAGCATCGTTGGAAATATATAACATCATCAGACAGAATGGTCAGAAAAGAAGAAAAGATATGATAAAAACAACAAAAAATGGCCGACACTTGGTACATGTAGAGCGTAAATGTACATCAAGTGCGAAGCATTGCGTGCAAAGATGCTCATTGCTCTCAATTTCGCATCCTGGTCAATCTATCAGTTCAAAGAAAGCAAAACAAGTGTTGGCCTACTGGCAAGTTGACCATAAAGAGTATTGGCCATTGATGACGTCAATAAAGTTTCTTTTACTGGCATAGCTGAAATTGAGAATGACGATATATTTGTTTCTTTTTTCTCGGAAAGCAATTCGGCGCCATGGAAGTGACTCTGTTTTTGTGGAACAAATTGCAGCATCCATCTACTCGCGTGCCGCCATCGAATGAAAATGCAGCCAGGAAATTATCTCAAAATTGGCCAATATTATAGAATAAGGCAGTAAAAGGAAAATACAAAGCGAAAAGGCAAACAAAGGTCAAGTGGGCGCCAATAAAATGCTTCTGCGGAGCGCACTAATGAAACCACCCCTGTTTTCCCGATTCGCGCTTTTTCTTGCTTATACTTTGGTGAAGAACTGGTGGCTGACTTATGTGGTATTTAATTGCGTTTCTATGATTCAAAATGGCTGCCCAGCATCATTACATGCCTTCAGAAATTGCCAGGCTGGTCCTTGGTTACCTCAGGAATCAAAAGTGTCACAGTGCTGCCGAAGGGTTTCTCAAGGAAAGTAAACATTTGTCTGAATACAAAGACTGCCTTGCGGAAGGTTACGAGTATCCTCTTCAAATCGGTGGCCGATCGCTGGTCCAGATAATCAACAAGCCATTCAACGATGGTAAGCCTAATGTCACAACGGCCAGACAGTGCCCACCACCGCCCACGACGCCTAGACGAACTCCAGCAAAGGTGGTGAAGGCAGCTATCCAGCGATCTACGCCAAGGAAAAGTGAGACACCCAGGAAATTGTGTGACGTCAACAGCCCTTTGGATAAGACACTCACGCCGCCGAAGAAAGAAATAGTAGAACCCACCAAGATTGTTGGCGAACTTATAAATAATCCAAATGTCCCTGATGCCTTAGCAGTTGCTATGAACAAAATATTGAACTGTTCTCCCGAAAAACCCTTGATTGCAGCTATAAATTCTGGGCCTTGGATCACAGATACGGGCTCTACTTGTGAGCCAATCAACGTGCCTTCTAGTGCACAGTTAGATAGTATACTTAAAGAGCTGGAAAAGGATGACGGTTACAAGGATTTCATGGACGACATCCTCCGTAAAATGGACGTTGAAGCATTTGAATCAGTGTCTCAAGTTGGCAGTTCGTCTCCATTTACCGGAAGCGAGGGAGTCAACAGCACCTTAACCACTCCAAGACAAGCTAGACACAAATTTAGTCCCATTAGTTCAGGCCCTGCATCACAGACTGATTATGCCACCAGCCCGAGTGTTGTCAAGAATTTGAATAATGTATTCAGAACTCCAGTGAAGCGAGCCACCGAAGATGTATTTGCATCTTCTCCATTTGTACCGTCGTCGAGTCCTTATAGTGAAGCACCATTTACGCCGAGCAAAGTATTCTGTCCTGATTTCAATGTGCTCACAGCTAGTCCACCTCAGCAGCCGCTCCTAACCGGCATCGCTAATTACCTTCCTATATTGCCTGCAAGTTTGACGCCGAACCTTCAGACAGCGACATATGCCATCATTTCCGCTTCCCCTCAGGAGCCTCTGGTCGACTCAAGTAAACTGGAGGCTGCAATTAAAGCTCACCGCCGAATAGTGCCGAAAGGGAAGTGCATAAACTCCAAGTTATATCAGGACATGAATGGTCTCAAGCCGAAACGGAAGGCCACGGATGACGAAATCAGAGATCTCCTTAAGCAAAACCAAAAAATACTTCCGAAAAATAGTCAACACACCGAGCAGCCCGGAAATTATGTCACTGGTCGACCGAGAAGGAAGACGTTTCGAAAAGTAGCTCGCTCCCTAGGCTACGAGGAAAAGAAAGTCGCTCCAAAAAACAAAACAGGCCAGCTTACTGCAAATGAGCAAGGGACCATCATGATTGACTCGACTCAGTTGGAATTGCTCAAGAACATCGACACAACGGCCATAAACCAAGTTATCTCGGAGGCTCATAAACTCAGTTGACCAGATCGTGTCATCTAGTTCCATTATACACATTTCGCTTCGATTATTTATGTCTTGTCATTTCGGTTGCACGTTTTCAAGAGAAAAAATCGAGATTTCCATCTCTGCCTCTCAAAGAATAAACAAACCGTCATTTCTTACAGTCAACACTAGATGGCGCTGCTTTTTTTGCGTTCTCGTTCGAACTTCGAATGAGAAGGACAATGTGCATATTTTCATCTACTTCGCTGTTCCAACGACCATTTTTGCTTTTCCTATTCCCTTTTTTCACATGAATTCAAATCGAACCAAAATTCACAGAACCACAATTGGCAAAATAATTCAGTTTTAAAATTAGATTTCGCATCCGAAATCCCTTGTGGTTATTTCCGCAATGCACTGAATATATCTCATTCTTCCCCTCTCCCTCTCTGTGATATGGTATTTTTGTTATGCAAAGAGCAACCTGTAGACTTTATAAAAAGTATATTACACTAAGAAGCATTACAGTATGGATGACTTTGAATCTGAGTCTTTACATAATATAGATGCTTCCTATTAATAATGGATGTGCGGTGAGGCAATTCCTCTATTTTTCCTTTCGCTCTTGCCCAGAGAGCGAGAGAGGAAGAGATGAAGAGAGGAAGAGGGAGGTAGCCAGGAGAGATAGAGAGGACAGATTCCAGCGAATCCGAATGTTCTTTTTACATAATGATGTTATGGTTGAAAACCTGGAAGAATGTAAATTCGGAACAAATTGTGAATTTCAGTTTTTTTCTCGTTGCATAATAGATGACAACTCACAGCAAAGTCGTAGTAAGTGGTGTGAATGTATTGACCGCTGTCCTCTTCTAGAGACAGTTTCTCTGGCTTGTCATTAGTTTGCTCTTGAGTCGTAACGAGGCCTATCTTGTTGTTGGACGACGAAGATGATCCCACCGAACATTCACAGTGAACATAAGCTGTGAAAGGAGAGAAAGAGGAGAGAAAGGAGTGCGCAGAGAGGAGAGAAGAGAGCGAGAGAGGAGAAGGGGGAAATGAGAGACATTAGTCTTGTTCAAAAGCGATCTCGCTGCTCAACTCGGGGCTGAGCCGAGTGACAAGTCAGTAAAGAACATCGGCACAGACATAGATACAAAGCGGTCGACATCTCTCTCCCCCTTTCCTCTCCTCTCCTCTCTCTCCCTTCGCTCGCTTCATACCGTGAGGAAGGCAAGGCAGGTCGTCATCCTTTCCGTTACCGTCCATGGAAAGGCTATTTCTCTTGATCTTGGAGTCCTTGGAGTTCTTCCTCCTTCTCGTCTTTATTTTCCTGTCACCCGTGCTGCCGCCCTGGCCGCCATCTTGGTCATCATCTCCACTTCGACCAGTGCCATTTGCTGACCTGAGAGAATGGACATTCGAAGGGGCAGAGAGAGAGAGAGGGAGAGAGGGAGAGCAAAAAAGGAGCAAGATTGATTTCATATTGATGAGTCGGTGCAGCGTGAAAGACATATTTACTTGTAACTCGATTTGCTCCGAGACTCATGACCTGGAAAACAGAGAAGGGGAGAGACGAGAGAAAGAGGGAGAGGGAGAGAGGGAGACCGGAAAAGGCAAGAACATGCTGCATTAGCGATATTACACACAATGGGATGAGATAGTACGAATGAAAGAATGGGGGAAAGCAACGATCAGTTCGGTGTGCAACTGCATCGATGCCGTTGTGTGCCTTCAAAATTTGGAAAGTGTCACAAATGACGGTCAAAGGGGCGTATTGTGATATACTGACAGCCCTGGGAGGGTGAGAGGGAAAGGCAGAGGGAGAGAGACGGTGAGAGGGAGTCTCACCATTAACTTGGTCCGTATCATGATGATTCGCTTGAATTCTCATTACTATAATTATTATAGTTGAAATTAAAACGACAACGGCAACGGTTGCCATTAGTAAGCCCAGCAACGGATTGAAGGCAACCTGGTCCACTATGTCTAGAGGGCGAATACGAGAGATAGAGAGGGAGAGAGAGAGAGGAGGAAGAGAGAGGAAGGCAAAGATCAATGGAGAGAAAAGAGAAACAGAGCAAGATTAGAAACGTCAAAAAGCAATCCATACTCGGCAGCTTGAGTTCTAGAACAATTTGCCTCTGTCGATACACAACTCCAAGTCGATGCCTAATGCATTTTTCCATTCTCTCCTTTTCTCCCTTTCGCTCTCCTCTCGCTCTCTTTTTCGCTCTTAGTCATCCCTTGCTCTCATTCCATGTCGCCTATAGGCATTGTGAGCCCTTTCCTGCAAATGCAAAAACATACATGCAACTCACACACAAAAAAGGAATGGAAGTGAGAGGAAAGGGCAAGAGGGAGAGGGGAAGGGAGAGGGGAAAAGAGAGAGAGACCACCTACCGCGACTCATTTGTTTCTCCGGCGGACCCAGGGTCCTGACGGTCAGGGAAACGGACCCACTGCGACCCCTGTTGTTGGTGGCGTAGATGACCAGGGTCAACTGGGCCGCGGTGGGCAGGTTGGCCACAAAGAACCTCGGCTCGTCCTCGTTGGAGGCATTGTGATGTAATTTCTGTAACAACAAGTCGTAGACTTCCATGAAAAAGTATTGCGTCAAGCCGGAAGCGTCGCCAGCTGTACACTCGACTAGCAATGTAGACATTGATCGATTCGTGACTTGGCAATTTTTTACTGCTTCCGGTGGTCCTGTTGAGAGAGGGGAAGAGAGTGAGAGAGAGAGCAAGATAGAGACGATGCGAAGAGAATGAGCGAGGGAGAGAGTGAGTGAAAAAAGAGAGAGGAAGGGAGAGAGAAAGAGAAAGTTAAAAAATGAAAGCACTTAGATTACTGAGAGCTAACGACCATAAAAAGCTGTTTATCAACCATTAACAAATTGAACAAATGAAGGTAATGAAAGGATTTTTCGGCAAGAGAGAGAAAGACAATGAAGGCAACGTTGAAGAGCGGCAACAATGAAAGGAGAGAGCATGCCGGGGGAAGGGATGAGAAGGGGAGAGCGAGAGAGAGAGAGAGGAACTGTGAGTAGTGAATGAAAAAACAAAAGCTTGAGAGATGAGAGGAAAGGAGGACGCTCCGTTAAATACATTGGCCAGAGAGATGGGTACAGTTCTGTCTCTATACATATGTGTTTATGTTCTATACTTTATCTCTAGATAGAAACCAAGGAAGTGAAAGAGAACGAGAGGGAGAGATAGAGATAGAGGAAGGAGGGAGAGAGAGCGGGAACCCGTATGTACACTGTCCTTTGCACTGGTACTGTGTTCTAGTCGGAGGTCGAATTTCGAAGTGAAAGGAAAGGCAACAATATACACGAACACAATTAGTTCAACGACTCGTGGAAGAAAAATGCCACCGCAGAGACTGAGACGAGAGATGCAGAGGGAAGGAGGGAAGGAGCTAAGGAACAGCGGAGAGAGGAAAGGAGAGAAAGGAGGAGGAGAGGGTGAGAGCGAGAGACAAAGAACATTACCTGCTGGGACAACTGAGAAGACACAGGATTCCAGCTGTTGACCAACTTCATTTTCAGCTGAACATACTATCGACCCGAAGCCAAATCTGTTCTTAGGTACATAGCTGGCCACCGATCGCAGATTGGTGGACGAGAAGGACCTAATTTCGCTCGACTGGCTGGACACATTGGCCGACCACGAGAAGCGCACCTCTCGGGGGTCGGCTTCCACTTCGCACAGCACGTTCACCAGCTCATTGGTGCCGGTGGCGTAGACCAGCCTTTGGGCCACTTTGCACGAGGGGCGAACTGGGTTGGTGGAGACAGTTGGAAGGGAATCGAATTTAGAACAGTTCTAGGACACAGTGAGACAGACTTACACTTGACTCGCAGGAAAAAGGGATCACTCTTGTTTTCGCCAACTGAATTAACGGCAATGCAGCGATAGTTGCCCCGGTGGTGTTTCTTGACTTGCTGCAACACCAGCGACTGATTGGACACCAGGAGGCCATCCGTTAAATTGCTCTGCAGTGGCCGACCTTCGAATGTCCACAGAACTTCGCGAATGCCGGGATTCGATTTGACGTTACACTCGAGGAAGACGTCGTTTCCTTCTTTGATAGACTCTCGCTTTATAGAAGCGCCAAGATTGACAGTTAATTGTGGTGAAACTGACAGTGGACAGGACATTAGAGCAAGAAGACCAACGAAAGAAGAGGGGAAGGAAGAGAGAGAGAGGGGGAAAGAGAGGGAAAAAGAGATCGAAAGAGAGGAGAGAGGGGGAGAGAGAGACGAGGAATACGAATTATATACTGAATTATAGTGGATTGAGATCGATTGAAGATGGTCATGTACATGACATGTGGACAAGGGCCTACAACTGTGTGGCCACTTTCAGATATAGACAGAACAGTTGTGTACTAATATACAGTGGTAGAGGAAAAAAGAGAGCCAGCCACAGACAGGGAGGGGGAAAGGGAGAGGAGAGGGCCACCGACTCACAATGGATGTCGAGCCGCGATGTGTCCTCCACAGTGGCATATGGTATTTTTTCATTCGAAGCCTGACAAGATAAATCTTTGCCATTGTCTTCTATGGTAGGTATGAAGGACAGTCTACTAATGGTTCTATTTCCATCGCTCGAAGTATTGTTCTCGCGAACGAGATACAGCAGCTTGTGGTTCTTGTACCAGCTTAATTGTGTGTCGGGCTGCAAACTGGCCGCCATGCAATCAAATTCGGCCGCTTCGCCGGCCACCAGGGGCTTCTTGGGCAGTCGCAGCTGCACTTTGATTGGAGGCACTGACAGGGAGAGAGGAGGGAGCGAGAGGAGAGAGAAATAGAGATAAGCTGGCTGATGACGTGTCGCCTCTCGCTTACCTGAGTCATTAACGGTTAAGTAGGTCACATAGTTCTGAGTGCGGGCCGACCTGTAGTCGACGCGACACCGGTACTCGCCCTGGTCGGCCGCCATGACGGGACTGATTCTAAGTTGAGCCGGATGAGCATGGGTCTCCAGGAGCATCCTGGTGTCCAGCGAGCTGTGATTGGCCGCCGACAGGGCCACGTGGCGGGCATCAACGGAATAGATGGGCGCACCGCCAGAGGACCCTTTGTACCATAGTATGAGTGAGATGGCGTCATCCTTCCATAGGTATGTATTGCACGGAATGACAATCCAGCCGCCGGCTATTGCCTTCAGTTCCTCTGAGCTGACTGCAAGGGCAAAGTACAACAGTTATATAGTTATATAGCCCATGGTATAGATATATACGACAGTTGTGTATATGTACGTGTTTGCTTTGTACATTTCCAATGTGAGTATGTGTGTGTGTGTTTGTGTATAGAAAGAGAGAGAGGGGGAGGAAAGTTCATGGAATAGTCATAATATTGCATTACAAAAATGCAAAAATGAGCCCTTTTCGCTGATGCATGCAAATTACACGTGACTAATAGTCGAAGGGCGCCATTTAAAACTGCCTTTCCCTCTTCCTCTCCCCCTCTCTTTCCTCGAGCCATGGCTGTGCACAGTACATAAGCATTTGCAAGTGCTGTTGCATAATCAGGCCATAAAAAAGTGCCGCAAATTATTTGCTCCTTTACGCTCTGTGATGCAATTATTTTGTAGGTGTTTTTTCATTGGCCTTCCTCTTTCTCTCTCTCCCTCTCCCTCTCTCTTCGGCCAGTGATTGTGTTAAAGGGCAACCACTTGCAAAGGGGGCGAGAAAAGTGGCCACGAACGACCTGTCAGTTGACCACCCGGGGAATGTTTGAGGAGGGGAAGGCAGAGAGAGATGGAGAGGAAGAGAGGGCGGAAAGAGGAAACTTTCCTTCATGGTCAAGTGGGAAATTTGACTTGCAGAGTCACATTGGACACAGTTTAAGTTGAACTTCACGAACCGATGCTATTTGCATAAAGCTGAACGCATTCTTTATTCTCCTCTTTCCCTCCCTCCTCTCTCCCCTCTCCCTCTCTGCCGCCTACAATCTTGAAAGTGTGAAACACGATCCCTGAATGCCTTTCTTTAGACTACAGTATGCCGCTCTTTCTTTTCTAAGAGTATAGTTTACGAAAGCAAAAAAGCCAACAATTGACGTAAATTGTATGGAAGAGAGAAAATAAGCTTGACACGAGAGAGGGAGGGAGGAGAGAGGGGGAGAGGGCGAAGATAGACATAAAGGAGGCAAAGGTATGTCCGACGAAACATATTTCATTTGACAATTTAACGACAATGGACATTGAGTGATTACTGTTAGTGATGACCGACGTGACCAATGGTTAATCTTAGGAGTTTAGATTGTAATGGCAGGGAGGGAGAGAGAGGAAGAGAGCACGGGAGAGGAAGAGAGGGAGACAAGTGTCAGTTGTAGGAAGGGACCATTTATAAAGATGGCCGCTTAATTGCTGGCAATCTACTCTCGACTTTAATTAGACTTTTCGGTAATTACATGTAATTAACTCTGGTCCTCAAGTATCTCAGTCAGGATATGGGCGACAAAGCTGAAACGATTGTCCGTTTCTCACTGGCTTCTCCCTCTCTCCCTCTCCTCTCGCTCTCTTCCTCTTTTCGGCAAAGTATACCTCGACCTGACCATTCTCCACTAAATATTTTGCGATAACATCAAGTTACGCTCGAGCACAGCCCTTCCCAGAATCCAAAGTGTAACATTTGCACATTCGTGACCTGATGATGATGTGTGGCGTGCACGTGACCAGCTGAGGACAAGAATGTGCTCATAGTTGAGAGAGAGAGGAGAGGGAGAGAGAGAGGGAGAGGGGAGAGAGACAAAATGACACAACATGACGAGTGAAGAGACATCTTTGATGGCACTCTGAACTTATAGCAATTTGTGGCACCTTTGGGAGAGGGCGGGCCCGAGAGGAAAAGAGGAAAGAGGGAGAGGAGGGCGAGAGGAGAGAGAGAGGAGAGAGCAGCCCAGGGAATGTATAAATATGTCGTGGCGTCAGAGTTCCATTTTATGGAGAAAGTGGGCCATATATACAATTTTTCGCTCGGTTGACTTGCTATGAGACTATGGATTGCTAAACATTTTTCAAACGTATAAAGCAATTGGAATTTCTCTGTCGCAGTGGTAGCCTTAAACCAAAGAGAGGGCGGCGAAGAAAAAGACCCAAGGAGGAGAGAGAGGGAGGGAGAGGGAGAGAGAGAAAGAGGATAGAACGTCCGACGGGCTTTCCTTATTATTAGTGAAGAATGAAACCAATAAAAAGTTTGTTCTATCGATCAAATTCGAAAGAGCCTATTTCGTATTTCTTTGTTGTAGTCCTTCTTTATCGATAAGATATTTGGAAGTAAGGGCAAAAGGAAGGAAGGAGAGAAGGAGAGCAAGAGGAGAGAGAGGGAGAGAGAGAGGGAGCAAGATTTCATCAAAAAAGCCTCCATTGGAGAAAGCCTATGCAAAGTAGACGGCAAGTGAAAGGCCGTTGACATAGCGGTACTCTTGCGTCACCATCATGGGTTTCTATTTTATCGGAGACACCTTTCGATATAGATTTGTTCGAGAGGAAAGTGCCTTAGCGGGTAAACACATGGCGATAAGGGGCACGAGAGGGAGAGAGGGAAAGGAGGGGGAGAGGGAGAGCGAGAGAGGGCAATAACGTGCAATAAAGTTGCGCCGAGGCATCTGTCATTATTCCCTTACTTCCAGGTACGAAAGGGAAAGAGCATTAGCAAGATGAGTTCACTATCACTGACTCTCTCTCTCTCTCTCTCTCTTTCCCTCTTCGATGAAGAGAGGAAACAAGTCAAGACCAGAGCGAAAGATAGCGAGAAAGAGGCGAGAGAAAGAGCGAGAGATAAGGAAGAGAAAAGAGGAGAAAAAAGGATGGCCTAGAATGTTGAGCATCTTGAGAAGATGTCAATTTCCTCTCTCCCTCTCTCTCCCTCTCTTCTTTACTATGACACGAAAATGTGTCGCAAAACGTTTTCCGAATTACACACATTCACGAACGGACCCAGTTCTTAAGCTGCTACTTTCAGCAAACATTTCAATGTCGCCTAAGTTAGCGAGAGAGGAAAGGAGCGAGAGGGAGAGGGAGAGAGAGAGAGCGGGAGAAAAGAAAAGGAGAAAAACAGAATTCGGAATCTAAAATTGGATTCCATTCTTTCAAGTTGGCCCTCTCTTTGCGTAATGCCGAATAAGTTGCGCCTCTCGACTTCGAACAGTTCGCAAATGGCCATTCAGCCCGAAGTATCAGCCATCTCCCTCTCTCTCCCTCCCTCTCCCTCTCTATCCATCGTATATTCAACGAGCCACTATAGGCAGAGATTGGTCAGTGAGCAAAACTAGAGAGGGAGAAAGCGAAGGAGAGGAAGAAAGAGAGAGAGGGAGAGGGAGAGGAGAGAGGGAAAAAGAGAGAGGAGAGAGAGGCTCACCATTTGCGGCCGAGAGGGATGTGAATGCGTATAAACAAATGATGTACACTGACGACGAGAAGAAAGAACATGTTGAATCACTAAATGAAAATGGTCTTGGGAACATGTTGCCCAACGATTTAGCAACAATTTAAGCACAGGTTGACACTGATCAAGGTTGATTGGTGTAAACAGTCAACAGCACGCCGATGCCTTTCTCCCTCTTTGGGGAACATTTGAGAAAGAGCAGCACATGTCCTCTCGCGGCAAGCGGAGAAGCGAACTTTCAGTGGCAATCAACATGAAGATGACATAACGTGAGAGTGAAACTAACTTGGAACCTGAGCGAGCGAGATAGAGGAGAGAGAAGAGAGAGAAAGGGCGAGAGAGGGAGAGAGACGAAGTTCCACCGACAAGCTCTACTCCGAGACTGACTAGCAGTGAACTGCGGGCTTGTCGACCTGCAACTATACACGGCCTAGACTGCGAGTCGACTCGGCTCGAAGCCGCCAGGAACCGAAAATATACTCGCCGCTCGAGAGGGAGAGGGGAAGAGGGGAGAGAGAGAGAGAGATGTGTCAGCCGCTGGCGTCGACTCATTACGCATCCTGGCCATCATCATGTCAAGTCAGCTGTGCCTATGCGATTTTTGACTCTGGCTCAACTTGCCCTCAGGGACCAGATAAGTCCCATGGTCTCCTTTTTCATCAGCTGGTCTAGATTAAGATGGCGAGAGAAGAAGGGAGGGAGAGAGGGAGGGAGAGAGAGAGAGATGCACTTGGCGCCACTTTAAACCGTGGTTTAAGCCTGCTTCCCCCTCTTCCTCTATGTCGGCGATTACCTTTTCCTTGTGGCCTCTGATCGAGAGGGATCGAACAGTGTTTTTTACTCTAACTTTCTCTCTCCTTTCTCTCTCTTCCTCTCCTTCAACTTTCATCATCTCCCTCTCTCCTCTCTTCTAGTTTTTTGCTCTCAAACTCTCTTGAACGTTTTCTTCCGACAAAAACGGCCACCAAGCACGACACCTCGGCCTCTCTTCCCTTCCTTCCTCCTCTCCTCCTCTCGCAGAGGAGAAGAGGCAAAGTTCCTCCATACCATAGAATTTATCTACTATTGCATAATATATATGCCATTCTCTCCCTCTCCCTCTCTTGCTCTCTTCCTCTTCTCTGTGTCTAAGAAGCTTTGCGTGCAACTGGAGAGAGAAACGACGTGATTTTGATGGGAATTAATTCACGCACGAATTTTCCAGGTCTAAGGGCTGACTATGCATAAAAGCCATCATGTCAGCGAAGGGCACGAAGAAAGAACAGAGAAAATTAGTATGAAGAGAGAAGAGAGGGAGAGAGAGCGCGCCAGATAGTGTGCGAGAGGGAGAGAGAGGGAGAGAGAGAACAGTGCACATACATCGCAATTTGAATAATTTCCCTTTTTCTCATTCTAATTGAATAGTTTTTTCTATGAAAGCAATTTCCATGACAGTAAAATTGTTTTTCGTTTCACTCACTCTCTGGCTCTCTGTCTAGCCCCTCTCTCGCTCTCTCCCTCTCCCTCAGTCTCGGTGTACTTGTCTCACGACTACATGTCAAGAGCACGTTTCCTATAATTAAGCGAAATCCAGAGAAGTCTTCATATTTCTATCCTGCCGACATACATTTACTCCGTTCCTCTCCTCCTACTCTCTTTCTTTCTTCCTCTCCCTCTCTTCCTCTCTCGCTCTCTTCCTCTCTCGCTCTCTTCTTATCCTCCTAAGTCTCTCTCGCTACTCAATTACTGTCCATATGACCGTTACCCGTAATATAGCTGGACACATACTCAGGAGGAGGCGGAGAGAGAAGAGGAAAGTATATATTGAAATGAGCCCATATTACGCAATACACGAGAGCGAACATTCGTCTCTTTTCTTCTCCTCTCCCTCTCTCTCTCCCTCTCTCTTCCCAGAGAAAAAACTTCACGGCTATTTGTCATCATTTAGTAGTCAATGAGAAGATGAGAAGACAAGATAGAAGGAGGGATAGAGGGAGAAGGAAGGAGGAGAAGGAGAAGAAGAGGAGAGAACTGGTTCTAAGCCGTTGCATTCTACTGCTCAGTGCATTACGAAATATTATATATAGCAAGGCATACATCATGTAATATCGCTTTGCTGCCAGGACTTCGTTTTTCAACTATAAAGATTCATGAACTTTCCTCGCCATTTAAGAGAGACGATATTGTTAAGAATATGAGAAAGAACTCGCAAAAAGGGGGATGGAGAGAGGGAGGGGGAGAGAGAGCTAGACTTTCTGAGCCTCTGCTATCAAATTCATTTCCTCTCTCTCTCTCCCTCTCCCTCTCTTCATCTCTGGCGAAACTAGATTTTTCAGTCAAGCGAGGCAGTTAGAAAGATATCCACATTATTATTCCTAATATAATATTACACTTACATCAAGTTTAGAACTTTTCTCTCCCTCTCCATCTCCCTCGCGCTCCCTCTCTCTCGCTCACTCCTCTCCTCTTTCTCTCTCTCTCTCTCTCTGCCTCTCTTCCAGTTGGAAGTGAACATGTACATGAACTGTAAATCTGAAGCAAGAAAAAAATAATGCAAAGGCAGAACTAAGCGCATAATGTACATTTCAGAGCGAACACAGAATGTTCTAGAGATTACGAACATGACCCTAAATTCACTTTCGAGTTGAAGAATTGATTTTTCCTTGGGAATATTTCTTTTTCCCTCTCTATAGCCCGGAAAAACGAGGGAAAGAGAGATCGAGCAGAGAGGAGAGAGCTAGAGGGAGAGCGATTCACAAAATACATATTTTATATTCCATGTTCAAGGGAAACCAATTGGTCATTATAGACGAGTACTAGTCATCTTTTAGAACGGTTCAACTTCGAACTTGCCTTTTTAGGTCCTATCTCATATACAGCGCGAGGAATGGGCTCAATATTCGTGGTGAGCATACAAATAACTTCAACTCAAGAGGGAGCGAGGAGGGGAGAGGAGAGAAGCGAGAATCAGAGAGTCAACTGAGCACTGGGCAAAAAAGAGGTGCTTTAGTGAACCGTTCTAAATGGTTCTAAAGCCGGAAATGCCGACTTTCTCTGTGTGTTCGGATAAATAATGGTCGAGTTCGAGTTTAATAAAGTGAACTAGTTAATGTTCAGTCAAGTTTGCCGAATACATCAGGGAGGGGAGAGGAGAAGCAAAAAAAGAATGGAAAAGAGGCAACGGGCCCTAGAGGAAGAGAGAGAAAGAGAGAGGGGGAGAGAACGAGGAATTGGGAAAATATTACATACGCACTTTGTTTCATGTATATGTATTATAAAAATAATAAGTAATGCACTTTGTCCAGCGAAAGGTTTTAGTACCCGACTAGAGATATATACGGGAATCCATATTAGAACATCGGGAGCAATTTCTCTTCCCTCGCTCTCTCTCCCCCTCTCCTCTCCACTTCGCCAAGCTAGAGTACAATGTACATAAATATACATCACAGAGTCCGCATGAGCAGCGTAAGCTCTCTCTCTCTCCTTCCCTCTTCCCTTCCTCTCTCTCTCTCTCTCTCTCTCACCGACGATAATTAAATGCAAAGCTACTGGAATCACGTAAGACCAAATCTCATCATTCTTGGAAAGAGCAAAAAGGCTCTTAAGAAGAGGATTCCAATCTAAAAGCTAAATTACATGGCAACCGAAGAGAAATAATATACCAACGTCGCTCTCTTTCGTCAGATAAAAATGTGATTTATGTGATATTAAAATAGCCTGGTAAAATCGGATCAATGGCTGCAGATATTTCACCCCAAAGCTCATAATTAGTAGTCCGAGGGAAGTAGCAAAAATTTCATATATTTATATACCATTTCGCCAGAAAAATAAATATGCAAATTGGCCGTCAGTTGGTCTATTCTTTGATTTCGTCTTCTCTCTCCCTCCTCCTCTCTCCCTCTCTGCTCTGCGGCATTGTTGTGCAATGTTACAAACTCCCCGAGCATACAGAAATATTCAATGTGGAAAGGAATGTTTGCATGACCCGACTTTGCGAGATACAGAGACTCACTGTCGACGAGTAGGATATTTTTAATTTGTACCAAAAATTTACGACACATCAGAAAACTGCAACAAGCCTTTTCAAAAGTTCAACATAATTACAGGGCCATGAATATATATTTCGAATGCAGCGGCAAGAGGGAGAGAGGGAGGAGAGGAGAGAGGGAGAGCAACATTCGAAATTACGTAATTGCGACTATGGTGAAAGTTTACCTAGTTGAGTACAGCAATTTGCATCTAGTGAGAGCATCCACAGCCCTGTTAAAATCGGATAAAGGGAAAAAGAAACATGATTGAAAGAGGGAGAGCGAGGAGGAAGAGAGCGCAGAGAGATACAAGAGGAAGAGGGAAATTGAAAATGGCGAAAGATAGGGGCAAGGTATACACGGCATGATAAAATATATTACATGCAGATACGTAGCCAAGTTTCGCAAATTAATGCTTCTGGACATTTGAAGCGCGAAATTTGGACAGCAGTCAACTCTTTGTTTGCCATGTACCAACAATGTACCTCTCTTTTCCCTCTCGCTCTCTCCCTCTCCCTCTCTTGCCCTCCCTCCCTCTCGGTGCTTGTGTGTAGGAGGAAACACAGCAAAGGGATTACTCAACACAGTGCACATCGCGTTAGGAAAGCTTTTCAAGTCACCATTTCTCCACTCCGTCTCTCTGCCACACTCTCGCTCTCGTCTCTCCTCTCCCTCTCGTCTCTCTTTCGCGCTCTCTCTCATCTCTCTCTCTATGGCATTGCACAGCAAACTTTCTGAATAGACATGCTTGACATGGCATAATTTGTAATATGCAAGCCTCTCTTTCGAAACACACTTCAGATAGGACGAAGAGGGAGAAAGAAGAGACAGAGAGGGAGGGAGAGAGGAGAGAGAAGGCAAGAGAAGAAAGATCGAGAGCTCCCAAGAAATATGGATTGCAGTGGATACACTAAAGGACATTATACTTTCCTCTCTCTCTCTCCCTCTTCTCTCGGCATCTTCAACACATCGGTGGCAATGAAAGCTAATGCTGCCTATGACAATTAGTTTCGGCAAATGTGGACATGAAGAGGGGAACAAGAGAGGAGAGGAGGAGAGAGGGTGCCAGAGTGCACAAGGAAGTGCGGCGAGAGGGAGAGAGCGTAGAAGGGAGAGGGAGAGATAGAGAGGAAGAGAATGGAAAGAGATTCGCCCCTCACGAAGACAAATGCGGTTGTTATTTACAGCTGAGATTTCCTCTCCCTTGTTAGTAATTAAAAAGGTTCCTTTGAGTTCGCTTCGAAAGACAAGCACAAGGAAAACTGAGAATGAACTCAGAGGCAACCACGGGAGAGCGAGAGGGAGAGAGTGAGAGAGAGAGAGAGAGAGAGAGAGAGAGAGAGAGAGAGAGAGAGAGAGAGAGAGAGAGAGAGAGAGAGAATACCATGATGCACTCAGCTCGAAGATCATTTACCTCTTTGGCGTTCATCCTGAAACTATCGTCCTCTCTCTCTCTCTCTACAGTCGCCTATAGCTGGAAAATTTAGACTATGTGCTCAAAACTTCCCCCCTCTCTCTCGCTCTCGCTGGCAAAGAGCAAGCCATGCGCAAACTAAATAGACTGCAAATATCTCTGGAACCGATTTCTCTCTCCCTCTCTTCCCTCTCGCTCCATGTGTCTCTTTGCCGCTCACTCCTTATTCCCTCCTTTCCCTCTTTACAAAGTCGAATTCACAGATCTCTCAAAGGCTGACGGCAAAGAGGAGACAAGATGCAGCTTTAAAAGTATACACACTGCACTACTGAAGCCCAGTCTTGTTAGCATCAACTGAATATACATCACTATACTTAAAATGTGAACCGGCTTCCCTGACAGTTCGTCTCCCTCTCTCTCTCTCCCCCTCTTCATCTCTCTCCCTTTCTCTCCTCTCACTCTGCATTTCGGGCGGTATCATAATCCATCTCGACATTAGTTTTACTTGGGTTTCACAAACACTACTTAGGGTCTCACATCTAATGATACTCTCTTGCCGCTCTTATTTTCCCTCTCTCCCTCTCCCTCTATCTTCTCCCTCTTCCTTCACACTCACTTTAAGCACCAGCTATTTCTTATCTGCTTTTCTCACGCAACACACGATGAACTGAACGATTTGCTAATTGATTATTTTTCCATATGAAAAAGTCTATTGCACAATATTAGATTCACTTCGAGAGCCGTTCAAGTATCATTACTTTCGCAGACCTCTCTCGCTCTTCCTCTTCCCTCTCTCTATTCCTCTCGCATTCAATGCCTTCCTAGCGCTTTGGCTCTCTACCTCATCCTAGGCAATCCGAAGCCACAGTCACTAACTGGAGTTAGTCCTCATAACCATTAGGTCTTCACTTAAATATTTGGGTCTCTCTCCTCCCTTGTTTCCTTTCTCTCTGTCGATATCTCCTCTCCTCTCTCCCTCTCCCCTCTTCATCCGTTTCGATGAACCATTGTTCTTAAGCTGATGTTGCTTTCGTGCGATGGCCAAATGTTTGGTCCATAAGCAAAAACCTGTATTGTTTCTCCATCTCACTTCGATCTCTCTTTGAGCTTTCTCTCCCTCTCGTCTCTCTCTCCTCTTTCTCCCTCTCCTTCCCTCCAGCACTCGGCGTGCAATAACCTGCTGCTCATGGTGATGATGGTACTGATCGAACTTTGTTTGGCAGAATCTTCGCCTCGTTCTCTCTCTCTCTCTCTCTCTTCCCGCTCTCTCCTCTTCCCTCTCCTCTCTGTCTGTCTAGTATCCCGGAGAACTAGTAATGAAAAGGCGGGAAGAGAGAAAAGCAAAGAGAGGGAGAGAGAGAAAGAACTGCAAAGCACGAAATTCAGTCCGTGTGAAACGTGCGGGAATCAAATCAAAAGTGACTCTCACTAGGAAACTTGACGTGACTATACAAAGATCAATATACAGCGAGCAAGAAGAGGAAGAAAAAACGAGGGCGAGAGAGGGAACGGGAGAGAGAGGGAGAGAGGAGGAAGAGGCAAAGAGAGCGCCAGAGGAAGAGGGAGAGAGATTCAAGACTTCCTCGACTACTTTTCGCTTCTCATTCGCTCTGCCTGTCAACAATGCCTGCCCTGAACCGTCGCCTTGAATTCTGTCTGTCTTAGGAATTACATCGGAACTTGTACATTGACGAGAACGAGAGGGGAGGGAGGGAGATGAAGAGAGCGAGAGATCATTTCGAATACCAAGGACATGACATGATGAAGACCATAACGAGACCGACATTTTTTCCGCTCCTCTGGCGCTCACATACTGCAAAGAGGAAAAAATTAAAAGTAAATCGCACAGAAAGGCGCCCTCTCGGTGTTACATTTCAATTTTGACGCCATTGAATTGACATCTTGAAAGAGGGACGCTCTAAAGATGCGAATCAGAGAAGACGCTCTTGCCTCTGTCTCTCTCACCCTCCCTCTCTCTTCCTCTCTCGTGACTAGAAAGCGAAATGAGGTCATACGCAGAAATGGCAACTGAAATCAACCAAGCATCATGGCCTCATATAATAACAACCCACACTGGGTTTAGGCACAGCGAAAAAGAGAGGGAGGGAGAGAGAGAAAAAGAGGGAGAGAGAGAACGTTTCTCTTTCCTGTGTCTCAAAGTATCATGACAAACATGTAACTATGGCTTCTCTCTGTCTCTCTCATATGTACACAGTCTCTCCTCCTTTCTCTCTCCCTCTCGCTCGCTGTTCGTATTGAGTCATCAGAACCAAAGAGCGGCAACAGAGTCAATCTTCGTTATTTTCAGTTGCCTAAAACTCTTTGGACACATTAGAACAAAGTACTAGAGCTGGGTTCGCGCTCCACTGTGTCTCAACATTCACAAGGGCCACAAAAAGCCCAAGCGACTTGGCCTCCTCTCATTAGTGTAAATGGTCTCCGCTGAGCTTAGTACATTTCGAATCGGTGGCCATGGGTGAGAGGAAAAGAGAGGAGGAGAAGAGAGAGAACACTAGTCAAAGTGTACAAGTTCGCACTATCATTTGCGTTACATAAACACACACACATACACAAACACACGCAAACTGTAGCACGTGTTCATGGCAATGCGGTCACATTTGGACTTACCTCAAAATGATATGTTCTATCTTCCTTCGTCTTTGGACATATCTCTCCTCTCTCTCTCTCTCCTCTCTTGAGCGATGTTTACATCATAGTGAAACCACTGAACATACCGATGCATATAAAATATGTACCTAAATTGACCATCATGGTCAAAAGAGGGAAATAACGACAAGCGCTTCGCAATACACACTGCGTCCCCCTCTTTCTGGCGCTGTTTGCTCTCCCCCGCTCTCCCTCCCTCCTCTTTCTCCTCTGTGACCAGTTGACGAGCGTGTGATTATTTTTTCTCCGGTTTTCTCTCTTTCTCTCTTTACGGTATATTTGTTATTTTGCTTTTGTGATACACTCAGGTTCCCCTTTTGTTGGAGAGACAAAACAAGCCAATAAAACAATGTTATTGTTTCACTTTCTGTTTTCGGAATGATACTGCTAAAAAAAGAGAGAGAAGAAGGAACAGATGGTAAGTATGAGTCGAAAAAAGAGAGAAGAACGAAGATCGGTAATCGAGGAGGGAAGCGGAGACAGACCCGTGAGTACGAGTGAGAGGGAGACGGGGAGAGAGAGAGGGAGAGATAACTGGCTGGGCGTAGTATGTGAGTCAATGAATTGGTTTTACCTGACTGATCAATAAGAGAATAGCAGCTGTCACTGAGTCTCCCGAAATCGTCTCCATGTCTCGATCTCTCTTCCTCTCCTTCTCTTCTCTCTCCCTCTCTTTCCCTTCTTTCCCATTCTCTGCCTTGCACTTCCTCTCCTAACTGAATGCACTGTAAACAGGAAAGAACGTGAGATCATTGGGATTGGCATTCTCAAGGACCAGTTCTAAGCCTCTGACTTGATGAGCTTACAATGCTGCGGCTAAAGCCCGCCAATGGAACAGTTCTCTCTCCCGCTCTCTCTCTCTCTCTCTCTCTCGAAAGTCGAAGCTTCGGTGGATATATATTTGTTCTGTCACCTATTGAGAAGAAGAATTGAGTCAGCTATAATGATTTTCACTTTCCAAGCATGGGTTACTAAGCACGAAAGCAAGAGCAAGAGAAGAGAACGTGAAAGCAAGAGGGAGAGAGAGGAGAGATATCCTTGGAGTGCATTTAATTTCAAGTCTATTCAAATGCCTCGTGACTGTCAGCTCATAAAATTCGGTGGACTTGAAGCATTTTCGAAAAATATATCTTCGTCAAGCATGATGAAAATATCGGGAACACAGTGCAGTAAAGCTCTCGAAAGCTCTCTAACAAGAGGAAGAGAGGAGAGGCGAGAAGGGAAGAAATAAGTTGTCGGCAATTAACAAGACTAGCAATGAGGACCATTTAGAAATGTGCAATGAAATTAATTGGATTCACGTGACGCCTTCACGGTTCAAAATGTTTAAATTGGTCCTAAAGTAGGGACATTTTTCTTGCTCTGGGAACCAAGTCGAGAGGGAGAGCGAGAGGGAGAGAGAGAGAACGTCGAACTGTGTTTTCCGCTCGAAGACTTCGCATTTTCTCCTTCTTGAAAAGTACTAAGAGCCCCTCGAACCTTTCACACAGATCGATGGCGGACCAAGAGGGTTGCGAAAGGAGAGGAGAGAGCGAGAGAGGAGAGGAGTGAGTAGGTAGAGCCGAAGCTTTTTTCGCTCATGGAATTTGAGTGGAGTGTGACGTAACTATATTACGAAAAATGAAGTTAGAACAAGAGCCGCGAGAGAGACAAAGAGCGAGTCGGAAGAAACGAAAGCCAAAGAGTGAGAGAGGAGAGGGTGAGAGAGAGAGCAAAATGAAGTTCAAAAGCAAAACGCGTGCATTGCGTGGCTTTACTCTTTTCTAGTGCATTTGTGTTCTAGTTCATTCGAAATGTTCTAACTCGCACTCTGCATTCGGAATAGCGTCGGGCTGTTCATATTTTCCATAGAACTCGATTCCAAGTTCGACATTGCAAGATAGAGTGTACATTCCGCGAACCTTTCAGAAAACAAATATAGCAATAATAAAAGTTGAAAACGTGAGAAAGCAAAATATCTCTGGATCGTCTCTCTCCCTCTCGCTCTCTCTCTCTTTCTTCCCTTTTCCTCTTTCTCTCTTCCTTTCTCCAGATCTCTCTTCTCTCGTGTTGTCGCAGTAAATTGATTCAGGAAGAAGGCAAAGATATGAAGGCTCAAATGCCATAGAACATCGTAGAAGGAGAGAGCGAGGAGGAGAGAGAGAGAGAGACGAAAGAGGGGAAGAAGTGAAAACCGCAGGATGCCTTGAGTTTTGTCTGTTTTAGTGACGTGGTTTTTTGTTTCATGAAAGCTCCCTTCTCTCTCTCCCTCTCCCTCTCTTTCGCTCGCTTGATAATATTCGCGTAATTAACTTTATGGTTACGCAACATTTGGACCCTGTGTGCTCTTTATGTCCACAGAGTATCCAGTGCAAAAAAGAGAGCCAAAGGCTTGCCGAAGCCATATTTCAAATGGGGTGGACACGTTGCATAATGGCTCACTGTGCCCGTCGTGAATGGAGTTGCGTAATGAATTAAACGGTTTAGTGTCCCCTCTCCCTCTTTTTCCCTCTCGCTCTCTCCTCTCTGCCAACTAAGTACGACTGGAAGTCACGAAAATATATATGCCGTGAAATGTTGATGATGATGAGCAACATTGATTGAGTGCAACATAATAAATGTGCACATTTAGTCGAGCCCTGGAGTCTAATTTGCATATCAGGCTCAAGAAGGCGCAGAGGACGGAGAGATGGGGAGGGAGAGGGCGAAGAGAGGAAAGGAGAGATGATGAAATGTAATCACATTTTCGCTAATTGCGTTAGCCGCCGATAATCAAATTTGCGAAGTGAAGTCGAAGTTTGATATTTGACTTGTAAGCAATTAAGTGTCTCTCTCGCCCACGAGTTCTAATGAGCAACTTTTAATGTACTTTCGAGAGGAATGCCTTGTCCAGAGATGTGCTCCTGTCTCTCTCTCTTCCTCTCCTCTCCCTTCTTTCGCTCTCCCTCTCGAGACACTTTTCATTACAAGTCGTTGTTGACGGTGTCGTAGAACCTGAGTGCCTAACAAGCTAAAATATTAGCTGTGTTTCTTTTTGACATTAGGGGTTTCGGGGAGAGCGAGGAGAGAGCGAGAGAGGAGAGAGAAGGGGAGAGAGAGGGGAGAGGGAGAGACAACTAGTTGGGAAACTCAATATGTCCAACATTGCAAAGGGCTGCAAAGCAATACAGTACTTATATTTCACGTTTTCTCGGGTGACGATCGATGCCGTAGGACATTTGAGGACATTGTTAGATTAGATTAATGGATACACATATAGAACTTTGTGCTGACTACAGAGGGAGAGAGAGAGAGAAAGAGGGAGAGAGAGAGGAGAGAGCCATACAAGAGGACTATGGACATAAATGTGCTTGTTTTCCCACCAAATCACTGTTAGTTAATATTGAGGGCAACGAGTGTATAACTTTACTCCAATCCCTCTCTGCCCCTCTTTTCCCTTTCCCCTCTCCTTCCCCTCTTTCTCTCCATTTCTCGCTCTTTAGAAAAAGGAGAAAGCAATTTCAGTCACGCAAGGGGAGAGAGAGAGGGGGAGAGGGCGACATTTTGGACAAACTCGGACCCTTTGGTTTGGACAGTTCTGTCAATGTCGTTAGTGCGAAAAGGCATTCATTGGATTAAAGGGACAACAACTCACACTGTGTACTATTGGGTTCTGAGGACACGTTGCCCAGAAATTCGCTCGCTCAAGTATACACGTTCAGTGGAGCGGGAAAGCTGTAAACGAACCGTCGCTCCTTGATTGCTCTCGAATGTCATACTCGAGAGAGGGGAAGAGAGGTAGCAAGAGAGAAGAGGAAAGAGAGGAAGAGGAGAGAGGGGAGAGAGATCGACAGACAGACAGAATCAGGCATGTCCCTGCATTGGCTTAAATGTGTCTTGGTAACCATTAGTGCTCAGGTTAGTTTAGTTGCTTCTCCGACTACTTTAGTTTCTATCCCTTGCTCTCTCCTCTCTCTCTCCCTCCCTCTCTTCTCTCTTCTTTCCTCTCGTCTCAGTATAATCGATTCAGAAAGGGAACGACGATGAAGAAAAAGAGAGAAAGAAAGAAAGATAGAAAAGTCGAACGTTGCTTTCGCTTAACCCTGTCTGCCTGGCGCTCATCGATTTGCCTCTCTCTCTCCCTCTCCCCTTCTCCCTCTCTCCCTCTCTCGCATCTGAACTGTTCAACTTCGGTAACCATCAAGAAAAGAAGCAAGTCAAGAACTAGCAAGATGCTGCTTTGCCTCGAGACCTTGTCCTCTCAGACCTTTCGAATTATATTCGACTATAGCCGAAGAAACGAGAGAGGAAACACGAAAAGTTTTCTGGTCAGTTTCTCTCAATGCCTCCTACTGTGTCCTTTCGCTCTCTCCCTCTCCTCGCTCGCTCTCTCTCCCTCGCCCTCTCCCAATCTTCGCTCTTTGTGTCCTGAATCTTTGACTGTCTCTCCCTCTCCTCTCTCTCTCTCTCCCATTCGTTTTCTCGCTTCCGCTATGTGCCTTTTCACCGATGGAAGTATTCAAGATGTCTCGCTCGTATCTGACCAAAGTCCAAGATCAGTCAGAGAAGGACAGTTCCGAACGAAAGTGATTGTCCGCCATTTCCTTCTCTCGTATTTCTTAGTCACTCACTTTGCTCTCTCTCTCCCCTTTCCTCTCTTTCCTCTCTCCCTCTGTCATCTGAACTTTCTGTTACGATAGTATCATGACGAACACAATGTCACCCATTGGGTTACTGTTATAAAAAAACTATAAAACGAAACGACGACCTTTTTTCATAACATATCTCTCCCTCCTTCTCTCCTCTAGCCCTATTTCCCTCTCGCTCTCGCTCTCCCTTCTCGTTCTGTCCCTTTCCTCGACACTCGAGCATCATAACTCTTAGCCATGAAACTCAATACATCTTTCGCCTAATATGTAATGATTGATTGGCACTAAACTTTATTTTCCAACTTCACTCTGCCATCGAGCAGTTCGCTCACAAAGTTCGACATCTATGCTTTCCCTTCCTCTCTTTCGCTTCCCTCTCGGTCTCTCCCTCTTCCTCTCCTCTCCTCTCGTCCTCTATCTCTATCAAACCGCTGTCTTTGTTCTCTGAAAGTAGGGCTGACTCAGACATATATATTTCGCTGTGTAAAAGGTATCATTGCTCAGCAGTCTAACCACCGAAATTAGCGGCGTTGGTAGAGATGCCAAAGGAGAGGAGAGGGAGAAAGAGAGAGAGGAGAGAGAGCGACTTTTTTGACTCCGAAACAGAGATCAATACTTGTCTTTATCTACGTTCCGTCTATAGAATGCAACATGGGATGTTGCTAGAAAATATTATGGCTTTTAGATTTGCGTTCTGAATACATTAAGAAAAATGAATGCGACAGTGACTAAAAGTCTCCCGAGATTCAATGACATCTCTTTTCCTCTCCCTCCCCTCTCTCTCTCCCTCTCTCTCCTTCCCTGTGTATGTGTGGGCATATAATAACAGAGTTAAGAAGACCCGTAAAAAAGTTGAAGTGTCAAAACATTCCCAGTTTCCAGAGTCGTGATTGCTCCACTGAACATGGTATTCAAAGCGACTTTCAAGTACTCGCTAGAGAGTGTTCTGAAAAAGAACTCGACACACATGATTCTGAGGACACACATAGAACTCGAGAGAACACATAGTGCGCATATATCTATTGCCAAGTTGAATAGTCACAGAGCTATGGGTTAGAGATGTTGCTAATATTAGAAAACAGCGAGAGCGCACCGGAAACCATTGTGCAACTAGCTAAAGGTTGACATGTTATATATAATGTCAGCCCACAGGACTAATGGTTCATTTAGCTAATGAACTTTTAAACATAATTACTATTCGGAATCACAGTTCACATCCCTCACAGCCAAAGTCTTCCAGAGCGCAGCGCCACCTGTTGTTCGCTCGCTGAACTCGAAAGTGTTTTCATTTTGCTTTCTTTTTTTAATGGAATTCTAAAGTCAGTACGGTTAAGTATGTGGTTATCTTAGCTATGACTAGTGCCGCAAAAATGTTTTAAAGATACGACGTCGACAAGGCAGCTTGTCGGCATCGTAGAGACCCACTGGGTGCATAGGATTACACTGGCTGAACTGTCATGAGTCACTCAGTACTCAACAACAGAATACGACTTGCGTACACCAGCGCCAGTAAACAGAGATTTGCATTCACAGTTACTGAACCACTGATGCCTAGATGTTGTCGCCAAGTTCTTTGACGGTGTTGACCTTTGAGGGGATTCACGGTGGCCGTTGTCACATTCAAGGGTCCAACGGTGGTCGCCGAGACAATGGTCGATGAATTGGTCTGATTAACGGCCATTCCCTCGGCTCCTGAAGGTGCGACTGTTGTGTTCAGTTCAATGACAGCCTGATACAAGTATTTTCTCTGTTCATCAGCTGTCAGTTCGGTGTCGTTAGTCAGAACCAAGTCCAGAGTCGGGCCACCACTTGTTGTTTCCGCCGAGTCGGCAACATTCGGCAAATACGTTTCCTGCGACGTTAACTGAGTGGTGGCGTCAGTGGCAATGTCATTAAGTGTAGTTGTTTGCGTCTCATTATCCGACACCACAATCGGGGAAACAATGTCACCATCAACTTGTTGACCAGACACCCCTACTAAGAAGTAAACAGTGTGCACAATTTGACAATGATTAGCAAATGCAAAAGCTTACCGGAATAGCCGTGCCAAGTAATGCAAGTGACAAACAACAATTTAAACATTGGTTAACTGTCTCAGTCTACGACTTCAAATCTTGAATCGCGAAACGTAGCTTTCGGTCGACTTTACCATTTCTACTTCTTAGAAATTAACCTAAATATGTCTAACGTGCTCAAGCAATCTTTCCATACTTGACGCCAACTTAAATGGCCCGTGAATAATAAACATACTTACATATGTTAGTTGGCATTAAATGTAAACTTCTAATTAGCAAGTGACTACTTCAAAAAGTGCGACATGCGTACATGCGCCGATTCGACAGAAGCCGACAGACTTCTGTGGGGGAAAGAACTGATCTTTTCCCTTCTAGTAACAGAACCGTTCGCAGGTGGCGCGACCTTAGCATGCACACATTAAGCAGCAAATGGAGAGGGCATAAATTCTTCCCCCATTTCAAGGAAGGCTCGTCTGTCGGCTTCTGTCTCTTCGGCTCAAGCTGATGAGCGCCTGTGAAGGCAAGCGCTCATAACGGTCACCAGAGCTCTATGGAGCAACCAGAGATGGGCAGCTTCGGGTTCCCGGCAGCACTTTCAGTCCTCTAGCGACTTTCTGGCCGGCTTCCTGGCCGGCTGGCAATTAACCGAGTGGTCTGGGCACGGCTGGGCATTACTGTCTAGGGTATAGCTTCTTGCACTTGACATGTCCTGAGATATAAATCGTCCGATTAATAATGAACACTCGGTTAATTATTAGAAGCTACTGACGCACATTGAATGTGTTTACAAATAGTTGCACAGAGTGCCTGTTTCTACTGATGGTTAACTGCGCCCTCAGGAATACCATTACCTAATGGACGGCTCATCTCTTGATCACCTTTGTCGCAATTAGCTGTGTATTAGCTAACGGCCAGTCTCCATGTTTGGTATAGTGCTTGGTTGGATGGTTTTGCTTTTCTATGTAAGCAATGATGATCAATGTAAACAGTGGTATTTATTTACGAAAGAAGTTATCTATGGTCAGCAAATAGAAGAAATTCGTAGGAGGAGGAATATTTCTCATCACGACCACTGGACAACAACAACGAGATGATTAGTGAGTAAGTGCATATTGCTTCTCATTAGAACTAGTCTTTGTCGTTCCATTTGTTTGTAGGAAAGCTCATTTGAGTGAAATGTTTACGGTTCGTTGGAATCTGTTACTTAACATAACGTCCTTTCCACTGGAATCCTTTGCTGAAAATGCTAGTCGACGCGGAGTAGACGGCCATGAGGAACAGCTGTATGGCCAGGGCTGGAAAGAACATGGACACCGGAGACAGAGCTTGCTCATCGGCCAAAACTATTGTCCAGCTGAACACGAAAATGGCTACCAACGTAACGTATCCTATACTGACGTTGCCTACAGCAAACAAGTCGTGCACAATTCGAAATGGCGGATAGAGAATCAACATGGTCAGCACAATCAAGTTAACCAAGGTCAGCAGCACACTGGACTGTAAGGCTGTGAAGACGCCTCTTGAAAGACCGACAAAGCAGTCGTAGTACGTTACGAACATGCGACAACTCACATGCCTAGTCAAAGGTACGACAGCCATTTTGAAGCCATGGGACTTGACTGCGGCAGCCATCAGCAAATCTTCGCATACGTTTGTCTTGAACATGGTCATACCGCCGATGTGGTCCATGGCTTTTCTTGTTATACAAATATACTGGCCTATGGCGAAGCTGAACCGTTCACTGCCGCAAAACTTGACAAGTATGTACACCAAGTACATCTTTACGACATACATAACGGGAACGGCCAACTTTTCGCCTTGGGTTACCATAGTTTGTCTGGCGAACCCGGATATAAGGTCACAGTCGTGATGGGCAAGAGCGGAAACACCGTAGCTTATGCTATCGGCGCCATGTATGGTATCGGCATCAGTAAGGATCAGTATGTCACCCTTTGACTTGAGGTAGAGCTGGTGCACGGCGTGCGTCTTCCCGTACCATTGGCTCGGCAGTGACTTGGTTTGGTGCACGTGCACAAAGGCATACTTGTCGGCGTAGGCGTTGGCTATTGTGTACGTGTCATCCGACGAGTCGTCATCCATTATGTGTATTTCGTAGTTTGTGTAGTTCTGATTGCACAACGAGTCCAAGCATGCGCCGAGATCCTTCTCTTCGTTCCTGGCAGGTAAGAGGACTGACACCTGTGGACCGGTGTGACTGACTGGGATGCTCGTGAGTCGGTTCGTGAGCACGTTGACTGTGCTTATCAGGCATATGATAATCATGATTGTCGTCGCAATAGGCAGATAAATGTCATCAAACTCCATCGTGGGCGTAACCTTCAGGTGTTGGACTTTCAAGCGACCAGGATTTCGGGGAATTCCGTTTCTGGGGTTGGTTCATGAAACCAAGCTCAACAATTAACTAATTGGTCGCGACAGTGGCAAGTGAGAGTACGTGGACGTTGTAACGTTCTTCGTGATATACAATTGATTTTCGCCTCTATATCACCTCTTTGCCAGACAATGTACAATGCAAATCTTGTCACACAATTAGTCAGGGCCCAATTAGTGCACCTGAAGGCACTATGTTATCTGCCGTTCTCCTCTCCCATTGGCTGACGGCTTAAGTATTGCACATAGATAAGTTTGTTTCCCTCACCAAATCAATGGTTTACGCCTTTCAATGGCGGTCTCGCTTTATTTCTCTGGAAACGGTGCGCTCGGTACTGAATATTGCAGTGACACTCGTACAAGTGGCTACACGCGTGATCATCATCGGAACACAATTAACTAATCACGGATTACTATCAGTGCTAAAAGGCCAGACTTGGAGAGGTGTGTCTTTATTTCATTTAAATGGTTGTCACTGATGCCTGTGTGACTATGTCACGTGACCAACATTGGGCAATGTGTCTGACTCAACTTGATGACGTACAATCACCCATTCTGACAAATGAAACATTGTCAGTAATGAACGATTGCCTAAGTATTCAGCAAATGTACTGAAGAGTCACGTGACGATTGGCGTGACTTGTCAAAGCTAATACGTCAGACCTCAATGAGTAACTTTGGAAAAAACCCTAAATGTTGATCAGGTGATTGTTGGGTCCACGTGAGCCTAAAATGGCGACGCATTGAACAAAAATGGCAATCGTCTCCAGATAGGTGGCGCCACTGCTTGTAAGAACAACACATTCCGGGACGTTCGAGATACAGGTACGAGTGGGAAGAGTTAAGGGGGAACTTACAAGATAAGACTAGCTAAGTGGTGGAAATGTCACTCGACTTTTGAGCGGGAAACTCGAAAAATCGTTAACGGCTCAAAGTGTGATTGATGAAGATTGGCCAACTTCGGCGAAAACACGTTGGGCAACAAAGTCGGCGCCTCTAATTATTGTGTTGTAAAGTCACATGTATAATTCGCTCTTCACTGGATAATGGCTCCAACAGCTGGTAATAACAATCAGGGGTTCAGTTACGCAACTTAGCCTCACAATTGGCTCAATACATAATGCAAAGTACAAACTTTATCATACCCATTCCTGAGCACGCTGATGACGATTTATGGGCATCGTCGTGCCCACTGAGCACGTTGTCATGGACTGCAATTACAGCATCGGTGGACTTTGATCCCACTCTAGCTCGGATAAGAAATCAAGCTAATCACTAATTCCTCTACAGAAATAATGAACCTTACTCTGAGATACGAGTTCGATCGAAGGTACGAGCAGTGAAACTTTATCACATTAGCAGTTTATCAAAAACAAATAAACATTGCTAACCAAAGAAAAAAGAAAGCCACTAATGATCAAGTGATGACAAGTCTGTTTAATCACCTTCGCCGAGAAAAACAAAGAAAGCGATGTTTTAAAATAGAAAAGAATAAAATTGGCGACTTGCGTGACCTCTAGCGGCGGCGAGCGGCATCAGGGAAGCCACAGAGACGTCAAGATAAGATTTGACTGATATGGTACAAATATGTTTTTTTTCTGCTATACTTTTTCACTCACTTTCCTACAGGCAGAGTGGTCGCCCTACAGCTGGGCTGCGGACATGTAGACATATTTCGTTAATTGACATCAATGCCGTAGAATATGTATGCATGTGTTATGCAATCCAGGTCGAGGCTTAATCTCGATCAAATGTTATGTCACTCAGTTTAGACGTGAAAAACTCTATTCAGCTTGAGCTTAATTTTTTGCCTTCTCTCGCTCTCTTCACGTGACGCTAGAGAGGTGTATCATGACTTGTAATGAAAGGGAGAGTGAGAGGAGAGGGAGAGAGAGGTCCCCCTCTCACTTTGCTCAAATACAACTAACCAATTGATATGCTAATCTGACATGAAATTAAGTTCGTGGTCAATTGAAGGCATGTGAAGGATTTAGGAAAGTGCAAGTCGCTTAAATCATGATTAAACCTTATTCTCCATTCTTGCCGCAAACATTCACGGCATTGTCTTACTGGTAACCGAATATCAAGCCTGTCTCTCTCCCTCTCCTCTCCCTCCCTCTCGCTGATGTCTACATTATAAAATCGTGGGCAAAGATAAAAGGGCGCAATTAACCCGTTCGCTAATTAAAAGCTCAGCTTTGAATGACGTTCAATGGGAGAAACATTTTCCGCAATATTTGCAAATTCCTTTCACTCTTTTTCTTTTTTGGCTTCACTAGCCTTGATGCAAATGGAGATTTTTGAGCCTGTCGCTGATCCAGTAGAAGATTTATTAATTGCGATTAAGGCAACGCATATGCCAAGCTGTGCTCGTCACGAGAAGAGAGGCGTTTCATATTTCAGAATGAATAGCGGGATTTTCGGCGCATCTATTATGAACTGAGAAAAAACGCACACAATAAAACATATGTTTTCATACCTTTTTAGAAGTGTATGTATATTTAGCCAAGGTTATCAGCTGACCACTTTTCTCACCCATCGCTCTCTCCCTCCTCTCTCTCCCTTCTCTCCTCTCCCGCTCTCTTCAGTCTCTTCAAGTTTTAGACCTTCCCAAACCGCGAGACTGCTTAAGGTCATTTTCAACGCCTTCTTCTTTTTCGGATTGATACTTCCCCCTTCTCCCTCTCCCTCTCCCTCTCCCTTTCTCCTTCTCTCTCTCCCTCTCCTTTTCTCCCTCTCCTCCATGTTTTAAATTTTTTCTAACGGAATCAATTTTTGAAATATTCCAAAATCTTGCGTCAGAAAATGATTTTTGAACAGAAAGAGGCAAGGAGGGGAGGGGAGAGAGAGAGGAGAAAGGGAAAGTGTCTACCCCTCCTCTATGGCCATTAGAATTTCGAGGACAACAAGACACGCCGCCGCCGCCGGTGTCCATGAATAATTAACTTGATTCGATACTGAATTACAATATGCAATTACACGTTTAGGAGGGACCTGAGGTTAGGGAGAGAGGGAGAGGGAGAGAGAGGAGAATGAAAGAGAGGAGGGGGAGGGAAAAGGGATAGCAGAAAAGGAGAGAGTGATGGAGAGGAGAAAGTGAGTATAAAAGGTTCGACTTAACCACACTTTGGTCATCATTGTCTGAAACATTTCAGTTCAGTAAACAACAATTACTAAATCATGAAGTGCATGTTGATTGTCGCCTTCCTCGGCTCAGCCGCCTATGCCAACATCGTGGCCAACACTGGATCGTCCAGCCAGTTCAGGACCCAGGATGTAAGTACCCTCCAGCCCACTCAGGCCCACTGGACAAAGTTCGACAAGTTCTAACTCGTCCTCTTGTCACACCCTCAGAACTCCGGAAACTACGCCTTCGGCTACAACGAGGACCACGCCACTGGGGGCACCTTCCGACGAGAGTCCGGAAACGCCGCCGGCCAGGTTGTGGGCTCATACGGTCTCCGAGACATCGATGGCCGAATCCGAACTGTCAACTACGTTGCCGACGATGCTGGTTACCGTGCCAACATTGTGTCCAACGAGCCCGGTGTCGAGCCAAAGGACCCAGCCTCGGCCACCATCAACAAGGCCGGCCCAGTGGTCGCCGCCCCCATCGCCGTTGCCGCCTCTGCCCCGATCATCGCCCAGGCTCCCCTTTACGCCCAGGCCCCAGTTGCCGTCGCTGCCCCAGCTCCCCTGTACGCCCCAGCCCCAGTTGCCGTAGCCCCAGTGGCCACCAGCTACACCACCACCACCCAGCACGTCGCCCCGGCCCGATACATCGCCGCTGCCCCAGCTGCCCCACTCATCGCCGCCGCCCCTCTGGCCGCTGCCTACGCTGCCCCAGCCTACGCCGCCCCAGCCTACGCCGCCCCTCTGGCTGCCCGTATCGCTGCCCCAGCCCTGGCCGCCCCTCTGGTCAACCAGTACGCCCTGAACACCTATGCCCACCCCGCTGCCTGGGGCTACACCCTCGGTCTTCCCCAGACCTTCGGTTACACCGTCTACAAGAAGAAGTAAACCCTGAAAGTGACCCCTGGTCAGCCCCGATGCCCGACAGAAAAACTCTGGTTTTCATTGTGATTTGAAGCGAATTAACGGATCACTTTCGTCTCTTCGTTTCCATTATTGTTGTTTGTGGCTTTTCCATATGACAAAATAATAAATATACGTCCCTACATCACTCAATGGATACTTTCTTATTTCCTCTTATATGCACTGCATTCCTGATATGGATCCTTGATCCCTTTCAGCTTTTCCCTTGATTATTCGCCCATCAATCTCGGTAATCACTGGCTTCCTCTGTGACCACTGTGGTATCATGAGCTAATCAATGAACTTTTCCATGGCAACGATAGATATCGATTGGCTGATATTGCTGATGCGAGTACATGCATAGTAGATGCAGATACAATGCCTTTTACATCGCCAGGGAATATACCTTACTTTCATGTCTGTACTCATCTATCTTTCATCATGATCTAGAATACATGAATACATCCGAACCTTACTGCCTATTTTCAGGTAAATTACATGATTTTGGTCGAAGACCTGTTGACAAATTACATGGATGGTTTCTCAACCTAAGTTTCTCTGTATAAGAATTAATTAATTATATGGTAGCGAATTTTCTGTAATATCGGGCTATGTACACTGGATATAAGCGATTTATACGTCAGCTTAAACCAAGACTTACCTTGACGGTAGCTTTTGTGGCGCCAAATTTTTCAGAGCAAGTGCCATCTAGCGGACAAAAACGTCAACACTTCTCGAGCCAAACAAAAAATGCTGAGCACGAGCGTGTGACCAAGTTATTAATTTGATTCCGACTCACATGCACTTTTCTCTCCCTTTCTTAGGTTACACAGTCATTTGATGGCATTGCACAACTGGATCTAATTGTGCTGAATGGCAACATTGCCATTTCGTGCTGCATTTCTAAATTTAGCATCTCCGCGAAAAGGAAGAAGTGAGACGAACTCGAGGGACAGGAAGAGGAAGTTGGTGCTCTAAAGACAAAGAGGAAGTGACCGCCACGACTTCCGGCTTCTCCCGAGACGAGTATATAAAGACAAGCACCTAGTCATTCAGGATGAAGTAGACACAAACTGTAACTCGTTCCTCCTTTCGTGACAGCCATCAATCACGCAGTGTGTCCCGCAATCAGCTGACACATGATGGCCATTGTGTCCACCTTGTTCTACATCCTGTCCAGCTTGTCATGGCTCACCTTGACCAGTTCTAGTGGCCTGATACCTGGCCCAGGTACATTTTCCTACAATGACGGCAACGAGACGATCACGTTCGACTTTTCGGACATTGAGTTCTATCCGGTCGAGTCGTTCCCGTTGTTCACGTCAACAAAGTTAACTTCGTCCGAAGGGCTCAAAGTTCCCGCCACCAGCTGGGAAAAGAAGATAATTGCCCGGCTCATCAATGCCGTCGACTTCGACCAAGTGAACGCCACCAAGGAGGGTCGGCTACTGTCGGCCAGTGACTTGCCCCAGATGCTGTCGAGTCCGAATCCGAGTCACCCGATGGGTCAAGGGACACCGGACTACCTGAAGTGCTACGGCGTCTCCTCTCTCGGACCTTCGAACTTGTTCCAGAAAAAACTGACCACTCTGGCCATCGAGGGCGACTTTGCTCCCGACAACGTCCGCCACTACTCGGTGGTCCGCCTCCAGAACAACTTCAACTTTGGCCGAAAGATTGTTCGCCTAGCTTTCTGGCATTCCATGAACGAAGAGAACCCGAGACACATTTGGCTCACGGATGCCCGCATGTGGCGGGGCACCAGCCTCACGCCACTGGGACGAGTGCTGGCCCCGGGAGGGTGGGCCATCATGTGGACATACTAGGCTGACACCTGATTACCTGGGAAACAAGGTGATCAGGTGTTCGACATTCCGTGACAATCAATGTTTCTCTCTTTTCATACTTCGCAAGCACAGAGCTTTATTGACGTGTGAAACATTCCTTTCTTCCTCTCGTTTTTTTCAAGTGCTAAATTATTGTTTATTATCACTTACCTGCATATTGGTTTCTTTGTCATTATGAGGAGAGAGGCTTTTTCTCACCAATTACCTTTAATGGTGGAGTCGGTGAGAAAAGGAAAAAGGAACCTCTTATCAGTTTGCTTTTTACAATTTCACCTATATGATAAAAAGCCCATCAAGGAAGTAAATGTATCTCTGATATGCAAGTATGTTGCATTCTGGGATCCAAGGTTCACTTTCTTGGCCTTTAAGTAAATAATAGCTGCAAAATCACTCTCGTGTCCCCAGTTACTACTTTTTCCCTTTCCCTCTCTTCCTCTCCCCTCTCCTTCGCAGCTGTCAATGAGCTCCTTGCCGAGTACCTTCATTATCGAAAGGAAGAGCAAATTTACAAGTTCCCTTAGAGACACATGCTGATAACAAAGGCGATGTGAAGCGTAACGATGAACGAACTCCGTGAAAAGGGACCTTCAGTCTATCGGCAATTCCCTCTCTCCCTCTCCCTCTCTCCTCTCTCGCTCAACTTCCTCAAGACAAGTGACAGTTAAATTGTTCATAAAGGCCAATGTGAAGCACGCTAAACAGTGCCTGAGGCGACAAGAAAATTGGCCATAGCATCGGAGGAGCACTTTGTTGAGAAATGAAATGCCTCTTCGCCTCCTCCCTCTCCCTCTCTTGCCTCTGCCTTCCGCCTTCCCTTCCTCCTCCATGCCTGTGCATGAACATTATGATCACAGAACCACAACAAGTTTTCTTCAGTCTAACTGAACATTTCATAATTATTCATTCTTGGCGACATCCGACCGTGACACTAATTATTATCCACTTTGATGCACCTGTTACATGGTCCGTGATTATGATTCAACGTTCCTCTCCCTCTCTCTCTCACCCCTCTCCCTTCCTTGCTTCCCTCTCTCCTCTACCTGAGCGTGATCACCAATTAGTTAATTTTATAGAATTAGCGCACTCGTTACGTTATCTAGCCACAGCTTGGAATATTCATGCTCTTCAGCACGCCAGGCAGAGAGGAGAGGGAAGGGGAGAGAAGGGGAGGGAAGGATGAAGCATTGGCAACAGTCTTAGTCATGTCACTGCTTTCGACATTCGGTTCTGACACTTGGTAAGAGGGAGAGGAGAGAGAGAGAGCAAATATTGCTTAGTCATAATATTACAACGTGACATATGCGTCTATGTCGAGGTTTGAAAGCAATTACAATGGAGCTCATGAACAGTTCGTGACCATGGTACTAAACGGTGACTTAGGGTGACAGCAACTTCAATGACTTTCACCGGGACCTTGAAGGCTCTCTCTCCCCCTCTCTCCCTCTTGATAGAGCAATCAATGGAAAGAAAGACTTGATGTAGCTCACGATTGTAGCAAAGGTTAGCATATTTCTACTTGAGATCATCAAGAAAAGCTGACCAAGCCCGTTGATTCTAATTCATTCTCTCTCTCCCCCTCTCTCTCTCCTCTCGAGATGACCTCGGACGCCTTCGCTCCAGGTCCATATTTACCTCTCTCGCTCTCCCCTCTTATTTCGTCTCTCTTTCCCTCTTCTTGCATAATGAAAGACACCTAATGGACGCCAGATCACGCATTCATGATATACATTGTAAAGTCACACAAAATTAAGTCACACAGCGAGACAAAGAAAGAAAATATTTGCCGTTTTTAAGCGTGTCTCTCTTCTCTCGCTCCCTTTCTCTCTTTCCCTCTCTCTCTCCCTCTCTCAGTCGGCGACAAAGCCTAGTTTATAAACCTGAATCAAAAAGAGTCCTTAATTGCAGATCAGGATTTTTCATAAAGACCTCTCAAAAAAACGGAATCAAGGTGAACCTTATAAATGCGCCTTCAAAGGTACAAAACAGCGGCAAGCAAGCACACCACGTGACCTGGCCTCGAAGGTGTAGGTGGCGCCACCTTCGTCAAACCGGTATACAGTCATTGGTTCTCGCTCTCTCCCTCTCTCTCTCTCTCTCTCCCTCTCGCCGAGCTCTTGCTGACAGAAATATTTTTCATTAGTTGAAGCGACAACTTTGCATCCAGTTTGTGATATACAAGTAGCAAAAAAACTTTTTCCATCAAGTGTACCAAATTTTGTTGCATACATATACGCATATATATATCGTATATGTTGGAGTGCCACTGAGACATCCTTAATATCATCCAAATGTGCAACATGAAGAAGGATATACTTTCAGCCTAATAGATACTTGTATATGACTCTGGGTTTCAATCCATAACTGGAAACTCATCGACACATATTGCGTCATTCACTTTTAATGTCATCAGTAAATTTGAATGTGTGACACTTTTTCGGCAAGTTCGCACTTTGGGAGACAAGATTTATGGTATAAAACAAAAGCCTGGCAACGTCAAGCAATGGCTTCATGGTGATATTTCTCCTTGCCTGGCTCCCATATCACATCCTGAGAACAAGTAAGTTGTATGGCAGCATGCATGAATAATAGTAATATTTGATACAACTTCAAGACCATTTCCTCTCAAGTATAGTGCAACTTACTCTAATTGCCATACTTGATTGATTTGAAAAGTCGCACTTGACATCATTAGTAGCCAGACATGATGTTTCCTTTCCCTTTTCAACTACTGGGTGTACTTTGAAAACGTCACCCATGGTCGACTAGTATTCGATTCTGAGTACCATGTATACAAGTTGTTTACACGTTTCTCGCTGACCACATGTCATTCTGAGAGAGGAAGAGGGCAGAGGGAGAGGGAGAGAGATTTCCTGTCTCGGCTCCTATTAATCTTCCTCTCTTGCTCTCCTCCTCTCTGTCTCACCGTCCTTGTCACCGGTGACTCTGATGTTGTCATAATTGACCTGAAAGAAGAATGGTCAGCCATTAGGTCAGCGAGCTGTTGTTAAATGACCAAAATGGCCGCCATGACCAATCTTGAACAACTTGAGTTTGTCATACCATACAAGTAGAAAAAAACTTCAACTTACTTTGTTCACTTTTTTGTGCGGCTTACCTGTGACATATTGTCCTCCTTTAAAATTTTATCTCTCCCTCTCTTTCCCTCTCTCTCTCCCCCTCTCTTTGACGAGAAAGTAAAGGTGAAGTGTTCGAATTTGCTTTTTTCGAAAAGGAAGAATACTGTAATCGTCAGAAAATAGATTTTCTTAAAAATCGGCTCAAATTATCCAATCAAATTGGGTTTCTCTCTTTTCTCCTCTTCTCTCTTCCTTCTCTCTCTCTCCCCTTTCTCTCTCGCTCTTTTTTGTGTACCTTTCTTGGCCAACCACGTGACTTACTTTTATAGAGTTCACTTTTCCTATTTTTCGCGCTTGACATGATAGTGAAGTTATTTTTACGTGTCTCAGATTATTCACATGAGATGAGCGTGTATGAGAGAATTAAGTTTCCTTGGCTCACTATATTATTCTTGGCTAAGAGATCAACTATTCCAAAGAGAGAAGGGGAGAGCGAGAGAGGGAGAGAGAGAGGGAACGAGAAAACAAAAAGTGAAATGCAATCAGAGCGAGACTTTTTAAGCGAACGTTGAAAATACAATTGACCGTTGCGTTTGTGGCAAAAAATCCTATCTCTCCCTCTCTCCCCTTTCTCTCTCCCTCTCTCTCCCTCTCGCTCTTTTATCTAATCTTGACAGATAAACTGAAAAAACGTCCATTAATACTTCATGCGACAGAAATGTGTCAGTTTAGCATGATGTTGCCCTTTTAATTGGCTCTCTCCCCTCCAGCTATCACACTCTCCCCTTCCCTCTCTTCCTCTCCCCCTTCTAACCTCGTCCTCTCCTCTCCAAATTCCGACCTACCTTAAAAATTGCTAAATTACAATCTGATTGAGCGAAGTTTCATCTTGCCTGAAAAATTCGGCCAAAAAAGTTGCATGGTATTCACATGACTTTGTCATATAACTTACTGGTAAAATATGCGCAAAGTTTGCTCTCGTCATTTCCGGTTCCTATTCTGAAAAAGTTGCAAGCCAAAAAACACTGAGTAGGAAGGAAGGGGAGAGGGGAGGAGGAGAGACAAAGAGGGAAAAGTTTACAACTGTATGCAGTACAGATACAAATGATTTCACCAATGTGGTCTCTTTTTGTATACATTACATAGCATACATATTATCATCATGGCATCCGGGGTCGTTACTCTTCACTATGAAAAAGCTAGTTGGACCGAAACGTTAGAGAGGAGAGAATGTAATAGAGAGGGAGAGAGAGAGAGGGAGGGAGGGAGAGATCAGTTCTTACCACCCTCGCTTACATAGCTCTCAGCTCTATTGAGATACATTTCTACCTTGAAGAGAACAAAGCGGTCAAACCACCTTCTTTCGCGTACTGGGACAACCAGGGCTGGGCTCCTTACAGTGTAACGTTACATAATTGACCAGGAAGAGAAGATGAAACGAGGAGACAAGAGCCATTTGCAAGGAGAATGAGAGGGAGAGAGAGAGAGACAGAGGGAGAGAGCGAGAGGAGAGGAGGAGAGACGACGGCATTTGCGGAGGAGCTGATGGTTTGTGAGAGCCATTCTTTATTGCCTCTTTCTCTCTCTCTCCCCCCCTCAGGTCTTGAGTCGTGCACAAGCCGAGATTCATGACCATGTCCCATGACCATCACTACCACTTACATGGCCAGATACCTGAATGATTAAAGGTGCTCTTGATTAGCTGACTCTCGGGCAGCTGTGTTCATCAAGGCGAGGAACCATCTGTCCTTTGCATCCTGCTTTAAAAAAATCTCCCCCTCCCTCTCTGAAGATGCATGACTCAAGAGGCGCCTCTTTTTGTGCGCTCTTCCTCCCCTCCTTCCTCTCTCTATCCTCTCATTTGTGCCATATGTTTCCGATTGACAGTGACGATTAATTCGAAATCCCAGCTGGTTGACCTTTTCCAAGGAAAGGGAACACAAGCCAAGGCTGAAGATTGCTCTTAATTGTGTTGATTGTGCAAATTTTGTCTGATTGTCGGTAAATATCGAAATCACGAGTTGATTATGGTTAACATCCTGGTGATGGCATTCAGTGGAAAGTTGTTTTATCCCTTTCTTTTATTGTTTCAAAGGTGTGAGAAAGTTTCTCTCGTATCACTGACGAGAGACACACTTGAGAGACGAGAGGGAGAGAGCGGGAGAGAGAGAGAAAGGAGCATTTGAAATGAGATCACTCTTCCCTTTCTATTCTTCTCGGAGTTAGGTAATGAGAAAAGTTTCTCTCTCCTCTTTCTCTCGATTGTTTCAATTTAAAACAGCTCAATGCAATCTTGTAGGTAGACGCAATTCAATCGAGAGGAAGAGAGCGAGAAAGGGAGAGCGAGAGAGAGAGAGAGTGATGTTGCGCATGCCGTGCAATTTACTGTTATCTATTTACCAAGTTAACCATTTTCAAATCTAATTTTTCAGGCCATAAACAATCAAGCTGATTGTTTGTTTCCCTCTAACCAGAATAAAAGGAGACCAACTTTCAAGATAGAACACGGGACATAAATTATGGCCCGAATGAAACAATGGCTGACCAATTTGTTCACGAGTCGTGTCCAGAGCAATCAAGAGTCACCATCAGCGGCCACAGCACCATGTCCTCCTTACAACGGTCAGCACAGTGGTGACCATTCAACGGCCAACAATGGGCACACCGGTCCGGCCAGTGAGGAGGCCACCAGCCCGGCCGAGCAGAGGCCCACCATTGTGGTGACGCCACCAGTGCCCGAAGTGACCCCTGGCCAGTGCCACACAGTGCCCTCAATGCCGCCGATTGTTCGGCCGCCTTCGGCCCAAGTCAACTCGGACATTCGGCGAAACTTAAATGGAATCTGGACAATCAAGGCCTCTTCCTTCTTTGCCTGTTTTCTGTGCTGTTGCAACTTCTATACTCTGAGTAGATTTTCAGTTTTAGCATACTTTTTCAAAGGTGAGTCCCCAGACATCGTTAGTCTCCTTTAAGTGCTGGCTTCAAATGGTCATTTATATTTAGGGAGCTGATAAAAAGACAGGTAAAGGTTTATTAGTCGACAAGTTGAAGTTGCAGTTTAGGAAAAAAAGGCACGACTTTTCGAGCACATATCAATATCAGTAGCAAAGCCATTTGAAGCTTCTATATATCCTACTTACCATAGCTTAATACTCGACCATACTGGTGAAACTAGTTTCCCAACTGCCTGTGACCCCAATTGTGCCTGATAATACGGCAATGTAATCCGTTAATCCGCTAACGAGACTCCCGAATCACCTTGGCTGCCAACTTTCCATAGAGAAGTCTAATTGGCTGATTAGCATTTCAATGGCTTCGGCCAATTAACAAATCCGTTATGTGCTCGGCAGTGTAATTGTTACCTTCGGTCTGATTACTGTTGTTTTCAAACGCCATTGTCTTTCGTCCTCTCTCCCTCCTCTCCTTTTCTCTTCTCTCTCTCTCCCCTCCTTTCGCCCTTCAGGTACTTTCATGGTCCAATTTCTTATACTGAGCCTCATCTTCGGCTTACCTGTATTCCTGTTCTTGATGTCAGTGGGCCAATACCTTGGCACAGGTTACACCGATATCTGGTTCATCAGTCCTGCCTTCAAAGGTGTGTATGTGCATGTGTGTGTGTGTGTTCTAAAGTAAACACAATCAAAGAAAGGGATTAGGCAATCGACTTTCCCTTCTTTTCAATGGCAATCAATTTGATCAATGAGAGCCAAACTTTTACCTGTTTCCAACTGCTCCTTACCTTTTTTCTAATTAAAAGCCAATTTACTGATTCCTTTCTCACCTTTTCCTCCTTCTCTCTCTCCCCTCTCTCTAAAAAGGCATCGGGTACGCCTTCATGGCAACCTACACCTTGATATCCATCTACAGCTCGGTGCCCATTGCCTGGCTCTTCGTGTACTTTCGTGACTCCTTTCTGGCCACGCGTGACACGCCATTTCGCTGGGCTTACTGCAGCTTGCAGTTCAACACTGACAGTGAGTAGGAAATACTTCTTCAATTTGTTTTCGGTGATGAATTGGTTCCTTTTCAGAGAGGGGAAGAGAGAAAGGGGAGAACTTTATGACAACATATTTTTCTGTTTTGCTTCGCTTACGTAATGTTCGACATTTTTTTATTGCTGATGAAATGAGCAATATTGTGTAGGTCGATGAGGGAGGGAAGGAGAGAGGAGAGAGAGAAAGCGCAAATTGACTGCATGATGAATCTTTTTTCGCTTTCTACACTTTCTCACGAGACACCATCATCGTAGATTAGAATGTTTGAGAGAAAACAAGAGGGGGGGGAGAGACCTTAGAGAGGAGGAGGGCAGAGCGAGAGTTGATTTTGTTTGAGCATAGAATCTGCAAAGCAAATACACTGATAGGACTTGTTTTCGAAAGTGAATGAAACTTGTCGGTTCTTAAAATGTACAATAAGGAAGAAAAAGCGCAACGTTACGCAACATAATAGAATCCTGTTGGCTCTCTCTCTCTCTCTCTCTCTCTCTTCCCCTCTTCTTCGCCCTTTTATTTGAGCCATACATTCGCGTCATTGTCAGCAAATCGAAAACAAGTTTGGACTAGTTCAATGTTCCTTTGCTATTGCTTTCAGAATGAAAGACTAGCTCACAGCTAGAGAGCGGGAGATGGAAAGCGAAAGGGGAAGAGGGGGAGGGAGAGAGCGGGAAAATCATCACCATTCAGCAAAGTATTGTTGTATACACCAATGAGAACACAAAACCATTTGCTTGTCATTAACAATGAACCGATAGTTTTTTGTTGTGACTCGCGAAGAAAAAAAGCGAAAGCGAATCAAAGCTGATCAATCATGAGCTAATCCAACTCCCCTTTGTCTAACCCTGTCAACCGAATAATGTAGATTGCATAAAGGCACTTAACGTCTCTTCTTACGAGTATGTCGGATGGTCCGTCTCCTCTTACCTTCATGGTAAAATATTGTCAAAGCACTCTGTGCACACCCAAGATGGCGCCATGAAACTGGACACTGTCTTCAACTTGGTCATAGTGTGGACCATAGTCTTCCTCAGCCTCTACAAGGGACTCCATGGCGCTGGACGCCAGCTGGTCGTCTTTGGGGCACTTCCGGTTGCCGTCTATCTCATGGTCAGCTTCCGCTTCATAGAGAGCTTCGGGCGAGGCATAGACAAGCTCTTCGAGGCCACCGAGAAGCCATTCTTGCTGGACGGAACTGTGAGTGACAGACAGTCATGAGACCAGTTTGCTAATTGTACCCTTGATCAGTCCTGGCTGCTGGCCGCCCGGGAAACGTTCATAGTATGGATAGCCTTTGGTGCCGCTGCCCTCAGCGTGTGCAGTCACAACAAAGCCAGTCACAATCTACTTAGGCAAGCGGTGGGCATCTTTGCTCTGGTCATAGTGGTCCTCTTCCTCTCCTCTTGCTGCTTCGCCTCGGCCATGGAGGTCCTTGTCCGCCGTGGTCTCATTTTTTCGGCCTCTTCTTTCGGTAAGTATCATCTCTTTGCGAACAATGTTGTTACCGGTAGAGGCTTTGTTGAAAGACTTAACAAAATTCCACGCTTTTCAGAGAAGGAGAATGACACCAGCTTTGTGAAGGATAAGCGCCTATTGTCACCGACAATAACCGCCGACGACTTCAGCATAATCACCGGTGCAAACTTGTTCCTTGGCGAGAACTTGATATCAGTGAAAACCTTTGACCGTGAATCACATTACGCAATCTTGAGATTTGCCACTGAAATATATCCGGCAGCACTGGCCGTTGAAGGACCCAATCGCATCTCGTCTTTCTGGTCAATGAGCTTCTACCTGTCGGCCATCATGCTTAACCTGGGCTTCCTCATCGTCCTTGTCGGCACCCTGGTGGACGCCATTGTGTCCATTGACCTCAAGCGGCTCAAGGCCTGGAAGTCGACAATAGCCTTTGTTTTTTGCATAATCTCCTTCAGTGCAACCTTGCCCATGACTACGCCGTCGGCATATTACATAATCTACTTTATGGACTTTTGCTTCGCATCGCTCTGGTGGCTCTCCTTGCTGTACCTGCTCAAAATCATAGCCATCCTCATAATTCGGGGTCGGCCCATTGGAACCGAGAACCTCGTACAGATGCTGGTCAAGAGCGAGTCCACTAGAAGCTGGTTCCTGCCACTGGTCACCTTCCACTGGAACCTGATAGTTCCAGTCACACTCATGATTGTGTCAGTTTGCTTCACCAAGTCGTACACGAATTCCAATTTAACTTGGACCCAGGTGGTGTCCATCTATCCGAATTTTCCAGTGTGGGCCCAATGGTTGTCCATCGCTATACAGGTGTTGCCCTTGCTACTTGTCTTCGTCTACGGTGTCTTCCAGGTCACCTTTTACCTGGTGACCAAGCAGGGAGCCATCTATGACAGGTTGCAGCACTTGTTCTGTCCCACAATAACCACCTATGAGCTGCAAAGGAGGGGCACCTTCATCGATGGCTACAGTCCCTAACTCTGGGAGTCATCAACCAGGGCTTCGCCGAAGACCCGCCACCCAAGTATACTCCGCCACCGTCCTATTCTACGGCCACTTCGCGCAATGTCCGTAAACAGCTGAGAGCAGTTGAGCGTCTTGCATCCAATGTCACTATTGATCTCCATAATTTAAGTTCAGTCCACAGGCCAAGCGTGATTGCTGGCCCTCTAGCGGAGGCCGAGCAGGGCTCGAGTGGTCACACTTCTCTCTTCAAGGACAGTCCTCCGGAATACAGGCTGACCATGGTCAGCGATGTTCACGCTAAAATCTAGTCAAGACGTTATATCACAACTTGATTATCTATATTCATATTTTCGAAACTAGATACAAACTAAATAAACATCCCACTGATTTCAACTGTCCATAGGAATTTCTCGGCGCCAACATCACTGACATTGAATGCAGCGTTTTCGAGGACAGGTTCTATATTTCACAAATGAAAACATTGTGTAATGCCACGGTCAGACATTATCAAAGCGCCGCAATTCTAAATCAATGCGATAGACTTAAAAAAAGTGATGAGGCAGCTCATGTTCAATTCGTCGACAGCTGCTTGTTCGAGACTTAAAAACGATTGCGAGCGCCATCTTCACTACCGACTTGTAACTAGCGGGCATGAGCATCTAACTTTGATTGCTATGGGGTAGCTATTTTTGTAAGCATATCCCGTTTATGATAAATAGTATCTACATAGATTTTAATTTCATAAAGAATCCTATAGCCTCACTCAGGTATGCGAGACGTTTACTTAATCCATCTGAGCAATTAGTTTGAACAACTTTTTTTCTATAAAAAATGTCAAAAAATCAAGTTTTATGAATGGTCATTAATGTCGAGTCAACCAAAGTTTACTTAGCTGTTGCCGGAATGTAAGCATGTCTAAATATTTCCGTGACTACTAGCTACCGGTGGATCTTGGAAAGATGAAATACATAATAGTGGTGATATGTCTGGTCCAATTATCTCTCGAGGATATAGTGATATCTGACGGTAACAAGGTTGACAATAGTATACCTCAGTCCAAGCCAGGTAACCATCATGGCGGCCAAGGGTTGGCTAGTCGAATCAAGAAAATCCTGGGACACTATTGTCGCAAAGAGGACATTGAGGACAACAAGATCGAAGCAGTTCAAAAGTGCCTATTCTGGAGGGACAATTTAGTAATTGTGTTCAACTACTGTGATACAGTTTCTAATTGTGTTTTCTTTTGAATTAGGATACTGAACTTCTACAAAAATGCGAGAATGAAGCCTACGGAGAGAACAAGACAATGAACCAGCGAAGGACATTCCAGTGTACATCTCGTGAAAATCGGCGAAAGTTCAAGAAGCAGGTTCGAACTTTTACCTGATTTGTATTCTCTGTAGTAACTGCTTATGTTCTGAAAAGTTCTGGGAATGTTACATCAACGAAGCTCGAACTCTCGAAGCCGCCGGAAATAGTGGACCAATGAACCAAATTATCGAACGGCGAACAAAATGGAAGACAATGTCCAAAGAAGAGCGCAATTCGCTGTTCAAGCAGCTCTTGATGACACTGGCGGTAATTTTGTGTTAATTAGTTACCATTTATTTTATTATAATTGTTTTTCACATGTTTCAGGATTGTATGGAAACTGCTCTTGATCTAAATCACCAAGCTGCGTAAACAATTAATCCAGGAAACAGTTTAACACACTTGTTATGCTCTTTATGAAATTTAGAGTATGAAATGAGTTACTTTAATTAAACGATGATCAGAGTAATATGTTTATGCTTTTTCATCGCTCACACTCTGTGCTGTGACGACGAACCTGTTCCGAACGCAAATGTACAAAAACTGGCCTCGGACGCACTGAACAAGTCCAAATTTGGCGCCAAGATGCTCGAAGTGCTATTAAAGTACTGCGGAGACGGAAAACTGTCCGCTGATCAGTTAATGGACGTTGAGAAATGTTCTTACAAGAGAACACTGGTGAGCTCTAATTAAGTTCATAATTGGCTGCTAATTGCTAATTATCTAATTTCAGATTCAGGAAACAGTCCAGAAATGTGACGAAGAAGCTTTCGGAACAGCTGACTTAAATGAGAAGCGAAAGATTAGGTGTTTCAAGAAAAAGAGGGACGAAAGCAATCGCCTCTTTGCTCTGTGTTACATGAGAGAAAACCCTGAGTCAGCTGTTGAACAGAAATTGAAACTTGACGAATTTAGCAGTTTAACCAAACCGGAAAAGCAGCGAGTGCTTAAGGACGCCTTTCACGGCTATGCTGTAAGTACAGGTAACTTTGACTAATTGCAAGTTTAATCTGGTTCAATTTTTAGAGATGCGTCGCCACTGCCCTCAAAGTTAGCCTTTAAGTCCGGAATCTGAGTCTCAACTGTTTCATAGAATCAATATAAATATACCTCCGATGTCAAAGTACAGATAACAATGGACATTCAGCGGAAACAGCTGCAGTGCGCATGCGCTCAAGTGCGGTTTTATCCAACCTGTTGATTAGAAGTTTTCTCTTTTTAGCGATTAAAACTTGCGTAATCCTTTGCCGATTCATTGTCTTAACTGTGATTGATTAATGCATTATGAAAAAGACAATCATTTTCTGCCCATTCGAATTTGCAGAGGCTCTCATCACTACGCTATAAACTCCTTTAACCAATGGATATGAGAATGACATGTAAACCATTATCTTTTCCTCTCTTCAACTTTCAGATTGTGAACACAGTTAGTGCCAATGGCGTAACATTGCACGTTTCTCAGTTACAACCAGCAAGATAGGGTGAAGTTGCTGACGTAATTAAATTTTCAAGGCTAAATGGTCTGAAGTTAAGAAACACAATCACTTTTCATAGGACTATTAGTGAACGGATCGGCGCTCTTTCTATGGGAGCCCTCGTTGAGTTGGGACTAAGATTACTCAGCAGCCTAGGACTCAATTTAAAAGCCGGCATGAAGTGGGCGGCGCTTAATTGTAGCCGGTTTTCAACGGAGGGAAAAGGGAGAGAGGCGAGAGGGGGAGAGCGACATCGGCTCATGTTGCGTTTTCACACTCTCTCTCCCTTCTCTGGCTGTTTCCTACCCAGGCTGTCTGTCGGTTAAAATCAGTTTCCTCCTAACAGCTTTAGCTCAATCGTGTTCCTCACCTAGCTGTACATCCTAGAGACTGAATTTAATTTCCTCCTCCAGTCGGTTAAACGCAAGTTCCATATTGGACATTCCTGTTAAGTCGAAGAACAATGTCTCTGCCAGCCAACGAAATCAAGGCCCTTCAGGCCATCGCCACTCGCCTTCGAATCCATTCCATCAAGGCCACCAATGCGTCCAAGTCTGGCCACCCGACCTCGTGCTCGTCGATGGCCGAAATAATGTCGGTTCTGTTCTTCAACACGATGAAGTACTCGCTGGAAGAACCGCGTGGAGCCTCGAGTGACCGGTTCATTCTGAGCAAGGGACACGCGGCGCCCATTTTGTATGCTGCCTGGGCCGAGGCTGGTCTCTTTCCGGTCGAAGAGCTGCTCAAGTTGCGCAAGATTGACTCTGACCTTGAAGGCCACCCGACTCCCAGATTGAATTTTGTTGACGTTGCCACCGGTTCTCTGGGCCAAGGGCTCAGTGTGGCCGCCGGCATGGCCTACGTGGGCAAGAACATTGACAAGGCTGACTACCGGGTCTACTGTCTCATCGGCGATGGCGAATCTGCCGAAGGTTCCATCTGGGAAGCCATGGCCTTTGCTTCCACCTACAATCTGAGCAATCTGACCGCCATCTTTGATGTCAACCGACTTGGTCAGAGTGATCCCACTTCCCTGGGCCACGACTTGGCTGTGTACCAAGCTCGTGCGGCCGCCTTCGGCTTCAATGCCGTCATTGTGGACGGTCATTCCGTAGAGGAACTTGTTGCCGCTCTGGAAGCAGCAAAGACTGTCACTGACAAGCCCACTGCCATCATTGCCAGGACGTTCAAGGGCAAAGGCTTCGAGGGCATCGAAGACAAGGAAGCTTGGCACGGAAAGCCTTTGGGAGACAAGGGCGATGCCATTCTGGCTGCCCTTGCAGCCCTGGACAATGGTGCCACTTTGCCCTGTTAAGCCACCGACTAGCCAAGTTCCTAACATCGACTTGACCGTCCGATTGTGCGAGCCACCGAACTACACTTTGGGCGAGAAGTTGGCCACTCGACAAATTTACGGAACCGCTCTGGTCAAGTTGGGAAAGAACAACAGTCGAATCATCGCTTTGGACGGTGACACCAAGAACTCGACATTCTCTGAAGTTTACAGGAAAGCCTTTCCCGACCGTCATATCGAGTGCTTCATCGCTGAACAAAATCTTGTCGGTGTCGCAATCGGAGCCGGATGCAGAGGGCGAACAATTCCGTTTGTCTCGACTTTCGCATCCTTCTTCACACGTACGTTCGATCAACTGCGCATGGGCGCCATCTCGCAGGCCAACATCAAGTGTGTGGGCTCCCACTGTGGCGTCAGCATCGGTGAAGATGGTCCCTCGCAAATGGGTCTGGAGGACATCGCCATGTTCCGAACCATTCCTGATGCCGTGGTCTTCTACCCTGCGGACGCCGTTAGTACCGAACGTTCCTGTGAACTTGCCGCCCAATACAAGGGCATTGTCTTCATTCGAACCTCCCGCCCGGCCACCCCTGTGATCTATGCCAATGACTTCAAGTTTGCCATCGGCAAGGCTAACGTAGTGAAGACCAACGGACAAGACAAGTGTCTCCTCATCGGAGCCGGTGTCACTCTATTCGAAGCCTGGAATGCCTCCGAAACCCTCCTGAAGCAACACAACATTCCGACTCGAGTTCTGGACCTGTTCACTATCAAGCCCCTGGACGTCAATGCCATCATTGCCAACGCACAGGAATGTGGTGGCAACATCGTGGTCGCCGAAGAGCACTATCCCGAAGGTGGTCTGGGCGAGGCTGTGGCCACTGCCGTTGCTGGCCTGAACATTCGAGTCACTCGACTTGCTGTCCAGGAAATCCCACGATCTGGACCAGCTGATGTTCTTATCGACAAGTACGGAATCGGCGCTCGCTCCATCATTGAAGCTGTTCGTGCCTTGGTTAAGTAACTTCCGCCCCTTAGTTTACTAGCTATGGAAAGTGTTTTTTAAATTAGATTTGGGAACAGATATGCAATTTGAAAGTTGAACCGTTTAAATAAATTAGCTGATTATTTTTACTGCATTGAAGTTCAAAATGGCGCCAAAATTTGAAAGGCGCGAAAGTGGACAGACGAGCGTCGGAAAGATTTGTTTTCAAAACACAGTTTGTGTCATACATTGAGTTGACGTAATTAGCTAATTGTTTGCCTCAGGAACAGAGAAAATGCCGCCACAGGAATCTGTCGGAAGTTTGGTCAACACCGGATCTAAATTGTCGCTTGGATCAATGGCCATTGGGGCACTAATATTTGGCTTCCTCATCATGGCCGGTGTTGCCTTGCGGTATTACCTGAAGACTCGAAGCCGAAACCGGAAGAGGATGCGAAGAATTGAACAGCTGCCCAACGAAGTGACCTCGTGGCCAAATGTACAAGCCAATGACGCAAGAGCCAAAGAGCAACAGGTGGCCTTGAACATTGAGAAGTCGGGCCAAGGCAAGGCTTTTCGGTTTGCAGTCACTACTCTGAAAGAAAATGACTCGAATCTGCAGCAATTAGTAAATCAAAAAGCAACCAGTGAGTCAAGCTTGGCAACAACATACTCTAACAATTCACTCTACACGCCAGACCTGTCCCGAGAGTCGGTGGGTGGCTGGACTCAACGCTCTGACCTCAGTGAAGATAGTTTATTCTTGAGGAATCTCCAAGACCAGGAAAAGGAAACTGCCATTTCTCCTGAACATCTCCCCTCTCCCAACACTCGGTCATGTGATTCAAGGGACACAATGGACATCTGGATGACCGCAAAGTCGAAGCGATCACCGCTAGGTGGTGAATATTACAGCTTTGACTCCGCTAAAGGGCGCTCGGTTACCCTGGAAAGAATTGACTCGCCTAATGACTCTCTGAACTCAGTGGAAACGCACGAAGAAGAGCCGGAAGTGAGTCCTGCAAGTAGATCGAACGAAAGTCAAGTGTCACCAGCTAGTCAGTCAGATCATTCGGCCGAAGGCTCGTACACGTCGGTTCACACTTTCGACTCCCGTAGTCCAAGCTTCTCATCAGATTCGAATGACGAAAGCAAGCCGTCCCGCAGCATGGCGCAGTCTAATATTGGATACAGTGCTGAACATTCCAGGTCTGCAAGGAGTTCGTCTCCGCTGACGAAAGTTCGCTCGGAAAGTTCTGATCTCAATACTGTTTCACCTTCAAACGAAAAGACAAAGTCGGCAACGAGCGTGACCTCAAAGAAATTGCAAGCATTAATTGACAAGTACTAAAGGGCGTAGAATGAGATCCAAGCTAAACTGTTAACTCACGCAAAGTTCTCTATGACAACACGAAAAGAACTGTTCAAATAGAAACATGTTCGGAATAAAAACACAAAAGCATTAGAACCAACGGAAGAACGCCCGTTTGTAACTTCACACACGGTCCCTCGTTGTCGTCCTTCCGTCTGCTTTTCCAGAGCGGCGAGAAAGGCAGAGAGCGAGAGGAGAGAGAGAGAGAGCGAGAGGGGAGAACAAGATTAGTACCCGATTAGTAGCAATCTTGAGTCATATCTTGATTGTTTATTTTATGCCCTTGTTCTCACATAGAGACCACCTTAAATGTTGAATGTGTTTGGCTGCAAAGACAATTAGTAGCTAAGTTTAGGGAGACACGAGGTTTTCTTTCTTTTCCTTGCTATCAACCTTGCCTTCTCCTTTGTAGAATGAGTTTGTTTTTAAATGAACACTGACAATAAACTGCAACCCGAAAGTGAACAACAACCCGTCTCCGAGTTTGACTGGATCGTCGTTAATTCCTGTGTGCCATCATTAAGAAGTTACTCAAGCGCTTGGACAAGGATGCCGAATATTAAAGTATTCAGTGGTTCTTCTCATCCCGATCTAGCAGCTAGAGTCGTCGACCGACTAGGTAGGTGCTCTGTTCTAAATTGCGAATCCTTGAGCTAATTGCCCGAATGATTTAGGGACTCATGTCGGAAGAGCCGTGCTAAAGAAATTCTCAAATCAAGAAACATGGTAAGCTGGCAGCCATCCTAATCCTTTCTGTAAACATGTGTTCTTTTCTTGGCAGTGTCGAAATTGGCGAAAGTGTTCGAGGTGAAGATGTCTACATTATTCAATCAGGCTGCGGGGAAGTTAATGACAACCTAATGGAGCTCTTAATCATGATTAACGCTTGCAAAATTGCCTCTGCGGCCCGTGTGACTGCAGTGATACCTTGTTTTCCATATGCTAGACAAGACAAGAAAGACAAGGTGTGTAACTCGATGCGTACCATTGCCACCAAGTTACATTAGCTTCCCATTCGCAGAGTCGTGCACCGATTAGTGCCAAGCTAGTAGCCAACATGCTTTCTGTGGCTGGTACTGATCACATCATTACTATGGACTTGCACGCTAGCCAAATTCAAGGTATAGTTAGATTTTAATTGTTCAACTACTAATCCGGTGCATGCCAGGTTTCTTTGATATACCTGTAGACAACCTGTACGCCGAACCGGCTGTTTTGAAATGGATCAGAGAAAACATCAACGAGTGGAGGTCTTGTGTCATTGGTAAGGTTTGCCGAGTGCTCTTGTCAGGGGTGTCTTATTGCTCACCGTGATCATTATCTACTTTTTATAGTCTCACCGGACGCTGGGGGTGCCAAGAGAGTCACTTCCATTGCAGATCGTCTCAATGTGGACTTTGCTCTGATTCACAAGGAAAGGAAGAAGGCAAACGAAGTTGCTTCTATGGTACTTGTCGGCGATGTGCGCGAACGAACGGCCATTTTGGTTGACGACATGGCCGACACCTGTGGTACAATGGTTCACGCCGTCCAGAAGCTGATCGAAGCCGGAGCTTCTAAGGTTTACGCCATTCTCACTCACGGCATCTTTTCCGGTCCAGCATTGGCCAGAATCAATGCAGCTAACTTTGAAGGCATCGTTGTGACCAACACTATACCTCAAGACCTAAATATGAAAGAATGTTCGAAAATTCAGGTGAACATTGAACTAATTGAGTCGACATAGCATTAATCGTTCTTATTTTCAGACCATTGACGTGAGTATGATACTGGCTGAAGCTATCCGTCGAACTCATAATGGAGAATCGGTTTCCTATTTGTTTTCGAATGTTCCAATGTGATTTCTTGACTGATACAAGCCATCTATGGAATATTATTGAATCATGAGCTAGGCAATAATTTTTGAACAGTTTACTAGTTTCGGAGAGTAGATCATCTTATCGAGTCTAATTTTTTTTTGGTTTTTACTATTGACTACATTCCTTACCTTAGTTGTGTGCCACAGAGAAGATGCATTTTTTGTAACTATGATTCAGATAATTGAATAGAATGAACAGCGCAAAATTAAATTTGTTCTTTTTGTGATGCATGGCTTTTCGAACTGTTCATCATTTGTAAACATGACCATGGAATCTCGTCTATCTACAGGTTGCTCGAATATTTTCCGAAGCCATCCGCAGGAGCCATTACGGGGAAGGGCTTGGTGTCCTCTACAATGAAGTTCCTTACTGATGTACAATCGAACTTTATCTTGTCTTTCAAAATCGCGAACAACTCATATTGTGATGATAGTAAACCTTGCTTGCGCCGGTACTTGGCACGGATGTAAATATTATTTCAAGGTGTAACGGGCAACATGAAGAGTGGCCTGTAGGGTAGAAGTTTCTTGAATCGCCAGCTACTGATGGGCATTAGTCGGTCAGTTTGTAGTCACTTTCAACCGCATCATTGACAAAAGCGTCGGGTGCCTATTCAATCAAAAGCTTTGGTCAGTTGCCGCCTACTGGTGACAATTTACTGATTGCAGCACAGAACATACCACTGGCTTGTAATCAAACCGGAAATGGGCCTCAATGCTGTGTAGCAACTAACTTTATTGTGTCTTTCAAAATGCGAACAAATAGTATCATAGTTAAAGTAAACCTCATACATCGATATTTGATACGTTCTGCAGTACGTAGAACATTATGTCTAAGAGTATTGGGGAATATGAAGAGCGGCATGACTTGAACCTTGCTGGCTGAACGTCTCGGGTACAGATGGGCATTTGTCTGGAGTTTTCACTTGCTTTCTTATCTGACCTTTGACATCAATTAAACAGCTGGAGCCCCGTAGCGAAAGGAAACCACTTTCTCCATTCCCAATGCACTGACTACAGTGACCTGAGGCAATCAAAAACTATAGTCAGTCACTGGCCACTTACGGCGATTTACTGATTGTACACTTACAACTGGATTGTAATCAATGTGGATCTCAATTTTGCGCCTCATTTCACTGTCCGGCAGAGCCATGATTTTCAGATCGCCATCTTCCTCCACAACAACAAGGCGATTGGAATCAATTGAAGCAACCTGTGACATGAAAAAAGATGACTTGAATGATAAGCTCAAGCATCGTGGCTACTTACGAGATATTCTATTCGAGTTACTTCCGGAACTTCGACGTCACTTCCGGCTGGAAACGTGACCTGGTACGTTTCGTTGGTGAACATGTCCTGACCCTCGAAGTTGATGGACTCAGGTGTCTCTGAGACGATCTTGATGTCCACTATTTTACAGGGATGCCCTTGTATCAGCATGTGGCCATCTTTGCGCAATTCTTCCGCCTTGACCCAGGATGTCCCAGAGACAGGGTCAGCTTTCACTAGAAAGGGTGAAACATACTGGAAAATGGCGGCCAGTTTGATATAAAAGGTAACTCACCAAAACTAAGGGACACGAGCAACGCTAAGGCAATGTGAAGCAACATACTGACCATTCAGAGAGTCGAGCTGGCAATAAAAAATGTCGCTGCAATGCGGACCCTTTATGCCAGTCACTGGATACGTATTACGTAAGAGCCAGTTGAGGGCAATGACCATTTATATCAACATGTCCACTGCTACCTGCGGAACATGTTTCTTATCGAGATTTAAAGCATGTTGAAAGGGAAAGAATTGACGGGAATGGTCAGTGCCTTTAACTGGCTTCTTTAATTCCATGGGATATAAGTGGTAAGTACTGATGGGCTAGAATCATGGCCCGAGTCTCAGAAGACTGAGAGCCTAGTTTCTCTCCCCATCTACGTATACGTAAGAGTCTAACCGACCAAAGTCGTCGCCGATACTCTACAACGAACGTACCGTACGGATGCGCAATCGAACTTTATCATGTCCTTCAGAAAGAAACAAATCATATCATAGCTATAGTTAACCTCGCATCATGGATGTTGAATACTGTGGCTTTAAATTTTCAATCGGGTGACCCGAACCCGCCCGATGACGTCACTTTTTTACGCGCATGCGCCAATTGATAGTATCGAACTTTATCTTGTCCTTAAGACTGGCCTGTCGGGTGGACGTTTCTTGACCAGAATCGCCAGCTACTGATGGGCAGTGGTCTGCCAGTTTCCATTAGTCACTTTCAACCGCACCATTGACAACGGCATCGGGAGCCTAGCCAATCAAAAGCTTCGGTCAGTCGCCGCCTACTTGTGACAATTTGCTGATTGCAACACATACCACTGGTTTGTCCTCAAACTGGAAATGAGTCTCAGTACTTTGTAGCAGTTTGCTTCATCGTGTCTTTCAAAAGGCGAACAAATCGTATCATAGTTAAAGTAAAGCTCATACACCCCTATTTGATACGGTGCTGTGGTGTTACAGCCCAGTCTGTGACTGGACCGCCTTGGCCGCGAAAGCCCCTCCCTATCTTGCTCTATAATAAAATGCTATATAAGGTTGGACACCATTGAGACGAGTCGTCGTGATGAGCGAGTAAGTTCGGCCTGACAGTGTTCAAGTGCGCTCTAACCTCCTCTCACCTAGGAACGCGTGTCCGTGTCAATAGTCCATAGCGACTCGCAGGCAAAGCTCTGTCCTATCTATACAACTGTTCTATTACAATGAACCTAGTGCGTTATTCTGAGCAGTGATCTTTATTCATAACAGTCCAGTGGTCTGCCACAGGAGCATTATGTGACCGAAAGTCCCGGGTACAGATGGGCATTTGTCTGAAGTTTTCACTTGCCGTTCCTCATCGGACCAGTGACATCAAATACCAACCGCAGCAGGCCCATGGCGGAAGGAAACCACTTTCTCCACTCCCAAGGCACTGACCAGCGTGACCTGAGGTAGTTTAAAACTATAGTCAGCCACTGGCCACTAACGACAATTTACTGATGGTCCACTTACCACTACATTGCATTTAACGTAATGCTCGATATCGTTTCTCAGGTCACTCTCCGGCATAATGACCTGCTTCATTTCATCATTGTCCTCCAAAACAAGGCATTCGGAATCAATTGAGCCAACCTGTAACATGAAACAAGATAATGTCAGTGAAAGACTCAAGCACCGTGGCTACCTACGGGATATTCCTTGCGAGTTACTTCCGGAACTTCAACGTCACTTCCGGCTGGAAACGTGACCTGGTACGCTTCGCTGGTGAACACGTCCTGGCCCTCGAAGCTGATGGACTCGGGTGTCTCTGAGGAGACTTTGATGTCCACTATCTTACAGGCATGCCCTTGTATCAGCATGTGGCCATCTTTACGCAAGTCTTCCGCCTTGACCCAAGATGTCCCAGAGACAGGGGTAGCTTCATCTAGACAGGGTGAAACATACTAGAAAATGGCGGCCAGTCTGAGGTAGAAGGTAACTCACCGGAATCGAGTGACATGGTCAAAGTGTAAAGCAAATGTAAAGCAACGTAGCAACCACTCCTAGAGTCGAGCTGGCGAGTGAAACAAGTCAATGCACTGCAACAACTCTATGCCAGTGCCTGAATACGCAACCGGCATCCACGTACGGATGGCGATGCTGTAACTTCCACTGCACTAAGTGGAGCATGCGCGGTGTGTGGACAGCTAGACACGTTCAGGCTTCCTTCCTCTCCTATATCCGCATAGAGGGGTCAACCTGATCGGAGTCGTAGCCGAGACTCCACAATGAAGCAAATTAATGATGTAAAATACAACTTTATCTTGTCTTTCAAATAGCCAACAAATCATGGCGTAGTTAGAGTAAGCCTCACTTTACGGACATCCGAATAGAGTGTTTATATCGAGAAATAGGGAGAGATATGGAGAGCTGCCTGACGGCTTGAACTTTGCTGACCGAGGTTTCCGGCTAGAGATGGGCATTGGTCTGGCGTTTTCATTCGCCTTGTATGTAATCAGGGATAACGAATGTATCGGGAGCGTTGGAGCGGAAGGCGATAACCTTTTCCATCCCCATTGCACTCAGTACAGTGACCTAGTGCAACAAGTAACCACAGTTAGCCACCTCTCACAATTTGCTGATTGTAACACTTACCACTGGTCTGTATTCCAACTCAAGGTGGACCTTAATACTGCGCCCCAGCTGACTGTCCGGAAGCGCGATGGACTTGAGGGCGCCATCGTCGTCCTGCAAGCTTAGGCCAGCTGTGTCAGTTGAGAGAACCTGACATGACAAGACTCAATTGATGGGCTGAAGCAACGGAGAGTCTTACGGATATTCCTTTCGAGTCACTTCCGGTACTCTTACATCCTGTAGAGCTTGGAACGAGCACTGGTACGTTTCGTTGGTGAATATGTCCTGACCCACAAAGTTGATCAACTTGAATCTATTCGAGAGCATTTCAATGTCCACTATCTTACAGGGATGCCCTTGTATCAGCATGTGGCCATCTTTGATCAAATCGCCCGCCCTGACCCGGAATGTCCCAGAGACAGGGTTCGCTCTCACTAGAGAATGTGAAACATACTAGAGAATGCGGCCATCTTGAGGTCAAAGGTAACTCACCGAAGTCGAGCGACACGAACAAAGTTAAGGCAATGTGAAGCAACATACTGACCACTCGGAGAGTCGAGCTGCAAATCAAGGCAAGTTACTGCAGTGTGATCATTTTATGCCAGCACTGAATCTGGAAGAGCCAGGTAAGGACAACGACCTGATCAAATGTCCAGTGCTACCTGCCGAACATGTTTCTCAGCAATAGAGGCCGGCACGGGCCACTTTTTCTTGGCCCGACCCGACCGTGGCCCGTAAAAGTCATGCTCGACCCGCCCAGCCCGACCGTGAAGAAAACTGCGCATGCGCAAGTGTGACGTAACTCAAGGTCGAGACTGAATTTGACGGCCCGTAACCGCCCTGCCCGCGGGCTAACGGTTGGGCCGCTCAGCCCGCCCGAGAGAGCCCGGCCCGCGCCGGACTCTACTCAGCAATATTACCAGCTTTCGGATGTGAAGGATGCTGTTTCGTAGAGTAGATCATCTTATCGAGTCAGCTACTGATGGGCATTTGTCTGTCCGTCAACCACACCATTGACAAAAGCATCGGGAGCCTAGTCAATCAAAAGCTTTGTTCAGTCGCCGCCTACTGGTGACAATTTACTGATTGCAGCGCATACCACTGGCTTGTACTCATACCGGAAATGGGCCTTGCTGCTTTCTAGCAGTTCACTTTATTTTGTCTCCTAAAATGCCAACAAATCGTATCATAATTAAAGTAAACTTCATACGCCGATGTTTGATACGGTGCTGTGGTATATAGAACATTATGTCTAGGAGTAATGGAAAATATGAAGAGTGGCATGACCTGAACCTTGCTGGCCGAAAGTCCCGGGTACAGATGGGCATTTGTCTGAAGTTTCCACTAGCTTTCTTATCGGATCTTTGTCATCAGTTAAACAGCTGGAGCCCCGTAGCGAAAGGAAACCACTTTCTCTATTCCCAATGCACTGAGTACAGTGACCTGAGACAATTGAAAACTTTAGTCAGTCACTGGCCACTTACGGCAATTTGCTGATTGTACACTTACTACTACATTGTCATTGATGTGGGCCGCGATTTTTTGCCTCATTTCACTCTCTGGCACATCCATGAGCTTCAAACCGTCATCCTCATCCAAAGCGAGGCAATTGGAATCAATTGAGGAAACCTGTGACATGGGAGAAGATGACGTGAATGATAAGCCCAAGCATCGTGGCTTCCTACGGAATATTCCTTTCGAGTTACTTCCGGAACTTCAACGTCACTTCCGACTGGAAACGTGACCAGGTACGTGTCGCTGGTGAACACGTCCTGGCCCTCGAAGTTGATGGACTCAAGTGTCTATGAGACGGTCTTGATATCTACTATTTTACAGGGATGCCCTTGTATCAGCATGTGGTCACCTTTGCGCAATTCTTCCGCCTTGAGCCAGGAAGTCTCAGAGACAGGGTTAGCTTTCACTCGACAGGGTGAAACATACTAGAAAATGGTATAGATGGGCAAGACTCGGCTCGACTCGGCTCGGTAGCAAGTCTGAGTCAGACTCGGCGCCCGAAAGGCGAGTCATCGAGTCGAGTCGGGGCCAGGCTTTTCGAGTCATGAGCACTGCTCGACTCGAAGGCCGCGAACCATGAGTTCGAGTCCGAGTCTTTCAATCTCAGGTATTTCATAGAAAACTGATCATTTTTCAAAGATTTGCCATTTGCGCTAAGCAATACTCAGTCTTGCAACAGCTATCAAGGTAACTCAGAGACGTCTTATCACCAATCACATGATTTTTGACAGAAAGGAAAGTATAGAGTGAGCTTCCGCAGTCCGCTTTTGCAGAATTTCCTCTATTAACGGTTTGCCGCCGACTCGACGGCTCGAGTTTATGCTCGCCGAGACGAGTCATGAGTCTTCAAAATTATTCTCAAGCGAGTCATGAGTCGTGCTCGGTTACTGAGGTGCCGACCATCCGAGTCGAGTCGTGCCGAGTCGAGTCGGAGACTCGAAGACTCGAGCCGAGTTTTTGCCCATCTATAGAAAATGGCGGTCACTTCGAGGTGAAAGGTGACTCACCAAAACTAAGGGACACGAGCAACGCAAAGGTAACGTGAAGCAACATACTGACTGTTACGCCGCCACTTTGACAGCAGAACTCCTGCGTCTGCGCAGTACCGTTCAGGCCACTCAGCTGCTGACGGCCGCGAGTTGCGGCCGCTTTACCATTTAGTTATCTTTAGAACACTGTACACTACAGTTGACATTAAACCTTTACTTAACTCAAGTTGTGACAATATTCCGCGTACGTTCACTCCCGCTCCGATTCGGACATAGAAGAAGCTATCTCTACCAGCTAACTAGCGAAACTAACAAGTAAACTAATACGAATAGCAAGAGACAAACTCTGCTACGTAACATTACTGACCATTCAGAGTCGAGCTGGCAATAAAAAAAGTCACTGAAATGCGATCCCTTTTTACCAGTCCCTGGATACGTAACAGCCAGTTGAGGGCAATGACCTTTTCAATAGATTCGGGTGCGGGCCGGGCTGTTTCGGGCGGGCTGAGCGGCTCAACCATTGGCCTGAGGGTCGGGCGGTTACGGGCCGTGAAATTCAGCTTTGTCACTAGGTGGCTTGTCCCACTTGCGCACGCGCAGTTTCTCTTACGGTCAGGCTGGTCGGGCCGAGCCTGATTTTCACGGGCCACGGTCGGGTTGGGCCGAGAAAAAGCGGCCCCTGCCGGCCTCTACTTTTCAACATGTCCACAGCTACCTGCGGAACATGTTTCTTATCGAGATTTCAAGCATGTTGAAAGGGAAAGAATGGATGGCAATGGTCATTGCCTTCAACTGGCTTCTTTAATTCCATGGGATACTCGCATAAAGTTAGGATACCGGGCATAAGCCGGTTGCAGTGACTTGTCTTGATTGTCAGTTAAACTCTATAAGTGGTAAGTAGGGATGGGCTAAAATCGGAACTCGAGTCTCAGAAGACTGAGAGCCAAGTTTCTCCCACTTTCCACTGGAGGGTGAAACGGACGGCTTTTCGACGCCCGGTCCCGCCCGATGACGTCACTTCCTTCCTGCACATGCGCCATTTAGTACAGTAGAAGCTATAGCCTTGCCACCTGTGACCGCCCGGCCTCGGCTGATCGGGCGGGCGGACCAGGGCCCGAAGTCTTTCGATTCACCCGCTAACTCGTATAAAGCGACGACATCTCACTGACTTGTCGTGATTCCAGTTCAACGCTCTGAGTGGTAAGTATGTCGCTTCGTATTGCCTTCACATTGTCCTTGGCTCTGAATTTCGGTGAGTTAACGATGAACCAAAGATGGCCGTCTTACTTTCGCTGTTCCCTTGTCTAGTCAGCGTAAGCCATGGCCAGACCCCTGGGACGAAGCGCGTTATGGCGGAAGATCTGAGTGAAGATGACCACATCATGCTACAAGGACATCCCTGTAAGATAGAGGACATTGAAGTCGCGCCACAGCAAATGATAACGTTCACCGGCCGGGATGTGTTCACCAACGAGAGGTACGCGGAGACATACTTTGCCGCTAACTATGTGCAAGTTCCGGAAGTAACTCGAAAGGAATATACGGTAAGACAGCTCGAGTCTGGACCTAATCATGTATCTCATGTATGTCCTCCTCGTGATGTTGCAGGTTATCTCAATTTCATCCGGAAACCTTACTTTGGAGGACAAAGATGGCGCTGAGAGGTCCATCACGGTGCCGGAAGGGGATATTAGGACCAATATTAGGATCCACTTGGACCATGGACACTACCCAGTAGTAAGTGTTGCAATCAACAAGTTTCCATCGGTGACCAGCAACTAATTGTGTACTTGGTTAACTTAGGTCACTGTAGTTAGTGCCTTAGGTATGGAGAAAGTAGTTGCCTACCGCTATGGGTCTCCTGTGGCTTAATTGACGTCGGTGACGTGATTGGAAGTGACGGATGCCCATCAGTAGCCGCATTTTCATCAGGACACTTCATCCCGGCAGCCAATCTCTGTGTTGCCCGTTCTTGCTCGATGTAATATTTGACGAACATCTAATAAACCATGTGGAAGCTCTGATTTGTTTAGCAATTTGCAAAACCTTCATTTGGACTGAAAACACGGAAGTGGTTGTTCTCCTAAACATATTCTTTGAGTTCTGTGAGCTGATAGTTGATCGCACTCAAGAAACGGTCCCCAACCCTGACGCTACAACCTGTTTCGTGTTTTCCTTGTTTTTTAGTCTATAGTTCTTTAATTACTGCACCGTTGATTGTCTCAGAGTAATTTAGTGAACGCGACGGGTTCAGGTTTACGACGTTTAATGGCAGAATATAAACAGCTGACTCTGAATCCAACCGAAGGCATCATAGTTGGCCCTGGTTAGTGCTCTCAGAAATGGTGTTCCAAAAATATTACCATCGAGAAATATTGCAGAGTGGCCTTATCTGTTTGAACGTTCCGGAAACCAAAATTCGTTGCTAGAGATGGGCATTTGTCTGAAGATTTCATTTGTCGCCTTCCACTAGATCAATAACAACAAACGCCTCGGGAGCCTCCGAACGGAAGGAGACAACTTTCTCCTCTCCCAGTGCAGTAACAACAGTGACCTAGGACAGTCAATAAGGTAGAATCAGTCACTGGCATCCTGCAGGACACATCCATGACAATTTACTGATTGTAACACTCACCACTGGGTTGTATCCAAAGTCAAAGTGGACTTTTATGGTGTTCCACAGTTTAATTTTCGGCACAGCGATGGACTTCATGTTGCCATCTTCGTTCTTCAGAACAAGGTGAGCGTAACCAGTAGAGGCAACCTGTAACATGACAAGAGAACTTGATTGGCAAACTCAAGCATCGGGCCCTTTTACCGGATATTCCTTCAGAGTCACTTCCGGAACTTCTACATCTTCATGAGGTTGGAAGTCTTCCTCGTACGTTTCATTGGTGAACACGTCCCGGCCCACAAAACGTGTCCACTTTAACATGGTCGTCGAGCGGACTGCCATGTCCACTATTTTACAGGGATGCCCTTCCAAGATGATGTAGTCATCTATGCTCAACACCTTTGGCTTGACCCAACTTGTCCCACGGGAACTGGCTTGACCATTTTCACTAGACGATGTAAAGGCGCTAGTATGTCAGAAATCTTAAGCTGAAGGACAACTCACCGAAAATCGAAGACAGCAGCACTGTGAATGCAATTTGAAACAACATATTTGTCGCTCAGAGAACTAAGAATTCACTACGAGTCAGTTCAAATGTCGTGACTTTATTGGCTTCGAGTATCTGAAGTAAGAAAGAAACCCGCCCGGCCAGCCAGTACCTGCGAAAATCAGTTCGAACGACCCGAACCTGCCCGAGGAAGCCACCTTTGCTATTGCGCATGCTCCATTTAGTTCTTTCGCTCAACCGCCCGTGCCCGCGGAACGGGCCAAGTTTGTCCAACCCAAGTCACCCTCTAAGCTCAACACGGAAGAGCCTGTTGAGGGCATTGACCTTTTCAAAATGTCCACTGCTACTTGCCTGACATGTTTCTTGACGAGACTAGATTACGAAATGAGAAAGAGTTGATTTAACTCGCCATTGCCTTCAACAGGATCTTACGTATTCAGTGCGATACGTGAGTAGTATAAAGTGACCAGATTGCAGCGACTTGTCTTGATTGTCAGTTCGACTCTTTGAGTGGTAGTTATGTTGCTTCAAATTGCATTCACGTTGTTTGTGGCCTTCAATTTTGGTAAGTTACCTTTGACCCCAAGATGGCGGACAAACTAATGCTACACCGTGTCCAGCCAAAGCGAACCCTGTCTCTGGCATATCCAAGGTCAAGGCGCAAGATCTGGTCAAAGATGGCCACATCATGTTGCAAGACCAGCCCTGTATAATAGTGGACATTGAAAGTTCCTCAACAAATGAACACAACCTGATAAAGTTTATCGGTCAGGACATATTCACCAACCTAATGTACGAGGAGCATTTCCAAGCTACTGATCTTGTAGAGGTTCCGGAAGTAACTCGAGAGCAATATCCGGTAAGGAAGTCCTTTGTCTTGACCTTTTCAAATGTGTCCTCTTATCGTATTACAGGTGATCGCAATTGTTATAGGTAAACTCAATGTAGAGGAAAAAGATGGCCGCGTAAAGGTGATCGAGATGCCTGATGGTAAACTGGGCAACGATATCGGGGTCCACTTGCAGTTTGGTTACAGTCCAGTGGTAAGTGTTACAATCAGCAAATTGCAATAGGTGACCACTGGCTAACTGTAACTAACTGTGGTTCTCTGCTCTAGGTCACTGTGGTCAGTGCAGTGGGCACTGAGAAGGTTGTTGACTTCAGCTCCAAGGCTCCCGAGGGCTTCGATGCCGATAGCGTAACTATGAGTGACGAATGAAATTTCATCATCGATCGTTCAAACAAATGCCCATCAGTACAGTGTAGCTGCGTATTATGTTCTTCACATGCCGGCTGCTATTTATGTTGCCCATCATTGCTGGCTATTTATTATGTTCCAAGAAAATTCAATAAATCCCTCCAGCTGTTTTCTAATAAACTCCTTCTCTGGGTCGAAAGGACTTGACCGATGTTCCGGGCTACAGATGGGCACTGGGCTGAAGTTTTCAATTGTCGTTGCGTGTCAGAGCATCGACATCAAATGTGTCCGAAGCCTCGGAGCCCAATATGTGACAGTGATTTAGTACAATCAATAACTACCATCAGTCACTGGCACCCATTACAATTCACTAATAGTAACACATACCACTGCAACCTCGTCACTTTATGCGAGTCAAGTATCGAGCTGATTACGTAAGAGCCAGTTCAAGGTAATGGCGATTTCCATCAACTCTTTCTTCCCCTTGAAGTGCTTACACTTTCTTATCTGTCATTCGGTGATCTCGTTGACGAAACATGTTAGACAGGTAGCAGTGGACATTTTGAAATGGTCATGAGATCCAGTCAAGGACATTGACCACTTCAAGGTGTCCAGTGTACGTGCCTGACATTTTGCATCGGGAGGAAGGTTTAACTGCATTGCATGGAATTTTCTCGTCATTTTGACCTTGAGCGGTGTGTCATATTATTTCGATTGCATTCCCACTGACTCTGTCTATTCATTCTGGTGAGTGATTATTGGTTTCAAAATGACTGACTCGACGAGTCAGTTCAAAAAGGGCATCAGAGCCATCCCGTCGAATCACAGGCCAATGTTCGAACTGTTCGAACATTGCAGCGTCACTCTAAAAGAATTATCCATACTTTCATCTCAGTCGGCAATCTTGGCATACTTCAAAGGACCATAATTCGAACCTAGATACTGGTAAACTCACTGACAAACCTGTACGTAATTGGGAACGATCGTTGCCCTTAACCAGTTGGCCTTGGAATCAGTGCCATACTTGGCTCAAATAAAAATCACGACGTCGCACTGACTTGTCCTGATTGTCGCTTCAAGTCTCTGAGTGGTGAGTATGCTGTTTCGCATTGCCTTCACCTTGTTCTTGGCGCTTGGATCTGGTGAGTGAACTTTCACCTCAAAATGGCCGCCATACTTAAGCTTCTCCCCTGTCTAGTGAAAATGAGCCACGGCAGCGACCCAGTGAGGGTCATGGCGAAAGACCTTATCCAAGATGGCCACATGATGCTGCAAGGTCAGCTCTGCAAGATAAATGAAATTCAAGTTGCCTCAGACAATGAGATAGTCTTCATTGGCCAAGATGTGTTCACAGGCTCCACGTTCCATGAGACCCTGAAACCAACTGACTACGTTGAAGTGCCGGAAGTGACTCGAAAGGAATTCAAGGTAAGACGGCCCCGAGTTTGGACCTAATCAAGTTTGTCCTCGTGGACGTGTTACAGGTTGTCTCGCTTGACTACACCAGCGTTAACTTGGAAGACAAAGATGGCGTCGCGAAGAACATCTCGCTGGAAGGTCCACTGCGGAGCCGCATTGAGAGGCTATTGGAGCAGGGCAACGAGCTAGTGGTAAGTGTTGCAATAAGCAAATTGTCATTAGTGGGCGGTGACTAACTGTTGTCCTTGGTTGCCTTAGGTCACCGTCGTCAGTGCCTTGGACATGGAGAATGTTGTCACCTTCCGCATCGGGTCTCTCTGATTGGAAGCGACTGAAAGAAATTTTCAAATGCCCATCAGTAGCCCTGAATTTTGCTCAGGACGCTTCAACCCGATAGCTGCTCTTTATGTTGCCTATTCTTGCTGCATGTAATATTTTACGAACATCCAGTAAATTCTGTACTTGCTGTGAATCTTTAATGCATTCAAAGCGGGCTGTCACTTGCGCGGTCATGATGTCTTCTAGCTAAACCCTTATCCACCTTTTCCCACGTTTTCTGCGAAACGGTATTCGAGGGATATTTTCAAAATTGCGATGTGCTAGAGGGTTATTTAAAACATCGCAAAAAACTGGTCTATCACTTAATTCCCACCCATTACAATTCAGTAATTGTAAGACATACCACTGCAACCTCGTTACTTTATGCGAGTCAAGTATCGAGCTGAAGACGTAAGAACAGCTCAAGGTAACGGAGATTTCCATCAACTCTTTCTTCCCCTTTAAGTGCTTACCCTTTCTTATCTGTCATTCGGTAATCTCGCTGAGGAAACATGTTAGACAGGTAGCAGTGGACATTTTGAAATGGTCATGAGGTCCAGCTAAGGACATTGACCCCTTCAAGGTGTCCAGTGTACGTACCTGACATTTTTTGAATCGGGAAGAAGATTCAACAACATTGCACGGAAGTTTCTTGTCATTTTGACTTTGAGCGGTATGCCATGTTATTGCAGTCTCACTGAATCTGTCCATTCATTCTGGTCAGTGATTATTGGTTTCAAGATGGCTGACTTCAGTTTTCAGATGGTACGTCGACGATTCAGTTGAAAAAGAGGCATCAAAGCGATGCGTCGCACTGCAGACCAATCTTCCAGCTGTTCGAACATGGCAGCGCGACTCTAAAAGCGCTATCCATACTTTCATCTCAGTCGGAAATCTTGGCATACCTCAAAGAACCATAATTCGCACCTAGATACTGATAATCTCACTGAAAAACCTGTACGACTAATGGAATCGGGATGATCGTTGCCCTTAACCGGTTCATCTCGGAACCAGTGCCATACTTGACTCAAATAAAATCACGATATCGCACTCATTTCCCTCACATTGTCGCTTCAAGTCTCTGAGTCGTCAGTATGTTGCTTCGCATTGCCTTCCCCTTGTTCTTGGCCCTTGGGTCTGGTGAGTGAACTCTCACCTCAAAATGGCCGCCATACTAAAGCTTCTCCCCTGTCTAGTGAAAATGAGCCACGGCAGCACCCCTGGGACAGTTAGGGTCATGGCGAAAGACCTTATCGAAGGTGGGGACATGATGCTACGAGGTCAGCTTTGTAAGATATTGCAAATTGAAGTTATCCCAGACAAGGAGATATTCTTCATTGGCCAAGGTGTGTTCACAGGCTCCACGTTCCATGACAGCCTAGAACCAACTGACTACGTTGAAGTGCCGGAAGTGACTCGAAAGGAGTTCAAGGTGAGACGGCCCCGAGTTTGGACCTAATCAAGTTTGTCCTCGTGGACTTGTTACAGGTTGTCTCGCTTGACTACAGCAGCGTTAACCTGGAAGACAAAGATGGCGCCGCGAAGAACATCTCGCTGGAAGGTCCACTGCGGAACCGCATTGAGAAACTATTGGAGGAGGGGCACGAACTAGTGGTAAGTGTTGCAATCAGCAAATTGTCATTAGTGGGCAGCGACTAACTGTTGTCCTGGGTTGCCGTAGGTCACCGTCGTCAGTGCCTTGGACATGGAGAATGTAGTCACCTTCCGCATTGGGTCTCTTTGATTGGAAGCTACGAAGGAAATTTTCAAATGCCCATCAGTAGCCCTGAATTTTGCTCGGGACATTCAACCCGATGGCTACTCTTTATGTTGCCCATTCTTGCTGCATGTAATATTTTACGAACATCCAGTAAATTCTATTCGTGCTGTGAGTCTGTAATCAATTTTGAGAATAGCTTTGCGGACTGAAAACGCGGTGCCGTTTTTGTGAACATATATTCCAACGCTGAGTTTTCGGTGAGCTCAAGCTGATCGCACTCAAGAAACGGTCCCCCGAAGCTTTCGCCTGACGTTGCAACCTGATTCCTATTTTCCTTGTTTTTAACCTAAAGTTCATTAATTACTGCACCGTTGATTGTCTCCGCGTGATTTAGTGAATCAACGCGAAGGGTTTCCATTAACAGTATGGCGGGTTCAGCTTTGAGACGTTTAATGGCAGAATATAAACAGCTGACTTTGAATCCACCCGAAGGCATCATTGCTGGCCCAAGTAAGTATTTCCACTTTAATTCAGTTGTGACAGTTTAACATAACTTCCTTCTCAATAGTTAATGAAGAGAACTTTTTCGAGTGGGAAGCTTTGATAACAGGTAAGACCGCAACCAATGACATCAGCTGTTTAAAGGTTTATGTTAACAGGACCCGAAGGCACCTGTTTCGAAGGTGGTGTATTTCAAGCTAGATTAACATTCCCAGCTGACTACCCACTGTCGCCACCTAAGATGCAATTTACTGGTGAGATGTTTCATCCCAACATATATCCCGATGGTAGAGTTTGCATATCAATATTACATTCACCTGGCGATGATCCGATGGGATACGAGTTGTCTTCAGAAAGATGGTCACCTGTTCAGAGTGTAGAGAAAGTGTTGCTGTCCGTCGTGTCCATGTTGGCCGAACCGAATGACGAAAGTGGTGCAAATGTCGATGCTGCCAAGATGTGGCGAGAAGACCGGGAGCAATTTAACAAGATTGCCGATCGTCTAGTCAGAAAGTCTCTTGGACTCATTTGAGACAAAGGGCGTGAGGAGCTAGCAATGAGAAGTATGATTGTATATATGATGGACCGAATTGATGGAGTAGTAAATTGGAATACGTGTTTAATTTACCTTCAATTGCCGTCATATTTCTCCTCGAAAAGATCAAGTTTAAACCTAAGATTCGCAGCCAGCTGATGATGAGTACGAAGACCTAAATTCATAACTAATCGAGAGATGCAAACGGTTTCAAGGCTGCAAAGTCCAAGGCATATATTAAAATAAGCTTTCGAGCATCACAAAGTATCGGTGATTACCAAGATGAAAAGAGAAACGCCGCTCATGCCGAAGGAATTTAGGTCAACCTGACCACATGTCATGCAAGGGAGAGAAAGTAATAGAAGAGACAGGACTGTATTTAGTGGATTTATGTTCGCACATACATAATGTATGAAGATAAGGACAGCCAACTGCATTAACTGCTAATCTTTATTTGGTTAAAGCTGCTGTGAAAAAGTGAGAAGGTAAATACAGAAAAAGCAATAGAACTGCTCAAGGTAAACGACGGTCAATAATGGAAGAAAATAGTTCCAAAAAATATCGGCCTAATACTGAACAAATTAATATGGCCGTACTTGGTTCATGTCCCTACGTAGAGGCCTTCTCGTCTTCCATCAAATTGTCGAAATACTTTTGAATGCGATCCATTTCCCTTTGATTGTAAACGTCGGCATAGATTTCAAAGAAACTCCTAGTCACCTGGGCAGGTACGGCGTGGTAATTAACTCTACAGCTGCCACCCATGTAGTCGGGCAGGTGTTCCTTGGCAATCAGGCTGGTGATGTTCTTCTTGTTCTTGAACTGTACTAATTGCTTGGCCTCTTCGGGCACCATGGCAAAGACCACTTTCTGGACACCGGTCAAGATCCAGGGTATCTCGTAGACACAAATGTACTTCACGCCACACGGAAAGTATTCACGCAACGTCGTGATCAAGAACCTCATCATGTCCAGCTGGACATTGGCGAACCCGATGCCACTGCAATCGAAGACCACGCCCCAACTTTGCAGTTTGCTGGCCAGGGAGTCGATGACGTTGATCTTGTACAACAAGAAGCGCTTCATGTGTTCTTCCAGTTCACTGGACTTCTTGATGAGTCGAATGCGCATGTACAGCAGGGGTGTCCCATCCTTGTCCTGCTCATAGATGAACAGGCCACCGGTCTGGTAGAACTCGTGAGGGAAGCTCTGGTCACTCAGGCTGACCACGGTCTCCTTGCGCCACTTGAAGCACTTTTTCAACTTGTCCAGGCACTCGTCCTCATGAGACGACTCGTTGATGGTCTTGATGAGGAATCTCTGGATGAAGAAGTCACTGTTTCGAACGTTCTTGGCAATGTCCTCCTCGTCGTACAGTTCGCGCTCTTGGTCCACTTGGTCCAGGAACTTTTCTCGAATGCGACCGATGACGGCGCCATCTTGCCAGTATTCGTCATATGACACTGAGTTGTCGTTCTCGTCACAATGCGGAGACATGGTGTGTATGTATGTTGCTAAATTGTTCACTAACTGTCCTTGATGGTCAACGTTGACCGCTCGATGTTCAACTAATCACTGGCAAGTACTCTGGTCGGGTCAATATATGAAAATATGGATTCACGACGATTGCGTAACTGTATGTAACTGGAAGGAGAGGGAGAGAGAGAGGCAGAAAGGGAAAGCAAATTTCTATAGAAATAAACACGAGTTTACGTTTTCAAGTATGGAAAATTCAGGTTCATTATGAAAGTGAAAGGTGTTGTTAAAGATAGCACGAAGAGAGCAAGAGAGGGAGGGCAGTAGAGCTGGAGAGGGAGAGAGAGAGAGAGAGAGAGAGAGAGAAAGGGCGAGAGGGAGAGAGCCCGAAATAAGGACAACCATCATATGCCGTATTAAGAGAGAAGTGCAAAACCTGATCTTGACTTTGCCTTCTAATTTTTACCGCAATAGCATCGCATACAATCCTGTTATTAGACAGGTAAGCCAAACCTACCTGGCACAGGTAAAAACTTTTTCAAGTTGTCTTCTCTGTTCGATTTAATCTGTCGAAGTAGATGCAAACACAGACAGAGAAACGGGTCGAACAAATGTGCTACATGGACACCTTAAGTGGGCCGTCTTTGGCCCACCTACCCAGGAAAAGTGCCGGACGCCATTTTTGACTGTTTGCGAGTCCGGTCTGACCTACATCTCTGCCTCTCTTCTCTCTCTCCTCTCCCTCTCGCTCTTTTTTTATTACTTTCTCTTTCGCAGGTAAGCACTCAAGGCTAAAACTTGCTTTACAACAAAGTGTGTATTTAAATGTATCTCGTGCTCATTTTAGCATTTAGCATTTTTTACCTTCTCAGGATGCTGCTTTAGTGCAATCGAATCAACTGTGAAGTCCTAATTGTTGACAAGGAAAGAGAAGAGAATTTAGATCACTTTAATTTGATACATGTCTGCCAATAAATTGGTTTGCGTAATCGAGCGGAAAAACTTTGGTCACGTGACAACTGCTAATCAGTTCAAGGGTTGTCTTCAAATACTTGTCTACCGGAAACTACAATTATCTAATTAAGGTGCACTTCTAAACACATTAAAATAGTTAAATTGCTTTCGTCTACACGGCAGTTGATTAAGGAAATATAAAATGGCCGTCAATGAAGGCAAACTGGTCGTCGGTCTTTTCCTGGTCATATTGGGCGGCTTGACCATCATCCTGGTGCCCCTTGGAGCTAAACTGTTTGCTCAAGAAACGGTAAGTGAAACTGCTAACTACTGACCAACTGGATTAAGTGATTGCCTTTCACTGACCGGGTCTCTCGAAATCAATTTGTTCCGTGACTCAGCAAATTAAACTTGATCCAGAAAGCACTCTGTTCAAAGAAGCCTGGAATGCGCAGCCATTTGTTCAAGATGTTTACCTGTTCAACGTCACTAATCCGGTTCAAGTTGAACAATTTGGCGCCAAGCCCATCCTTCGCCAAGTTGGCCCTTTTTGTTATCAGGCCGTGATAAGGAAAGCCAATGTTGTCTTTCACGGCAAGAATCGGGTTGCCTACAATCCGGTTCGCCAGTATCGGTTCTGTCGCGAATGTTCAAAGTTCGACGAGGACGTTCTGATCACGACAATCAACATACCACTGGTGACAGCACTGCAGAAATTCCGCGACAATGACCAGCTGTTGCAGGCACTAATTGCCCTAATTAAGGTGACCGGATTCGAGACCATGTTCGTGACCAAGACGGCCAAACAGCTGGTGTTCGAAGGGTACAGGGACACTTTGGTGGCCGGTGGGAACTTGCTGCCGGATACAGAAAAGTATGACAATGGTCAGTTTGCAATATACAAGAACCACAACAACACCTTAGGACCTCGAGTTGTCGTCTATACAGGTAAGCATGACATTGACAAGATCAATACCGTCATTGCACTTGACGGAAGGAAACAGCTGAAAAACTGGGATCATGCGAGCTGCAGCTCGCTAGATGGCGCCGTCGAAGACTACACCGTTCATCCGCCCGTTGATGATGACGAGGTGAAGGTCATGAAGCTTCTCTTCTTACCTGCTTGTCGGGTATTTAGTTACAGTTTAAAAGATGATGACACAATTAAGAAGTATGGCTTCACACTGGACTCGAAAAAGTTTGTCTTCGACAAGAGAAATCTGTTCAATGGAAATGACTTCCATGGCAACCGTTGCTATGACAAGAGTTCCAAGTCTCTCAAGTCCTTCTATGTGCAGCAGAAAAGGTCACCTCGTGCTGCCCTCTGGTGTCATCGACGTGTCCTCTTGCTATCAGAACAGTCCTATACTGTTTTCACTGCCTCACTTCACATATGCCGACAAGACTTACCTTGATTCCGTTGTCGGAATGAAGCCTGATAAAAAGAAATATGAATCACATGTCTACACACACCCGGACCTCGGAATAACGCTGACCTTCCAGCTGACGATGCAGATTAATGTTGGCGTAGATGTGACAATGTTCAACGACAAGATGAAGCCAGTGGTTTTACCTGTGTCATATTTTGTCGTCAAGTCCGGCATATCGAAGACCAGTACTCGCAAATTGTGGATGGGGACCACCCTTAATGACACAGTGACCTGGTGCCTATCAGGGGTCACTGTGGTCATCGGTATATTGGTCATGATTGCAGCATACCTCATGACTGACGACATTCAAAATGTCCGTCGAAGGCCACGAGACAGTATAAATTTTCCATCTTTCTCCGAAAGTGGTACATTTAGGTGAGTTACCGACATATTTGGATATATTTTGTTTGTTAATTTACTCTCATCACTACCAGAGCTCAAGTCGATTCGAAACTATAAGTGCGGCTGAATCGGACAACCTAATTGGCTGGAATGACCAGCAATGACTGGTTCCTCTTGGACTTTTTACATTAACTGTAATTAACTTTGCGCAACACGATTTAGGTTTGAGTAACATATAGAACAACATTCAATTACGTTCTGAGCAAGTCAGCTGTTCATAAATAGATATTAAATACTTGGGGGTGGGTCAGCACGCTTTACGTAGACTTTGTCTCGAATTCATTCAACTCAAGTTCTAAATTCAGTTGAGAACCAGTTTTTTTCTTCGTGCTTTTCATAAACGCAACCTGGTGCCGACATTGCGAAGCTCATCTCTCATCACTTTGTCTTTACTGAGAGAAGGAAATATCAGAAACATCAAAGAAGGTCTTATATTTCTGGCCATAGAGGGCGCTGGCAGACATATGCACTGGAGAATGGCGCTTGACAATGTCTCGCGAAAAAGCTGATAAGTGCTGTGGCTACGTTATCAGTTATAGATAACGTACTAATCCATGTTTAGTAATACCAGGGCAACTGAAGAGAGTCAACAAAAATCATGCGGTGTCTCTGTGGCTTTCTCTCTTTACACAATAAAAATGGCGCCTCATGAAGAACGCCCACAACCGCTTGAAACCATAGTTTCGAAGAACATCACACTATTCTCTCATTAATATGACAACATTACACCGATGATTTCAACATAGTGAAGTGCTGAGAAGAGTTGCCATTGGCACCATACCTGCATCCAAACAACAATGGCGGTCGCCGGGCAGAGGCTGTTGCCATTCTTCGCCATGACCAGTCTCTTGACCATGCTGTTGGTAACTAGCTTTGGTGGCGTATACCGTCAACCCTCTCGCCCACTGCCCCGGAAGGTGAATCAAGCTAAATTAAGCATACCAGATGCATTTGTCATTGACAAGCCACTCTACTGTGACCCGGAGGAAGGGGCAACCATGGACCTCATGGTGGTCGTGACCTCGGCGGTGACCCACTTCCAGGCCCGGGAAGCCATCAGGAAGACTTGGGGTGCCCTGGCGGTGGCGCTGGGTTCGCGAGTACTTTTCCTAGTGGCGTCAAGTGTCGATGAGACAGTTCAACACCAAGTAGACAAAGAGGAGTTCCAGTACAATGACATACTGCAAGCATCCTTCATTGACCATTACAACAATCTGACCCTGAAAACGCTGTCTCTCATGAGATGGGTCAACAGCTCATGCAGCAAAGCCAAGTTTGTGCTCAAGGTAGACGACGACATGTTTGTAAATATGGAAAAGTTGGTCGACTACTGCAAGACGAATACCTTCAAGAAGACTATAATTGGTAGGCTGGCCCACAAATGGTTCCCTGTCCGCCACAAAGGCTGGAAGTGGTACATTCCCGAAAGCGACTTCAGTGGCGCCACCTACCCGGACTTCACGGCAGGTCCGGCTTACCTGTTCACCGGCGACTCCGCTAAGCCACTGCTTCAAGCCAGTTCAGTTCTGACTCAAATATACCTGGAAGATGTCTACGTGACGGGAATAGTGGCCGAAAAAGCTCATGTAAGTCGTATTGACCACCAGCTGATGCACAATTACCACGTCAACGTGGACGCTTGTAACTTCAAGACCATGATCACTAGTCACATGCACTCACCCCAAGACATTGTCCAGCTGTGGAAGATCGTTCATGATAAACCAGTCAAACCGTGCTCTTGATTCAGAATGGTTGTCATAGGACTACGCGTGCGCAGTTGAGTGTTCATTCATCACAGCAGCCATCTTGACTCAGGCGTGAGCGTTTTCAACTTTCACTATGTATGTATTGTTTATCAATTGTCCGTAGATTTGTGCTGAATTCATAACTCAAAATTAATTAAAGTTCGTATATTGAACATAAGCAACTCTACAGCTCATCCACGTAGGCTTGTTTATCTTTAGTCTATTTTTCAATTAATTTTGGTCTAGTTGATATGCGAATGATGCTAAGGTTTTATCAAAAAATAATTCCATGAACCCTTTATCAAATTGGGCTGAGACTCAATTCAATCGAGATTGATGAAGACCTTTGTCGCTAACTACATCGCGCTAATCAGTTCCACTAGATAAGCAGTATCAAAGTTTCCTCGCTCATCCGAGTTTTCGCTTCACATTAATGCCAACAAATGACACCAGGGGCCATATTACAGCAGCCATTGCAACAACGCAATCACTGCAAGCTCTGACAATATGCATGGCTGTCAGTAGGAGTCTAATTCATCACATGATCTGGGTGTCAATCTGAAAGCTACTTAATTACATCAACGCCATGGACTCCATCTTGTATTTTGGACTGCTAATTGCACTGGTTCCTGGGTAAGCAGAGTTTGACATTTGTTGATTGCTGACTTTGGAATTTAGGACATTGGCACATTGCGTAACGGACCTTGACTGCTATCCAGCTGGCCAGTCGGTGTGTACATCCAAACCGGGCATCTTCGGCAAGGCCTGTCGACCTGTCAAGCAATTAGGTCAGGAATGCGAGGTCAAAGAACAATGTACAAAAACGAGAAAAGACCTGGACTGCCTATTTATGTCCCAGTACCATCAGTATAGGTGTACCTGTAATGATAAGCTCAAGCTGGACACCGCAACTGGCACCTGTGTACACCTGAGCTGGTGCTTGAATGACTATGACTGCAGCCCGAGTGCACCGCATTGCCTGAACCAGCGATGTGGAAGGAGGATAACACCAGAGGGTGCCACTAACACCAAGCCGCCATTGCCTGCAACTCCAGCCTCTGTCCAGACCCCCAGGGAACCTCAAGTCACCGAAAGTCTCATCAACTCAGTGAAGTTACCCGATGCTTTTGTCACAAGCGAAGACAGCTCAACCTTGTCCAAGGTTGGCCTCTGGGTCGCCATTGCCTTTCCGACGGCCATTGTTGTCTTCTTTATAGGCAGGCTGGCGAAAGCTTCTTTTTGTTAGATAACCAGTCAAATCCTTCTCTCGGCAACGTTACATGAACTGCGTAGAGTTTGACTCAAATTACTGGACATAGAGGGCGCTCACATAGGAGAACTGATAACGTTTCTGGTAAATGAACGCAGATAAAAAACCATTCATGTGTAATTAAAAAATCACTCGCTCTTATCGTCACATTGACTGTCGAGACTTTGATTTTCAACTTGGCTGTATTTTTCTATGTGGAATTGATTGTCAATGCAACATTCAGTGTTGGTTCCCATGATTTAGTTGACCACTGAAGCAAATTTTGACAATGAACTCTGCAATTTAGCCTACACTGCGGTACACAAGGTGTCGTTGGCAAACAAAGATGGCGCTCTTCGCCGGTCGACGAATGTTCACACTCCTCTCCCTGACCAGCCTGGTGACCATGGTGATGGTCGTCAGGTATGGCGTAATGGTTGATCAGTCAGCACAGAAATTTTCCAGTGAAACATTTCCGGCCAAAGGTCATCCAAGTATGAATGTTGAGAAAGTGTTCAGGAAGATCAGTTTCACTAAAGATGAAATAGAAACAACGGAATCATTCGCCATTGATAAGCCATCTTTCTGTGGCCCTGACAAAGGGTCAGCCATGGACCTCATGGTGGTCGTGACCTCAGCCGTGACACACTTCCAGGCCCGGCAAGCAATTAGGGACACCTGGGGTGCCTTGGCTGTGACAAATGGCTCTCGTCTACTTTTCCTGTTGGGGTCAACTGTCAATGAAACAGTTCAACATCATGCGGCAAGAGAGGAATTTCAATACAAGGATGTCCTGCAAGGACATTTCATTGACCACTATAGCAATCTCACACTGAAAACCATATCCCTCATGAGATGGATCACCAGCACTTGTCACCGAGTCAAGTTTGGGCTCAAAGTTGACGATGACATGTTTGTAAATATGGAAAAGTTGCTCGACTACAGCAAGACACACACCTTTAATAAAACCATCATCGGTAACCTGGCTCACAAATGGAAGCCCATCCGCTCCAGAGCAAACAAGTGGTACCTTCCAGAAAGTGCCTTCGGTGGCGCCATCTACCCAGACTTCACAGCAGGTCCGGCTTACCTGTTCACCGGCGACGCAGCGAAACCATTACTGGAAACCAGTTTATCTTTGACTCCAATTTACCTGGAAGACGTCTACATGACCGGCATAGTGGCCGAAAAGGCTCAGGTGCGTCGTATTAACCATGATCTCATCACCAATTATCACCTAGATGTAGACGCTTGTACCTTTGACACCTTCATCACGAGCCATCAACACACGCCTCAAGACATTGTCCAGCTGTGGAAAGCCGTCCACGAACAACCAGTGACACCTTGCTTCGAATATGATACCGAATATTACACCGAATCGGGAGAGTACTATGATGATGAAACAATGGACTCGGGTTGGTATTCATGAAAGTGTGAATACCGAATTCGAATGTTCATGCGACATATTGGCTTTTCCATACCTTACGATACGAGCTTAATTTCATCGTTGCCAGAGCTCGAGACATACCTGTGCACAAATAACATCATTCTAAAAAGTGAGGTTCACTTGAGATCTATATCTCGCTTGTCTCGGAACCAGTTGTGTGACTTTTTCATCGCATCTGTACATCGTTGCTTTGGCATTCAAGTGATAGACGGCGGACATTATGTTCACGGCCGGAGGAAATGCTAGAGCAATATTGCATGATGAAACTGCAATTAGAGACCTAGCAACGGGTTAATCAAATCATTTCATATCTGCCGATGACGCCTCTAAGGAAACACGTGATACTTCTCAATTTAGAAACACAAGGCAGCGCAATCTATGGAAAGTTCAAAGCTGATTGCTTTGTTTGATTATTGGTTTCATTTTACAGTGAGGCTTTAATCAGGAGTCCTGATTCAGGACTAGGGTTGTTTTTTCGAAAATTAATTCATATTTAATTTCGAAAATAAATTAAATAAAATTAAGGTAAATTAAGTGAGAAACTCATTTGTCTTGAAAACCACTGTGCCAAGAAAAACATTCTTGTGCCGCACATTGAATTGAATAATCGTCAATAACAGAGTTGCACACACGGTATTGGCTCTAGCTATTCACGATGAGCTCGGTCACGAAAGCGCTTTGGCATTTTTTAAAATTTCGATAAACCTTAATTTTAATAAAACATATATTAATTCGTATATTAATTAAATTAAGATAAATTAAAAATAATATATTAAAAATAAACAACCCTAATCAGGACTGACAAGTGTATATGGAAACCAAATCCAATCCACTCTCTTCACGCTTCCATACAATGGTAATCGCACCCGAGTTCACTTTCACAGGCTGGAGAAGAGGATGAATTGGCAAAATTCTACTGAATACAGGGACCGATTCTGTACTCTAGATAGACTCTAGTGACCGAGTATGCCTGGGAAGCCTACTTACAAGCTATATCATTACGAAGCTGATAACTGTTGCGGCTACGATATCAGCTGTAGATGACGTCAGCATTAATCGAAATTTCAGACATTTCAATGCAAATAATAGACTCGAAGCTTTCAGTTGATTATTATACGTCTAAACGCACCGGTGGAAAAAAACAAAATGGCGACAATGATGTACCTTTGCTTGCTCCTTGCACTGGTTTCTTCGTGAGTAACAGCGAACTGTTCTATCTTCTTACACTTCCCTTTAGGACATTTTCACAGTGTATCACAGATCTGGACTGTTATCCTGTAGCTAAAACAATATGTGGCCTCGACCCTGTATTGGGCAAGACATGTATGAACGTCAAGCAATATGGCCAGCAATGCCAGGTCACGGAACAATGTTCGAAAACCAACTCTGAATTCGACTGTCTACTCAAGCTGGAGTTAAATGAGTATCAGTGCCAGTGTCGTAATTTCGATATGGAATTTCATGCTGAAACGAATACTTGTCGGATCAGTTTGCGTAATATTGATACCGATTGTAACTCTAGTGTACCGCACTGCAATGGACAGCTGTTCGTGGCACATGATAACTTTTCGGCCACTATGCAGTCATGGGTGTCAGTTCATATTGGTGCCCTCAGCACGGGCGAGCTTATTGCGGCAGTGGGCGTTGGTGTATTTGCTATTGCAGTACTTTTTGCAATCTGTCGATCATGTTTCAAGTAGGTGTTGACTGTGACCATAATCACTAGCAAGACTAAATTGTGCTTGATTTAGATGCGGATCAAGGAAGACGGCCGAGCCGGCGCCCATTCTGAACAACGCTCATCTACGGACAGCTGTCCAGCCTGAGGACACTCCGCCGAGCTACGCCAATGTTGCCCACCAATTTGATGGTCGCACGAGGCCACATGTCCACCATGGTTTCAGCTATGCACCAGAGTTGACCCTGAATAGTGACCGGTCTGTGGCGTACGCCCCTTCCCCATCGGCACCGAAAATGTGATGCAATCGAATGAACCTAATCCACGACAGAAATAAGAATTGACCATAACCTCAGCCAATTGTGGGCAAGGCGGCCCAGTTGGCCATCAAAGCGGATAAGTCTTGGCATACTGAGGCCATAGTTGATTTACCTCTCGATATGTCACATTTATGCGACTTGGTTGTACCTTCATCATAGAAAACCAATGTAAACAAGTGTAGTAGTAGCTCATAGAAAACCTTTCTTAACTAAAACACAATTGAGCAGTTGAACACTGTAAAATTATGTTTTGTCGAACTGTGCAGTGCGCAATGAGCATTCTTTCTTAGAACATGTTCAAGTTCGACTCAGATGTTGGCCATTCTACTAATTACTCTGTGCTCCGCCTATAATTAACTGCACAACTCAGAGATGGATCAGTATCGACGTCATCGGGCGGGTTCGGGTCACCCGATTGAAAATTACACGGACAAGGGCAGAGCCGGGTAGCCAAAAAGCCACCCTTTTCACCCTCTAGTCCCGAGCTTCAATTATTTCGACAAACAGCTGCTTCTACAGATAAAGTAATGGTCACCAGCGACACTGACTCAACACAGAGGCAAGCCTGGGGTCTACGCCACTGCGCCACCAATGTCTTGAAAGTCGCTGAGACTGACAAGAATGAAACGAAGGTTTAAAGCTTCAACTCAGTAATATTACACAATGAGAAACTTCATTTATAGGCGAGCCGTAGGACTCGCCATCTTTGATTGGAAGCTAAGTAGCCCGAAAACGAGTCATATTCGGCTCCGTTGGGACTTCGCTTCCAAGGCACAGGGACCAGGTGCAGTCACCACGTGACTTGACGCATGCAATGGGCGGCAACTCAAGCAATGAGGCCGCGCAAGTGTTGTCTAGACGTCAGCTCTCACCTTTGTCTCCGTTATGTAACTGAAGACATGTGCTATAGCAGACATAGCAAGGCGTGAGTAATCTCACTTAATAGCGTCGCAAGAAGTGCAGCGTTCCAGTTCAATAGTAAACTCTTTGACGAGACAATGTTCAAGTTTGCCGTCTACCTTACCTTAGTCACCTGGTGTGTCGGACTGACCGAGGGCAACTTGCTGGCCGACATTTTCGACTTGGTGGGCACCTTCCTGTCGCTGCTGGGACATCAAGGTGGCCGAAGTGGCGGCTCGTCATCCGGTCGAGCCACAATGAGCCCCGAAGAAAGGGACATGCGTGACTGCGAAAAGACCAAAAAGCCTAGCGGTACCCTAATTATAGGCTGCGTGAGTATTTACTTCAAAAAGTCTCACACTCGACTCATTTGTAAATAACCAATTACAGGGTATCTGTGACAGCGTGACCACCAACGCCACAGTTATCGCTGCTAATGAACACCGCTGTGGCCAGCAGTGTCGCATCTACAAGTGCGACCTCTACAGGGATAACGGTGAGTTTGTTGTGTTCGGCGCCGATCATTACTAATAGAGTTATATGACAGATATGGCTGGTTGTCTTGCCGGTGTCCGAGACAATTGTCAGTGCGCCTACGTCGGAGCTTCGATGTCCACTGCCTTCATCACGGACAACGCTAATAAAAGAAAAGAGTTGCGCAACACTCCGGCCGGAAATTGCACCAACTGAGTTTCCCGATTGGTCTTTCTCTCTCTCGTTGGACCTTTCCACAGTATCAAACCTTTTTGGAATAATTTGAACACTAACCAAATTAGAAGCCAACAATAATTTTATTTCTGTTGAATTGAATGTATACCGAACTTGTATGTTTGCCATCAAACTATTTGCATCGGAAGCAGTGATTTGTCTTTGCCGGCAATCCAAACTCATCCGATAGATGGCATCAACAGCTTTGATCCACTTACAGTAGGGAGCATAAAATTTACACGCTTCAATACTATTTCATTAGTTCGGTCCAGAATAGATTCTGGGCTGACCACTGATTTTTATGGTCGAGCTTTTGTACCTCTCAGATGTTCTTTCACATCTTGACAACTTTTTTTTGTTTCACACATCCTTCGCTGTACCTGAGGAATATGAGTGACAACTCCGATTAAGTCATAGCTTTCGGTTTTCACAGCGATACTGGGCTCAAAGCACATCTGCACTCCGAAAATTTATTCGATGTCCAATCGGGACCTGTTTTCTGCGTTTTTTTTTGCATTCAGTGAAAACTCTATGTCCGATTTGGAAACACTCAAATAGACTTTATTCTATAAACGTTTTGTTTTAAATTCAAACATATCTCGAACAACTTGATTGTATTTTCATCATATAAAACGAATGTCAACAAGTGCATGCCTAAACTAGTGCACAGCGAGAAACATTCGTCAAGTTAAAAGTTGCCGCCGTGGCTCATAGATAACCTCGTTTGACCTAAACAGTTTAGCGGTTGAACACTGTATAATTATGTTTTGTCGAACTATGCAGTGCGCATTGAGCATTCTTTCTTTAGTCATGTTCAAATTGGACTCAAGTTCTCGCCATTCTACTAATTACTCTGCTCCGCTTACAATTAACTAGACAACTCAGAGGATAAGTATTGTACTTGTGATTCAAACCACTTCAGCTATTTATGGGGACGGAGCACAACATTTTCCGCCCAATTTAGAGCTCGGAGCCAGGAGCCTAATATTGAGTCTCCTGCTCACACAGCTGCTGTTCAAGAAACGGGACCTCGACTCCCTGGAGTATCGATGGCCCATCAGTCTACAGAACACTGTCGACAAGGTCTTCATTGGTGTTTTCACAGAACGTCTCCAGGCACGGGCCGAAACGACTAGTCTGTTTCCAGTTCAAAAAGGATTCAGATCTTTCGACGGCTGCACAGAGCATGAATATCTCCTCATCGTTTGCCTGTACCACGCCGGAACGTCAGACAGAAAGACCCACTAGTCTTTCAAGATCTCTCCAGTGCTCCCAGCAGTGTATCTCACGAGTACCTGTTCTACTGTCTCAACAGGATGAGGGCTTTGTCAACGTCAACGAACAAGTGCTCCAAGACGACCTAATAACCCAGCTGATTTTCGACCTCGCTATGGAGGGACAAAACGTTGAGTGTTCTAGCGTTTGCTGAGGACATAGCCCGGATCTCTGGGTCAGTAACAGGTCTCCTGCAGGTTCTTTCTGCTTATGGATACCGCTTGAAGAACTGCAGAATGCAGGTGAATGGCGATAAATTAGCGACAATCAGCCACAGACTAGTTTCCGAAACAAAGAGTACAACGTTCGCAATAGTTGGTCAATCTTCAACCGCCTCGGCGACATCCGAATACCATCCGTGCCGTGGTGTTGATGTCAGCTTATGAAAGCACTCCTCCCAGACGTCCTCTTTTCGGGAAGAAGAGCAGAAAGTTCGCGCTCTGAAGACGTCCATCCCACCGCAGATATCACACATGCTCAGTGAGGATAACTTCACCATGGAGACTCTGAACCATTTGGACTCTAAACCGACGTCCACGACAAAGAGGTAGTTCTTTTTCAGTCGACCGGCTGCAAACATAATCTCGTTCGTCAACACACAACAAGTAGTTTTCGGCCTGGTTTCAATCGTTCTGGCCTACTATGCCGTGAAGGTGTCACAAAGTCTGAAGCTTTTCAGCTCGAAGGACGAGAACGTGAGATATCTGTCCAGACACCAGCCGAAAAACAAGTCCGGACATCAATACTGACACTCCTCTGAACAACAGCTTGGCCACCAAGCCACTTGGCCAAGCGACGGTAACGCCAGTGCTGGGTAGCGGCAGCCAGAAGGAACGGTCAAGTGTTCAGCAGCTGGACCTCGAGGCGACAAGGCACCAAGAGCAGCAGCAACATCTCTATCATCAACCAACGCCAAGAGCCAGCAAGAGAAACCAGTTTGACTTCACTCGATGGGTATTGTCGCGACCGTTCGCAATGATGCCGAAAAAATGAAAGTTCCTATCGCTCATTCAACAACTACAAACATAGTCACGTGCACGGCTAGTCTCCGGAAATGAGTACAACCTATTCAATCAAAGAATATAAAACTGAGCTAACCAGGCTGCGGCGGCTCGCCGGCCAAAAAACGGTAAGCACCAACAAGAGGACCTCAGTGAGCCAACAAATATAGGTACTCTCTCAAAAACGGATCACCGTTGCAGGACAACGGTACTCATGGATGCTTTGAGTGAGTCCTATGAGGTCTTTATCGGACAAGACCACTTGGTACCAGCTAAGATGGCTCGAAGCACGGGCGAGTCAATGAGACTGGCACGAATGAACCGAGAAGCTTCAACTCAGTGATATTTTACAATCGGAAACCTCATTTATAGGCTACTCGCCATCTTTGGTTGGGAGCTGAGTTGCCAGGAAATGAGTCATCACGTGACTTGACGCGTGCAACGGGTGGCAACTGAGGCAATGAGGCCGCGCAATGTTATCAAGACGCCGGCTCTCACCCTTGTCTCCGTTATACAACTGAACACATGTGCTGTGGCAGACAGCAAGGCGCGAGCAATCTGACTTTATAGCGTTGAAAGAAGTACAGCGTTCCAGTTGAACACTCAACTGTTTGGTGAGACAATGTTCAAGTTTGCCGTCTACCTTATCATAGTCAGGTGGTGTGTCGGACTGACCGGGGGCTCCTTGTTGGCCGACATTTTCGACTTGGTGGGCGCCTTCCTGTCGCTGTTGGAACGTCAAGGTGGCCGAAGCGACGTCTCGTCATCGGGTCGAGCATCACTGAGCCGTGAAGAAAGGGACATGCGTGACTGCAACAAGACCACGTCAGGGGACGGCCACGACTCCATCTCCGCCATCGCCGACAAGAAACCAAAGCCCGGGCAAGACTTCAGGGAGTTCAATTGTGAATTCATGGACAATGTCCAGACCTTTTGCAAAGACCTACCGGCCCAGAGTGTGAAGGACTTCTTCCTGAAGAACGTCCAACACCAGAACCCGGGCTACGAGATCATGTAGGCCGGGACAACGGCGGATATGGAGGCTATAATCGTTTCCCTGGCGGCCTACGACCGCCACCAGCGAGCTGTCGACGAAATGCTCAAAGAAAAGGCAAAAACACACTATCAGCCCGGTAACAACAGTAAGCCAAGCAATGAGAACCGCAATCGGAAACAAAGATACCAACCGGAAGCAAAGACGGAACAGGCTCAAGAACAAGCCACCGGAGAAGTGGAAACGGCGCCGAAACGACAGCGCAAACCTGGCCCATTGTACTGCGAGCAGCACGGCCAATGTTTCCATGCTACAGCCGACTGCAACGTACTCAAGGCCCGTTCAGTATCAAAAGTGGAGGAACCAGTTGTCAATAAAGTTGAGAATTCCGCCCCCGGGCTTTACCTATCTGTCTCCTATGCCGACACACGCGAACTCGCCTTACTCGACACGGGCGCAACGGTCAACCTAATCGACAAAGTCACAGCCGACAAATTCGGGCTGAAGATCGTGCCAACCAGCACAATCATCAGCTCGAGCCTCAATACACGTGACCGGGCAGTCGGCGCAGCTCTGGCAAAGATAAGGGTCAGCCCGGGACACAGCGTAACGGTCAAGTTCATCGTGATGGAAACAACGTCCGACCCGGTCATTTTAGGTATGCCGTTCTACAACACGTGTGAGGCTAGTCTCAAGTTCAAGTACGGCGCCCCGAGACTCTACCTCAGAGCATGGGACACCGACGGAGGATGGACCAAAATAAGGGTCAAGTCACTCTTCCACCCCACCCTGCCCGGAGAAACGGCAGCAGTAATGGACGGGCGGAACAGACCGTTCAAACTGGCGAACGGTAAAAGGTTGGGCGCCGAGAAGGACCCACGAGAGCCCGACTTCTCGACCAAAGTCCTGGTGGCAGCAACGACATGCATCGGCCCAAGGGCAACCACCACGGTTCCCGTCACGTTCGACTACATGGGACATAACCTGCCCGTCACCGCCTCAACCGGACGGCAGGACGCGTCACTCGAGTCGGCCCTACTACAGTGCCCGACCAGCACGCCTGGACGACCGACAAGACCATAACCCTCACAAACAGGACAAATGCACCAGTCATCTTGCGCCCGGGCACGCTGGTCAGCCCGGCCGGCCACCGAGAAGACGATGACCAAAGACCACCCATCACAACAGAACAAATAAGGTCGACGACCACAGGTAAGCCCGTACTATGATGTAGTTCACCCTACCCTTTTAGGTTTGTCTGACCCCGGGCCGACGATTTAACTTACAGGGGCGATGTACACTCTCCGGACCGTCGCGACTACTTAGCTGCAGAACAAAACTCTGTAGTAATACCCGGCCAAGCCATGGAGCGCACAGTCCGCCCTCCGGGGCAGGGCCACCGCTCAACTTCCGGGAACCGCCTCCAGGCAATGGCACTAGTGCAGCCAACACCTCCAGGGGTGTACTGGCGACAAACGGAGACTGCTCACCTCTGTGCAAGCTCAGCCCGAGCACCCCTGTATGCAAACGGAGAAAGGAAAATACAGAGGGTTCCTAGTTCGGGCAGAACACCCTTGAAAGCAGCCAACAACCTCGACAACCGGCCCGGCACGAGCCCACTCGACCGGCGCAGAACGGAAGGGCATCTCCGGATGCACCAATTAAGGTAGTGACAGCTGTCTTGACGAGACACGCCCGATCCCTTCCGCGGTAGGGGACAGTACTGACTGTTAGTAAAGAAACAAAGAGGACAGCTCTCAGCCCGGTGCCGATTCGAGCCAGTCCACCAGAATAACCGGCCAGCCCGATTAGTCAAACTAACCGGCCCATTTCATTCCAGACAATGAAGGTAGGTTCGATATCGGCGCCGAATTCCCCGACAGGGTCAGCATGGAGAAGCTCCTCTCTGAATTTTCGGGCAGCTTCGAACAAGACAATACAAAACTCAGGCCAGCCCGGCTACCAGAAATCCAAATCCAAGTCGACCCGGAGAAGCGACCCCGACGACTACCGTTCTACCGGAAATCAGAGTTCGAACACCAAATAATACAGGACCAAGTGGGCGACCTCCTACAAGCTGGGCTGATCGAGAAATCTGAAAGCGATTGGGCATCACCAATTCACCTGGTGGATAAACCGGACAAGTCCAAGCGTATGGTCATCGACTACCGGGCCTTGAACAGCGCCGTCAAAGACGATCAGTACCCGATGCCCAGCATCGAGTGCAACCTGAACGCTCTGCGAGGCTCAACCTGGTTCGCTACAATGGACCTGTTCGCCGGCTTTCATCAGGTACCACTGAACAAAGCGGCCCGGGAAGTGACAGCATTTGCGACACGAGACGGGCTGTACCAGTACAAAGTAATGCCCATCGGCATCAAGACTTTCCCGCAAAAATTCTCTCGCATCATGGATGACCTACTAGGCCCGTTGAAATGGAACGGCGCACTCTGCTACATCGATGACATCATCATCTATGCCCGGACTGCGGCCGAACTACTCCAACGCACAAGAGCAGTACTGGAACGACTCCGGGCGTTCAGCGTCAAGCTGAACCCGAAGAAGTGTCACTTCGGCAAGAAATCCATCGAATACCTGGGACATGTCGTGTCTGGCAGCGGTATCCGGGCTGACCCTAACAAAGTCAAAGCTGTACTAGAATTAGCCCGGCCCCAAGACCGGAAAGAGCTCCCGGGATCTCCGGTGCGGCTCTGGGGTCTCGAAGAGGTCACAAAGTCGACTCCTTCGAACGACACTTGTCTATTACTGTGGTGTTGCTGCTGCTGGTGAGCCCCGAAGCCCGAGAGGGGGCTGCTGGCCCTGAATGCTCCTCCTCCTCCTCCACCCACTCCGCCAAAGGGCTGGAAGGGCGGCGCGCTAGGGTAGAAGTGGGGCGAGTGGCGGGAAGGTTGCTGCTGCTGCTGTTGGCTGGAACTGCCGCCTCCTCCGGTGGCCCTCTCGCCCAGGATGCCACCGGAGCCGCCCGAGATGAGGCCGTGCACCTGCTTGAACTTGGCCCTGATCTTGGTGAGCCGCAGCTAAGGAGAGAGAGGGGGTCAGCTGGGAGTCTCACTACTAGTAGCCACTACTACTCACCATCATGTCGTCGGCAGCGCCCTCGGCTGGCCCGCCGCCGCCGCCGCCAACACCGGAAGCGGAGGCGTCCTGGCCCGAGCGCAGCAGGGCCGGGAAGGTGCGCGTCATGTCGAGCAGGGTGCGCAGCGCCTGCACCTTCTTGGCCTTGCCCTGGTCCTGCTTCTCGAAGACCCTCTGCGAGATCAGCGTGCTCCGCGTCGAACGATACCGGAAGCCAGTGGTGGCACAAGAAGGCGCCGACTCCACAGCCCGGCACTGGGTCCCGGCGGACTCGAACGAAGAATGGGTCCTGGATCTGACCAGACGTTCCTCCATCATACCGGGAGGGTGGCCCCCTCACCATTTACTGATGGTGACTGGCTGTTCTACGCGATGGACGTCTTCCTGCATCCCGGAGCTCAAGGTGGCCTCAAGGGCGACGAACTGCGCGACTTCGTCGCCCGGCTGTACACGAAAGACCCGGCCAAGGCCTCCCATGACAAGCGCGTCCCGTGGCCCCTGCTGAAGCTGTTCTGGCACATCAACAGCTACAGGGCCGAGCTGGTGAACGCCAACCCGGCGCTCTGGCCCTCCTACACCTTGTCGATGCTCACCAAGTCGCCCACGGCCCGAGGCATCATGGACCGCTGGCAGGAAGCGAAGCCCCAGGTCCAGCTCAACAAGGTGAGCGTTGAAGCCAAGGCCCACCTCATGCTCATGAGCTTTGAGGACCGGGCTGAGGTAGAGATCAGGTACTTCAATGCCAAGCGGCCCACCGAGTACACGGCCGCTGAGGGAGCTGCGCAAGTACTGGCCCTGACCCGTGCCGATGACGTCCACCGGGCCATCTCGCCTCTCGTACCCCGCCCGCCAACTGTTCGTGCCCTCGACTGGATCAAAGCCATGCCGGCCGCCGTAAACTAAACAAAACATGCTGTCTCTTTCCGGGTCTGAGTCTCGGCCCGTTGAACACAACAATAATTAAAAAAAATGTTGTTTCTTAAAGTTTATGTCAATGTAGCCTCGCCCGGGCCATGTCAGAACTGGTAAGGGGTGATGTTGTGCTAAGCCGCCGCGGCATCCAGCTGACGCTCTGTCACGGCCCGTGCTCAGCGCATGCGCCAGCAGAAGCTGAAGCAAGCCCGGGCTTCACACAGGCAGTTAGTTTCTGACTGACAATCAGTAAACTTGACTTAACTTAATCTCTCTCTTTCCCTTCATTTTGTATTAATTATTTCCGGGCTGAATACCTCACGGTTAGACTCAGCCCGGCCTGACCTTGAACCTTTGCTCTCCCGATTACAGTTTAGGGGCAACTCGAGTAATCGGCAACACCGGGAGCAGAACAATGGCATCAACAGCTTTGATCCACTTACAGTAGGGAGCATAAAATTTGTACACTTCAATACCTGGCCATTCGATTATTTCTGTCCAGAATAGATTCTGGGCTGACCACTGATTTTTATGGTCGAGCTTTTGAACCTCTCAGATGTTCTCTCACATCTTGACAACTTATTTTGTTTCATACATCCTTCGCCGTACCTGAGGAATATAAGTGACGACTCCGATTGAGTCATAGCTTTCCGTTGACACAGCGATACTGAACTCAAAGCCCATCTGCACTCCGAAAATTTATTCATTGTCTAATCGGTCCCTGACCTCTATCAACATCTTGTTTTGAATTAGATTTCAAAACATTTCTCGAAAATTACATTCAGAACATGACTCAGCTTAGAGATACCTTGAGGCTCAGGTCTTAGATACCTTTGATATTGGCGTGAAACCAAGTTTGAGTTCAGTGTCCGTCCTAACATCTCTCTATTAACATTCTAAACAGACATCCTGTGACGGTTTAGTGTCTTGACAGTTCATCATCAGCTGTAAGCAATGCCATCAACATCCTCAATTCCAGTCCGATACAAAGTAATGAGTAAAATTGTGACAGACTCATGTAACACCTGCTTCTAATTGACAAGAAGGTTGATTGGCAACTAAAGCATCGCCTTTCAGTTGTGAAATTGTCGCAATGAGACAGCTAAACTTTCCGATCGATTTATAAATAGTTCAGTTCACACTTTTTATGAAGTCCAGAATATGGCGATAGTCCGAAAGCGATTGTTGACATCAATCGCCATGACTACCATGGTGGTGATGCTTCTAGTCACCATGTACGGTATCAGAGTCCATGAGTCAGCTGGTCGATTATATTCCAGAATCGGTTTCACCAGAGATGAGTCAAGTAGGAGTGAGCCAGTCACTGAAGCCGTATCTAAGAAAATCTATTTCACTGAAGATGAGTTGCAAACTACGGAAATGTTTGCCATTGACAAGCCACAGTTTTGTGGTACAGATAAAGGAGTAACCTTGGACCTGATGGTTGTCGTGACCTCAGCTGTGACCCATTTCAGGCCAGACAAGCAATCAGAGACACCTGGGGAGCCTTGGCGGTAACCAATGGCTCTCGTCTACTTTTCCTAGTAGGGTCAACTACCGATGAAACAGTTACATCTCAGATAGACGAAGAAGATACCAGATTCATGGACTTACTACAGGGGTCATTCATTGACCATTACAGCAATTTGACGTTGAAAACCTTATCACTCATGCAATTTGTCAACAGCACCTGTAGCCAAGTGAAATTTGTTCTCAAAGTCGACGACGACATGTTTGTCAACATGCAGATGCTGGTGGACTATTGCAAGACGCATATCTACAGCAAGACCATTCTTGGCGGACTGGGCCAAAGATACAAGCCTTTCCGGAATCCAGCAAGCAAGTGGTACATGCCAAAAAGTGCGTTTAGTGGCGCCATCTACCCAGACTTCACTTCGGGCGGGGCTTACCTGTTCACTGGGGATTCGGCGAAGCCACTACTACAGACCAGTTCATCTCTAACTCCAGTAAACTTAGAAGACGTCTATATGACTGGCATTGTGGCTGAAGAAGCCCAGGTGCGTCGCATAAACCATGAACTCATCAAAAACGTTCACCTACAGGTGAACGCTTGTACCTTCAATACTTTCATCACGAGCCATCAACATACACCTCAAGACATTGTCCGGTTGTGGAAGGCTGTCCACGAAAAACCGGTCACGCCATGCTCGTAGTTCGGAATTTCCATTAACACAAGCCATCAGTTGAAGAAAAGTGTCTCCAAAAAGCCGCCATATTGGTTCCGGTCTGAGCTTTTCCAGCTGATAAGAAGAGACTGACGTGAGACTGTAAGATAAGACATTAGGTGGATGGGACTCACTACAGTTCGGGTAGAAATACACAGCTGTGACTGTATTCAAGGCAAGGAAGCGGGGACCGTTTCCAAAGTACGGAAGGCATGGGCTATCTAAATCTGTTATCAGGAGAAATTCGTGCTATGATCCCAGCAATAAAACTTGTCCGAAGGTGTTGAACTTTAAGGCATCATGTGACTCTTCCACTCTACGGGACCGGTCACGTGACAGGTCACCTGGCCCTTAAAAGTTCAGCCTCCTGTGAGACAAGTTTATTTGCTGGAAACCATAGCTCGGATACCAGCTGATCACTGCTACGAAAAAGTCCTCATACATTGCTGCGCAGCTTTTTTTTGTTTGTATGTACACTGTATGAAACCTGAAGTACATTGAAGAGAGCATAAAACACATCCACCTATTTTTTCTTCTTCAGTCAAAGGCATGTAAAAGCGTGCAGTTCGTGTTTAAAATAAGACCGCGCAAGTCGAATTCACTCCATAGAGGGCGCCACCTCTGCATATTTATCTTCTTTCTGCCGACAGTAGCAACCTGCATTATCAGTAGCTCAGCTAGATTTACGGTTAAAATGTGTTAAAAGCTGATATCTCGTCTCTGAAGTTGTCCAGCACTTCTCAACACTACTCTCGGACATAACTGACAGTTTGTTTGTGCAATCTCGAGTCATGTGGTTCATTTACTGCACGTCAAGTGTCATATGACTGGTTTGAGCACTAATCTATTTTCTCTCTTTCTCTCTCAAACGGGGAAAAGAATGCGAGGTCAAGGAGCAATGTACAAAGTCGATACCCGAACTGGACTGTCTGTGCATGACCGAGTACAATTGTCATAGGTGTAGCTGTAACTCCGAGCTCAAATTAGACTTTGCGAAAAGTAGATGCGTGGGCCTAAATCCCTGTTCAGGTGACGAGGACTCGAGTTCCGGTGCAGCGCAATATGTGAGATACTTGTATGACAAGAAGCGCAATAGATGGCGCCACCTCGGTGGGCCGAAAAGGAGAAGCAACTACTGTAGCTCGTTGCCGATTTTCCCAGCAGTTTTCAGTGAGAAGTATACGGGGACCGATCACGTATTGTAGCTAAACTGTCTTTACTGAGTATGCCTGGGAAGCCTAATACAAGCTATCTCATTGAGAAGCTGATAACTGTTGTGGCTACAATATCAGCTGTTGATGACGTCAGCCACTAATCGAATTTCAAGCATTTCAATGCAAATAATAGACTCAAAGCTTTCAGTTGGCTTAAATACGTCTAAAACGCATCAGAGAAAAAACAACATGGCGACAAGGATGTACCTTTGCTTCCTCCTTTCGCTGGTTCCTTCGTGAGTACCAACGAACTGTTCAACCTACTTACACCTCACTCTAGGACTTTGTCACAGTGTATCACAGACCTGGACTGTTATCCTGCAGCTGAAACAATTTGTGGCTTCGATCCTATATTGGGCAAGACATGTATGAGCGCCAAGAAATATGGCCAGAAATGCCAGGTCAAGGAACAATGTACAAAAACGAATTTGGACTTCAACTGTCTACTCAACCTAGAGTTAAATGAGTATCAGTGTCAATGTCGTGATATCAATATGGAGTTTCATGCCGAGACGAATACTTGTATGATCCGTTTGTGTAATATCGATGCTGACTGCAACGCTAGTATATCGCACTGCAGTGGACATATTTGCGTGTCACATGAAAACTCGTCGGCCATCATTCAAGCAGGGACCTCAGTCCACAATGGTGACCTCAGCCCGGGCGAAATTATTGCGGTAGTGGGCGTTGCTGTATTCGCCATTGCAGTTCTTATTGCTATATGTCGCTCATGTTTCAAGTAGGTGTTGACTGTGACCAGAATCACTAGAAAGACTAAATTGTGCTTGATTTAGATGCGGATCAAGGAAGACGGCCGAGCCGGCGCCCATTCTGAACAACGCTTATCTACGGACAGCTGTCCAGCCTGAGGACACTCCGCCGAGCTACGCCCATGTTGTCCACCAATTTAGTGGTCACACGAGGCCACATGTCAACCATGGCTTCAGCTATGCACCCGAGTGGACCCTGAATAGTGACCGATCTGTAGCTTACGCCACGTCACCTTCGGCCCCGAGCATGTTATGCCCTGGAATCTACTCAAGAAATAAGGAGTAGCGATCACAGTAACCAATTGTGCGCCAGGTAGACTATTTGGCCGCCAAGGTGGCTAAGTATCAAGATCAAGAGGCCATGTTTGATTCAGCTTGTCCATACTTTCACATTTTGCGACTCGATTGTATTTTCTTACACAAAACCAATCTCAAACAGGCATACACATACAGAGAGAGTAGAGAAACAGTTGTAAAGTTCAAACTTGCCGCCAATGCTCATAGAAAAATGTGCTTCGCGTAAACAAAATTCAGAGGTTAAACAATGTATAATTAAGTTAACCTGTGTATGTATGTGTACTGCGCAATGCACATGCTTACTTTAGCAATGTTAAAAGTGAACTTGAACTTCGATCATTTACTAATTACTCTGTGTTTCGCTTATGACTAACTGCACATTGCCGAAATGTATCAGTATTGAAGTCAGGTTGAAGTACAGTAGACGCAAAGCAAAATGGCGTCAAGTGTGTACCCTTGCATCATCCTTGCACTGATCCCTTCGTAAGTAGAGTTTCAGGGTGTCTTCCATTTATCTACCACTGACCATGTGAATTTAGAATATTGGCCCGATGTTCGGTCGACTTGGACTGTGATCAGCAAAAGGAAATGGTGTGTGCCGTCATAGCTGGTGTCCAAGAAAGTGCTACCTGCGTGAACAAGGCGTGGTGTTCTCTGCACGTGGACTGTGGGCCAATAGCAAGCCGAGCCCAGTCGGCCATAGTGGGCTTGGCTATGCTAAGGGTCTTTTTCATAGCTAGCCTGGTCATGGTCGTTCTATGCTTGTTTCTTTTGATTCGTTGCATTTATGGTTTGTGTACCAGGTATGTAACATTGTTACGTAACTCGTGTGACTGATTGACATACTCTAATGAAACAGCTGCTGTTTCAAGTCAAGTGGGCGTAGTGCGAGTTCTGTGGTGGCCCACAGTGCGGCACCCTCTACCCAGTCCTCCAGAAAATGGCCACCTTCCTGACCTCTCGGCGAAAAATGGTCAAGCGGAAACAGGGGTACTTCGGAGTGGGCCAAGACACAGTGGTCCGAGAACTGAACAGCTGCCTCAAAATGGCGGTAGATGTCTAACAGCGTCATTCGCTAACCAAGTTAGGGGCATTAATGTGATGCCGAGTGGGCATGGGCCGGCTTGGCCTCATGCGGTCTTCATCCAACGGGAATACCTGCTACCAGTAGAAATGGCTCAGTACGGAAACCAAGCTGAGGTCGAGGCCAGCGCACCACCGATGTGACGAGGGACTGATACTGACCACGTGACCTGTGTCAAGAAAAAATCACCAACTAGAAGTAATATTGCAAACTTGAAAACTTTACCGATGGTCATTAGTTCATTTTAACATGCAATAGCGGGGCTTTCGTGCAGCTTAACCTTGCTTTCAGCATCACCGATGTATCTCTAATCAATATTCAAATGATCTGTAGAGAAATACATTTATATTGACTGGCGGATATTAAGTTTGAGAGTAAACTCGGCAGCGACACCATGTTCAAGGTTTCCAGCTGCCTCGTATGTCTTGGCTGGTGTGTTGCCCATGCCTAGTCACCAATGGCCTCCTTTTCTCTGTTGTGTTGAGGGCTCCGTTTTTTGTCGGCAAGTGGTATGACAGACAGGTTTTGACTTCGCGATACGTGTAAGTTTCCTTCTCACTGCGGAGTAGGAACAGTTCCACTTGAAAGCTCAACACTCAGCGACGATGTTCAAGTTGGCCGTCTACCTGCTCCTGGTCACCTGGTGGGTGCCAACTACCGAGGGCACCTTGTTGGCCGACATTTTCGACCTGGTGGGCACTCTGTTGCATTTGCTCGGACATGCGCAGAGTCAAGGGGACGACTCGTCATCCGGTCGAAAGGAAGAGGAGCCGGTGTCGATAGAAGAGAAGGACTTGCGCAACTGCTTGAACTCAACTAGTCCCGACTTCACTCGTCCCATCATTCAAGGCTGTGTTAGGCGTTCCTGTAGTTTGTCGCATACACTTACCTTTGCATCTCTATCTACAGAGCTACTGTGACGCCTATTCCAAAAATGACACAGTTATCGCCAAGAATGAGCGTCTCTGTGCACGAGCATGCCGACGCAACAAGTGTCAGTTCTACAAAGATGACTGTGAGTATTTATCATGACGCCCAACCACTGACCCTGTGATGTGACAGTTTTTGCTGGCTGTGTCCGTCGGCATCAGGGACACTTGCCAGTGCGGCTACCTGAAAGATGATACTTACAACACCTTCGTCAAAAGCAACGTAGCGACAAGGCAAAAATTCCGCGACACACCGGAAAGGGAATGCGACTGACTCTGTCCGCCATTTCCCAGTAGCTGTCCCCCTCTTGAAACCCGATCAGAACCTAACCGATGACATAATGTAGCCGCTGGTTGTATTCCCAGTTGATGATTGCTTTCTTCTCGCTTGCAAGAATTAGTCTTGCGTCGCGCATATTGCCATTTATAGACCAAACAATAACCTAAGATTAAGGATTACATGAAATATGATAAAGGTTTGCCAGAATAAAAGAGCCCCTGCCATGGAAAGCTTTCATGACTAGCTCGCTGATGGCATAGTGTCCGGTGTACTTGGTTGCTTGTCGTCGACTCATGCTGGTTACCAGCATCTACCAGCAGCTGGTATTTCCTAGCTCACATATGGTGTCACAGACATCGCAGCACAAGGAGTAAGCTTGCTGTGTCGTCGCAATGTCGGCACTGTTCCAGTTTGAATAGCGAACCCTTGAGATGCTGGACCTGTAAGGCACGCCTCTGACCATTTTCCCATCCCTAGTGGGTCAAGGGGTGGAAGCCGGTCCGGCGTCACTGAACCCCAAAGAAAACGCCATGCGAAATTGCAACAATGTTCTTGTATACTTCACTCCAACAGAGGAATATCAGTCATCTTTCCAGTCAAAACATAGCTTCCCGTTGCCGCAGCGAGATTTGAGCTCAATGCCCATCTGCACTCCAATAATTTATTCAATGTCCAATCGGTCCCTGTTGTTTTTCAGAGACGGCTCTCTTTTTGCATTCAGTAAGGCATTTTTACTTTCGGTTTGAAAACACTTAAATAAACTTTATTCTATAAACATGTTGTTTTGAATAAGTTTCAAAAACCTTTCTCGAAAATGACATTTCAAACAGTACGAGCATAGAGAGCTGGACTTAAATGCTGTTCAAGCCTTGAATGCCTTTGATATTGGCGACAAACCAAGTTCAAGTTCTGTGTACAGGTAAGACATTGCAACATCTACTACAACTAACAGCAAAGTAACCACAAATTGATGCACAATTAAGAAACCGATGAAGGGAGGAAGAAGGGAAAAGAAGCGCCGAGGCTCACTTAAATTGCTGCAATTTAACGGACAGCCGGTTGGTTTGTATCTTGCGACACACTTGACACCGAGAAACTTTGGCCATCAGCTGACCGGCCTTGAGGGTCATGGACTCGGGAATACTGAACATTTGCTGAGCCTCAATGGCGGCCAGCCAGAAACTGTAGGCCGTCGAGTAGGAGTTGCACCGGCCATGACCTTGGCACTCGATGAACGGATTGGGTCGGAAGTCCTCGAGGCACGAGCCGGGCGAGTTGAGGGCTTGGCCGCTTCCTTCGGCTCCGGCGTCAGTGTTCTGTAGAGAGTAATGAAACCAATGGTCAATCTCTGGTCAACAGCTGTCACCACTTACCATGAGGAAGCTGTACCCTATCCAGACCCCTTCCCATGTGGGCGGACATTCGGGTATTTCGATGCTCTGACTATGAAACGCCACCAGCTGGGTCCGTGTCTCGCAGACACTGCACCTGCTGATGTACTTTCGTATATCTTGACCAGTGATGGGCGTCATGGACATGGGCATGGTTTCGCCCGTGCTCAGCCAGTAGCTGTAGTCGTTGCGAGAAGCAAAGTTACAGGTTTGCTGCAAGTTGCAAAACATGTATGGCATTGTGCTGAACTTTCTCAGACACGAGCCTGGCCCACCTAGGTCTTGGCCGTGGGCCCGCTCATTGCCCATGATGTAGAGCAGCGAGTAACCGTTCCACATTACGGACGACCCCTCGGGACACTGGGGCACACTGGTCGACTGGCTGTGCTTGGTGAAGAAGTATCCGCGAGAGGGCGTTTGGCGTCCCTTGTTACCAGGAAGACCAGGCCGCCCGGACAAGCCCTGTGACAGTGGGCTTCAGTAAAAACCTAGAAGAAAGTCAAGCCCACTTACCGGATAACCCCTGGATCCTTCGAAACCGTTGGGTCCAAGAATTCCTCGGTCACCCTTGCCCCCTTGATAACCTGGGTACCCTTCCAGGCCACTATCGCCCTTATCTCCTTTTAGTCCCGATGGTCCTCTTGAACCGGCGTCACCCATTAGACCCATCTTGCCGCTAGGGCCTGGCGAGCCGTCAATGCCTTGGACACCTTTGGCAGCTTTGAGATTTCTCATGGCCTCACGGTCAACGTCAGGGGCGTCTCCCTTTTGACCCTTGTCACCAACCGTGCCTGGTGAACAAGATGGCTAAATGAACAGGTCGCCAGTTAGCATCAACTCACCTTTAGCCCCAATCAGACCAGGTAAACCAAGAATACCTTTCTGGCCTTGGCTGCCCTGAGGACCAGTGGGCCCAGACAAGCCTGGGTCACCGCGAAGACCTTTGGTGCCTTTGTATCCATCAAAGCCATCTCTTCCCTGTGCAGCGTTGATTGCGTCATGAAGAAATGTCACTGCCACCCAGTACTCACCGCTAATCCAGGTAATCCCATAGGTTCTTCACCAGGTCCGCCCCGTCGCCCCTGGTCACCAGCGGGTCCCGGGAAGCCGGTGAATCCCATTTGACCTGGCAACCCTTTGTTTCCAGCTGTTCCCTGTATCAATTTGTCAGTTGCCATGACAACGAAAGAGTGAGCGACACTTACATCTCTACCGTCGGCGCCCTTCTTTCCATAGTCGCCCATCTCTCCTTTAGCACCGGGCAAGGAGTAGCCTATGTTTCCTTTAAGTCCTTCTAGGCCCGGAAATCCAATTTCTCCTCTCTCTCCTTTGGCTCCATCGGGGGCATTGAGGCCATTTTGACCAGGATACCCCATGTCACCAAGCAGTCCCTTGAAAGAGCGGCCATCGTAGCCAGGCTCGCCTCGGTTGCCACGTCTCCCAATCGGGCCCGGTGGTCCCATCATGCCCGGAATGCCGGGACGCCCGAAATCTCCAGGCTCGCCCTTCATGCCGCTCAAGCCGTCCAAGCCATCGTCTCCGGGCTGCCCTTTTGAGCCAACAGCCCCATCGAAGCCGCGGTCTCCGAAGTCACCCTTGTTGACGAACCGAGCCGGTTGTCCTTTCGGGCCCTGGTCGCCCGAGAAACCTTTGATACCATAAATTCCGGGATCACCAAATCTTCCGGGAGGACCGATTTCTCCATCAACTCCTTTTTGGCCTTCGGGGCCATCTTCTCCAGGGGCACCTTTCTGTCCCGCAACGCCGGGCCGTGCATCCAAGCCAGGTCTGCCGGGAATGCCAGGCATGCCATCAAGTCCATCTCTGCCCTTGAGCCCTTCAAAACCTTCGTCGCCAAAGATTCCTGTTTGACCGACTGGCCCGATGGGACCCGGGTTACCGGGACTACGAGAAGTAAAAATTAATACACCATTACAAGGATCATACTTACTATCCGGCCAAGCCTCGTTCTCCTCGGGGACCGTTTCGGGCATCTTCACCCCTTGGACCCGCGGGTCCTGCGGGACCAGTAGTGGGTCTGCCTGGGTCGCCCACTTCTCCTTTGGTTCCATTTCTGCCCTTGGGACCAGGAAATCCGCGGTCACCCTCCTCACCGAAAGGACCAGTGTCACCACGGTCACCCTTGAAGCCGTACAGACCGGGAAGACCTCGCAGTCCAGGTAGACCGACCAGCCCCTGGTTTCCCGTTTCGCCCCTTTCACCGTTGTCACCACGTCTACCGGGAAGACCATCTCTACCAAGGTCGCCGACAACACCTTGAACCCCAGGGACTCCGGGAAGTCCAACTCCGCCATCTCTTCCGTCTCGCCCGTTGACACCGTCTTCACCAGGCTCTCCTTTGACGCTTTTCAGGCCCGGAAGCCCTTGAAAGCCGGGCATTCCCTTCGGGCCACTGAGACCAGCTTTGCCATTGAGGCCGGAAATACCGCGTCCTCCTCGTTCACCCTTCATGCCCGGATATCTGGAAACATATGCTTATAGAACCAGTTTTCACTCGCGATGGAGACGAAATTTGCTTACCCGTCGAACCCAAGTAGTCCTTTTTCACCCCTTGGTCCAGCTTCACCTTGATCACCTTTCCGGCCAGGTGTGCCCGGATACCCTTGGAGTCCCGGAATACTCGGGCCCATTTCTCCGAGCTCGCCATTGGGTCCTTTCTGCATGAAAATAGTACGGTTAAGTCGTGGCCCAGTTCAAGCAATCAAAGTACTAACCAGTCCATCGCGTCCTGCCAACCCTGGTGCACCCTTTTGCCCTGGGAAGCCAGGCATACCCGGCATGCCTGGGTAGCCTTCCAGTCCACCGAGGCCAACTTCTCCTTTCAAGCCTTTGGTTCCATTTCTACCTGGTTCGCCAGGTGGGCCGGGATAATCGAATCCATATTCTCCGCGTTCGCCCTTTGGCCCATCGAAACCGGCAAGGGCCACCTCTCCGATGGGCCCTTTGTTTCCTTCTCGGCCAATGGGGCCTTGGGAGCCCGGGAATCCCGGGAAGCCAGGCTGTCCAATCATTCCCGGTGACGACCGACCAGGTCTGCCGAATTCACCGGTACTACCCGGAAAACCCATTGGTCCCTCGTCTCCAGCGAAACCTTTGGGACCTTGCGGTCTGAATGAACGTCACTCGTGAGCTAGGACACGTGACCGGAAGTTGTGACTCACCCCATTTCGCCGAAGTCTCCCTTGGTTCCCGGAAGACCTGGTTCACCGCGCTTCAGAACGATGTTCTGAGCCCAGTCACCCTTGTCACCGGTGACACCAGCATCTCCGTACACGCCCTTGAGACCCTTGAGCCCAACGTCACCAACCGTTCCTTTCAAACCCGGAATGCCGATACCTCGGGCACCCGGGCCACCGGGAATCCCAACCAGGCCGTCGGAACCAGGTCGACCGTTATATCCCATGTCACCATATTCTCCGACTTCGCCTTTCAGGCCAGTGTAGCCCACGACTCCGGGTAGACCTTCAGGTCCCATTGTGCCCGGTTGACCCGGTAGTCCAGAGTAACCGGAGTCACCTGGTTCTCCTTTCAAGCCTGGCCGCAGTTCGCCCACCAAGACACCAGGCTCGCCTTTCACACCAGGTCGCCCCGACACACCTTCATTACCAGGCACTCCAGCGAGACCAGGAAAGCCGGGCTTGCCTTGATAACCAGTTGGTCCTTTTTCGCCCTTCAGGCCCGCGTAACCAGGATACCCAATGGAGCCCGGTGGTCCAAATCTTCCGCCTAGTTGGAAGAGAATCGTCAAGTCGTCCTCAGAATGAGAGTGACCTACCTTCGCCAGGTTCTCCTTTCTGGCCATTGATGCCATTTGGACAATAGCCACAATCATCACCTCGCTTTCCCTTTAAGCCGAGCATTCCATCCAGTCCACTGTAACCAGGTGTACCGGGTTGTCCAGGTGGTCCAGGAAGACCTCTAGCACCGGGTCGGCCCGGTGGCGAGATGAAACCGGTATACTGACCTGTGACTCCCTTTTCACCGATGAAACCTGGGTCTCCTCTAGTACCAGGAATGCCTGGCATTCCATCGTAACCAGGCAGTCCGTCAACACCAGTCGGCCCAACTACGGTCATTCCTTTGGGGCCATTCTCACCGATCGGACCTTGTCCACCTCTTCGTCCGACGGGACCTGGGCTACCAGGAATTCCTGGAAAGCCGCTGTCCCCTGGGTCACCTTTGACACTGAGTCCCTTGGGTCCAGGACCGCCCATCATTCCTTGGGGTCCAGGGAAGCTACAGGACGTCATCAGTATACTGTGGTTGGCCCAAGAGCGCCCACTTACCCTGGCGGGCCAATAAGACCAGTTGGTCCCTTTAATCCTTTCTGTCCCGGATATCCGTCGAACCCACTGTCACCGGGGACGCCTTGACGCCCAGCAGCACCGACACTTGGTTCGCTAATGCTCACAATAGGACCAATGGGACCCTAGTGGCCAAGACCAAAACTAAGTCAATCAACTACTAGGAATGGTCACGGGGCTCACCGGTAATCCTTGTTGACCAGTAGCGCCAAAGAAACCAGGGTCACCGAGTTGTCCTTTGAAGCCGTTTCGTCCGTTAAGGCCAACGTAGCCAGGAATGCCCTTCTGACCCTTGATGCCCGGTGGCCCGACAAAGCCATCTTTGCCCCGCTTGCCCTATAAGAACCTTGGGTAAGGCCGAAAAATGTCACATGCAATTACCACTTACCCGAACGCCCTCAAGGCCTTGCTCTCCTTTGTCACCCCGGTAACCAGGAAAGCCCTGAGGTCCTCTTTGACCATCGGTTCCGTGCATGCCCGGGTGACCCCGTTCTCCTTTGTCACCGGTGTCCCCATAGTCACCCCTTTCGCCTTTCAAAGCTTGCCACTCCAGCGGCTTGTCGGCAAAGTCAGGCCCGTCACCAGGTGGTCCAGGGTCTCCGATCAAACCAGGCTCACCTTTGCCACCTCGGGGTCCAGTTGAGGTGTCACCCTCGTAGCCCTTGACACCCGAGTCGCCTCGAGGGCCGGCCATGCCCTTGTAACCCGCATCTCCTCTGGGGCCCATGGGTCCACGGTCCCCAAATGCGCCGGGCCTGCCCATTGGTCCGGGTCGACCATCGTCACCAGTGTCACCCCGAGTACCCGGGGAGTTGATTCCGCCTTCACCAGGTTCACCCTTTGGTCCATCGAGCCCATGGGCACCATCAAGTCCCACCTCACCGTCGGGTCCATCCTTGCCACTGACACCGGTGATACCTTGCAGGCCATTGCAACCGTCGTCACCCTTGTCACCCCTTTCTCCATTGGTGCCCGGTGGGCCGTCAAAGCCCGGAGTGCCAGAGAAGCCGGCCTCGCCCACTGCACCACGGGCGCCCTTGGTCCCAGCTGGGCCAGGTTCACCCTGGTAGCCCTTCTCACCTACGCGACCAGGGGTGCCTTCAAGGCCAGACTCGCCCGGATATCCTGGCTGACCAGTGATGCCCGGCAGCCCGGGAATTCCCTAATTGGCCCGAGGCTTTGTGTTAATTGCATCAGCTGGTCACACTTGATTAGGCACACTTACCGCTTCACCTTTGGTGCCCTGACACAGGCACGGCGGGGGACAGCCTTGACAGTTCTAAATGTGGTCACACGGATGAAACAGGGCGTGGTTACAATTGGTCACGTGACGGCGTGTTCACTGCACTCACCGACGATGAATCAACATTGGTCACAAATGAACTGACCAGTAGGACGAGTAGAGCCACTATTAGCCGCTTACTGTCATGGCGGGATATCGCCATGGGTAGCATGGCCCCTCAAACTGAACCGAGAGAGCAATCTCTCTTCCTCTCTAGCTCTCGGGCCTAAGTATGTGGAAGTCTATGGCATGTAAAAATCACTTTGGTACACTGACTAGTCTCATATACAACGAGAGCACACAGTCTCTCCCAGACACCCCACTGTTTTGAGAGAAGCTATTCGAGGTCTCTCTCTCTTCCTCTCCCTCTCTCGCTCTCTTCCTCCTTTTCCTCCTCAGCTGGTTCCCTTTTAGTGAACCGGCCCAGCCCGCGTCGAGTTTCTTTGGCAGTTAGTCTAAAAATTGCTCCTCTTCCTTCCCCCTCTCCCTCTCTCCCTCGAGCCGCTGGGAAACGACACTGTGAAAAGAGGACTAGAAGAGGGCGAGAGAGGGAGTGAGAGAGAGAGGGAGAGAGACAGCCTTGTTCCATGGCTGGTAAGTTAACTGGCAAAAATGCTAACGAAACAACGAGTTATGTTTAAACCGGAACTGTGCTTCATTTTGAACCAGTCACGGAGAACTCAATCCAAACAAGAGGCATCTCTCTGAGAGACATCTCTTTGCGCCTCTGTAGATACAAGTAGATTGCTGTTTCTCTGATAAGTCTCACACAGAGGGAGAGAGACATCTCTCAGAGAGACGCATTCCAGTGGTCAAGTCGGCCAAGCCTTTGAGTGGCACTTGCCCTCGAGCGACGAGACAAGCCCTTTTTTGTCGCCCCTTTATGGCCCACTGAGACCCTGCCCACGCCATCTGTCGGCAGAATGTGTCATGATTATGTTCTCCGTCTGTGTTTATTTTTTCAGTTCAAAAATGTGTTCCCCTTTGGTTCCTGTTTTTTGCCAGAGAGCTAAACTTAGAAACTCGATCGCGACCTTGTTCACATCCGCATTCGGAAGAATTTGCCGCCAGATGGCTCTGGTAAGGAAAGTTTAAGCTCCGCCTCCTCGTCGCAAACTTTTCTAGTCTCTCCCTCTCTGCTTTTGTCTCGTTTCCTCTTTCTCAGTCTCACAAAACAGTCTAATTAAAAGTTCTCATCAACATTTTCAGTCAAGACTCCTCCGGATATAAGGGACTACTTGTAATACTTTGTTTGGAATTAAACAAAAATGCAGAGAATTTAAAGTGACTAAATCAAGACACAAAAAAGGGTTTTGCAGAAAAAGTATTTGGGTTTGATTGAAAAACAAAAATCGGCCAAATATGAGCCCTCAGGGTCATACTGAACCTTGGCATATTGACTTTGATTTTGATTGTCAGCCATATCATGGTCAGGTTCGACTTTCCCGTTTTTTACACCTTAAATCCGGTTCTACATCAATTCAACTTTCCCTCTATCTCTCTCTCCCTTCCAATCAACCACAAAACAGCTGAAAGAGTTACATGATGTATATACACTGTAGCTACATTGATCACGTATCTATCATCGTGATTGATTGAAAGACAGATGCAGCGTAAATGCTACCTCTCTAAAATTCCTTGAGCCATACTTGTTCGAATGCGAAAAGCGAGAGGGAGAGAGAAGGAAGAGAGCGAGAGGGATACAATCAAAATTATACAGCTTGACGAAATGATGAATTTTCAGCACGGACATGCAAAGATTTCTCTCCCTTTCTCTCCTCCATCTCACTCGTTTTCCTAATTCTCTTGTTCCAAAAAGTAGGCTAAAGAAAAGTAAGATAATACATAACCGGATTACGAGAATTGGAGTCGCATGATATTGTAACCATACACCATTCGCATACACTCACATTAACTCTACAGGTAATGCGATCCAGGTTACAGCATAACCTGAAGCCTCTTCAGGTCGACAGTGAACTGGAAACACTTTCACTCTTTCTCTTATTTGCCAGATAAGAGTGTAGCCTCCAGCTCATTAATGGCGACTTATCTCTCCCTCCCTCGCTGTCCCTCTCCCTCCCTTTCTCTCGGACATTCTCTAACACTTTCGCTTTTCCGCGAAACAATCCTACTTCTTTTTTACTTCTCACAAAGTCGCGCTGCCAAAAATTTTCAAACTTTCTGAAGCCCGACATTTATACCGTGAGGTTCAGAGGGAGAGGGAGAGAGATCGCCCTTTGACCATGTGCCCCGGCCCTGGGACCGAAGAGCGGCTCGAGGCTTGCCCGACGGTGTGTCAAGAGCTGGACGAGTACAGCTTTGCCCGAAAGTGTCGCTGGTTTTCTGTCAGTTACTTCAACGACAAGAGAACTCGATATGTCTTCGTGAATGCCGACAAGTATGGCATAGTTTGGGTTAATTGTTGTTTTTTCGTCATACTTCACTGCTTGTTCGCTTATGTTCTGTGGATGTGCTTCGAATATTCACTCTACTCGGCCTGGGTGTACTGTGAGTATCAGCTGATCCAAACTCGATTTAGTGACAATGTCTTCTCTGGTGCAGCCTACTGTGCAGGCTGGTTGTCCGGCATTGGCATCACGGCCGGCGCCCACCGACTGTGGACGCATAAAAGTTATACTGCTTCTCTGCCACTGAGAATCTTTCTGGCCGTTCTGTTCACAATGGCTGGTCAGGTAACTTGATTTTTGTCTTGGCCAGTGGGTTGACTCCTTGACTATAACAGAATGACATCTTCACCTGGTCACGTGACCACCGACTACATCACAAGTTCACAGAGACTGACGCCGACCCGCACAACTCAAGGCGGGGAGCCTTTTTCGCCCACGTGGGCTGGCTGCTGACCAAGAAGCACCCGGACGTGCTCATCAAGGGACGCACCATTGACCACTCGGACCTGATGGCGGATCCAGTTGTGGTCAACAACAAGAAATATTACGTCATATGGTACCTCTTGTTCAGAGTGTACATTCCGTCAATGATACCAGCCTGGCTGTTCGACGAAGAGCTTCGCTTTTGCATAGTGGGCTGTCTGGCCCAGTATATTGCCGGCCTGCACACCACGTGGTTCGTAAACTCGGCGGCCCACATGTTCGGAGACCGCCCATACAACTCTAAAATTCAGCCCAGAGAGAACCTGTGGGTCACTTTGACCGCCTTTGGCGAAGGTTACCACAACTTCCATCACACCTTCCCTTGGGATTATACCATTGCCGAGTTTGGCTTCAGCGGCTACAATCCTGGTAAAGGGTTCATTGACCTCATGTTCAAACTTGGTCTGGCCAGCAACTTGAAGCGAGCGTCGCCATCTTTGATTGCCAAAACAAGGGCACGTAAGACAGGCCACAAGTGGGACCACGAGTTCTATCTTCATGACCATCCCTATGAACAGCCTCATCAGTACAGCGAAGGCTCTTGACTTGTCACTTCAATTCTTCCAGCGATATTTTGGAGGTCGCTTGATGATATTTCTCTTGTTCTTGTGACTTGATTGTAATTTCCTATGGACTGTCATTAAATCATAACCAAAGATTAAGTGGAAAATCTTTTCAGTCCTTTAGGGCTATTTCCTACCTACATATTGATTACAATACCTGCTTAGGCGACGTACTGTCGATGTCTATAAACTTGACCTCTGGGATCCCTTCTCCCAAGTGACCTCTTGAAGCGGATGTACTGGTCGGACATCCTCCATGAGTGAATCCCTCATCAGTTCACTGTAGTATTTACATTCAGTTCCATTTCTTCAGGTTAACTCTATACCAACTGTGTGCGAGTGATAGCATGCAACGTTAACCAACACAAACAGTGTAGTCTTGCAAGAGCAGACATTTCTTTTTCCGGCCAGAACTTGCGAGTCGTTTCAGGATAACTCTTTGAAAACTGCGACGGTTGAGTCACTGTCGTTCAGCACTCAATTGCCTATGATCAGCGCCATGTTGCAATGCATGCTCTTGACAATCGTTTGCTTCACAGGTAGGATTTCCGAAACTGGAACTTTAGCACATTGAGCTAACGGCGCTAACGTTTTAGCGCTTACTACTTCTTATAAAATTGACCAGCAGCGAGAAAATAAGCTCTACCATGTCGATGGTCAAACAAGAACCTTTGACGACGCCAAGGAATATTGCACACAGCATGGCCACCAATTGCTTCGCATCGAAAGTCAAAGTGAGCAAGACTGGATCTTAGACACTTTGAAAGTCGAGCCGCCATTCTGGTTAGATGTGGTCAAGATCAGTGACGTGTATGTTTGGTCCAACAAAATGGCCATAATTTGGAATAAGTGGAGATCAGGCCATCCTTCAAGTTGTAGCGGTACTTGTCACGCTTACGTTGCAGGGGGCGAAAGTATTCCCATAGTAAATAGACATGGCTACATAACTGGTCACGAGCAAGTCCCCAAAGGCTCGTGGAAAGCTGAAAGCAGCGCAGACAAGAAATATTCAGTCATATGCGAAGAAGTGTTACACCATCCAGCTCCAAATTCTTCTACCTTTTTCAAGTTAGCCAATGGTCGACAACTTGGTAAGTGCATTACGATTATTTCTGATGAAAATAACGTAAGACATCCTCTTCAGATTCGGGCATCTTGACAGGTCGCTTTGGTGTCAAGCTTTTCTACATGCCATTGCGGTACTTGACACGTATGGAAGCAGAGCTCTACTGTGCCTTGCAACATGACCAGGTTGCACGTGTCGCCAATATGGAAGAGCAGTCATGGCTCAAAACCAACATGGCCGAAGGGTCCAGGTTCTGGCAAGGAGCTCACTTTGAACAATCTTCCAATGCATCAAGACCTCGCGTTAGCTGGACCGATGTAGATGTCACATGGACCAACTGGAATACTGATGAACCGAGGTGTGTTTCGAACTGTTCAGTGGTCATAGACAAGGACAACAAGTGGATCACGAAGCCATACAATAGCACACTGGCTCTTAAGACCATCTGTGAGCGTGATTTAATCGAATCTCTCGAAGACCGCGTCAGTGAGCTTGCCAACGTTGTGAACCAAGTAGCAAAACGGCCAACGGTCACTCTTCATCCTCTAAACAGTCTACAGACAAAACCAATATCATCTCGAATCACCAATGATGTTTCACATCTCAAAGACAAACAAGAGAAATTCGAAAAGTTCCATTTTGCTGTCGAAGCAAAATTAGGAAGACTAGAAAACAGATTCAGTTCTCTACTGACGGCGCTAAGTTCGTCACAGCTGGACACCGTAAACATTTCGTTTTTGGCGCTCGCTGAAAAGTTGTCAACAGAGGGCGCTGCACGTAATGTCACTCCGGAAGTTGCAGCTAACTGCAGCAATACTGTTCTCAACTTTCTAATTTTCGTTCTCATTGTCCTCCAGGTAATTGTTATGACTAAACACTATTGTTCCAAAGAGGTCAAAAGTTTCAGTTTGCCTCAAGCAAAGCGCTTGTCTACTTGTGACGATACTGAAAGTTTTGGCATGTCCAGCCGCTGTTGATTATGAAATAAGTTTGGCTGTTACATTTGCATTAGTAATTTAATTAAAGAGAAATTATAAAAACAAAGGGCATGCAAACGGGCCACATGCTGGACCAAGACTTCCACCTCCATGACCATCCCTATGAGTAGTCCAATTAGTATAGCAGAGGCTCTCAGCTCGCTACTGAAAAGTTTTCCGATTAAGCGGTTTGCTTATTGTGATAACTCTTGCTTTGCTAGGTTATGCAGAAGCTAGTTAATTAAATATTTAAATGAAATGCAAGCAAATCATCAGCCAATGAGAAATTGATTCTTGTTTGGATTCATGAACATGATATGAATGCTATCACTTCTCAGCCGCCATTTGTTTCGAGCACAAACAGCCTAATCTGGCCAGGGCAGGCATTTCCTTTTCCGTTAGAGTCTGAATGTTGATTGCGTCTTGATGACTCATTGAGACCTTCGAATGCGGCTCCATCACAGTCTGACATTCAATACTCAGCCCATGATTAGCACCATGTTGCAATATGTGCTCTTGGCCGTTGTTTTCTTCTCAGGTTGTATATTTCACCTTCAGTGGTAAGCATAATTAGCTAACGCAATGTTCAGTTCCAGGTAATGCGTATAACATCAGCCAGCGCCGAGAGAATAAAGTCTATTATGTCGACGGACGAACAAGGACCTTTGATGACGCCAAGGAATATTGTACACAGCATGGTCACCAATTACTTCAGATAGGCAGTCAGAGTGAACAAGAGTGGATTTTGAACATCCTGAAAGTCGAGCCCCCGTTCTGGCTTGATGTGGTCAAGATTGGCGATGTTTATGTTTGGCCGAATAAAATGGCCATTCTTTGGAATAAGTGGAGTTCAGGCCATCCTGCAAGCTGTAGTGGCGCTTGTCACGTCTATGTTGCAGAGGCCGAAAGTATTCCCATACTACATAGACATGGCTACGGCGTCACCGGATACACGCAAGTTGCCAAAGGATCCTGGAAAGCAGAAAATAGTGCCGATAAAAAAAGTTCAGTCATTTGTGAAGAATTGTCACCCGTTTCAGCTCGTGATAACTCACCTTCATCCTCTTCTTCCTATTTCAAGTTGTCCAATGGCCGACAACCAGGTTAGTTGAGATGAGTCGATCAGCTGAGCTTAAACATTATTTTCCATCGCAGTGTCCGGAACTTTAACGGGTCAGTTAGGCGTCAAGTTATACTACATGCCTCTGGAGTATATGACAAGTGGTGAGGCGGAGGACTATTGTGCCTTGCAACATGACCATGTTGCACGTGCCGCCAATATTGAAGAGCAGTCATGGCTCCAAACCAACATGGCCGAAGGGTCCAGGTTCTGGCGAGGAGTTCGAAGACACCAATCTTCCAATGCATCCGAGTCAAATTGGCTCAACGAGGGAGAGGTGACATGGACCAATTGGAACACTGGTGAACCGAGTTGCACTTCGAACTGTTCAATTGTCGTGGACAAGGACAACAAATGGATAACGAAGCCCTCAAACAGCACATTGGCAATCAAAACCATATGTGAGCGCAATCAAATCGAATCGCTTGATTCGCGTCTCAGTCAACTTGCGGCCGCCGTTGACCAACTAGGAGGACTTCCGGCCATCAGTATTCCAGTTCCAACCAGTCCACCAACTCAAGCAATACCGTCTCATATAACCAATGATGTTTCAGCCTTGAAACAAAAACAGCAACAATTTGAAAGGTTCCATATTTTGGTGGAAACAAAGTTATCAAGACTGGAAAACAGATTCAGTTCTCTACTAACGGCGATAAATTCGTCCCAGCTGGACAACAAAAACACTTCTTTTTTCGCGCTCGCTGAAAAGCAGTCAACAGATGGCGCTGCAGTTGCTGAAACTCCGGAAGTCACAGCTAACTACAGTAACGTTGTTTTAAACTTTCTCATTTTCGTTCTCATTGTCCTCCAGGTAATTGCTATCACGAAACTTTATTATTGCAACAAGGAGAATAGTTTCAGTGTGCCTCAAGCAAATCGCTTATCTGCTAGTGAAGACACCGAAAGCTTTGGCATGGCTAGCCGTTGTTGATTGAAAATTATGCAACGAGTGTGCACTCTGCAATCTGTATGGTTAAATGTTATTATTCAGGCTGGGAAAATAAAAATAAAACTTTCTTCAATCTAAACTAATATCTTGCAGCAGCCGATGGAGCCCTAACTAGCTGCCGCTGACTCATAGTCAGCAACTGGGCCCGAACAATTCGAAGGCTAACTATTTCGCAACACACAGCATCTATCTAATTAGAGCAGGCATTTGCTATTTCCGGTTAACATCCAGCTTGCTTGTTTCAGAGCCTATGAAAGTCTTCAAATATTTGATATGTACTCATTGAATACCCACTACACTAAACATGACTTCAGTCGACTTGCTATGCGGGATGTTGTTTATCTTTGCTCACTTCACAGGTACGATTACTGGTTCAATTTTATGGCCTCTGAATTTAAGGTTGTGAAATTATCCAGGTCCTAGTGTCCAATACAGTTCCAGTGAGCGCCATGGCAACAAGGTGTACCATTTTGACAGACAGAAAAGAACATTCGATGACGCTCAAGAGTACTGCATAGAAAATGGCCACCGATTGGTCCGGATTGAGAGTCAAAGTGAACAAGACTGGTTCATCGGCAAGTTGGATGAGAAACAGATTCCGTTTCCGGTTTGGTTGGACGTTGTGCAACACGGAGAGACCTATACTTGGTCCGACGGAATGGGCATCCTCTGGAGCAACTGGGACACATATAGCCGTTCTCAATGCACTGGGGCATGCCATGCTTATCTCTCAGAGGCCACCTATCAGCATCGTCACGGCTATAGACAAGATGTAGCGAAAGGAACTTGGTCCGTTAAAAGCACAGCTGAAGTGTATTCCGTTGTATGTGAAGAACCGTTACCCGTTTCAGCACCTGGCTCTTCCTTCCAGCTGTCGAACGGACAACAGTCAGGTAAGGTAGAAGCCAATTACAGCTTCTAATACGACATTGCTGCAGATGCTGACACCTTAAGGGCCAACTACGGTCTCAAAATGTACTACATGCCTTTGCAGTACATGACACGCACTGAAGCCAAAGAATACTGCGACCTGCAGCATGACCACGTTGTCCGAGTCTCCAATTTTGCTGAGCAGTCATGGCTGAAAACAAACATGGCCGAAGGGTCAAGGTTCTGGCTGGGTGCCCACATACCTGAGAGTGCAAATGGGATGAACCAGTCAGTACAGTGGTCCAATGGAGACAATGTTACATGGACCAATTGGAACGACCATGAGCCCAGCTGTGTTTCAAGTTGCTCCGTCATCATTGACAAGAACGACAAGTGGATCACGAAAAGCTACGACAGCACAATGACACTCAAGACCATATGTGAACGTGACTTACTCAAGTCAATCAACGATCGAATCAATGAGATTCGAATCTGCCCTCACTAATCAACCAGGTGTCAGTCCAGGTGTCTCTCTGTGGCCGTCGGTCAGCCCATTCGCTCAATCTACTCTGACTCAGTTGGAAAGGAATGTTTCGCAATTTCGAACTCAATTACAGGGAAATCAAGTTAAATTTGAACAGTTCCAAAGTTTAGTTGAAGCTAAATTTTTGAGACTGGAAAAAGGATTCAACTCGCTGTTGGAAACGATTAATTCACTGAACGCCACTAGAGTGAACATTTCCTTTTTAGCGCCAATGGAAAGTTTGTTCGCAGAGGGCACCACTGTCGCACCAACGCCGGAAGTCCCAGCAACATACAGTGGCGTTTCTCTGTACCTGTTTGCTCTTTTAATTTGCGTCGTTATCATTCTTCAAGTGATGAGTATGTCTGGTCATAATCTTTGCACTAAGGGACAAAGGTTTCGTGTACCACAGGTGAATAGATGCGCTCCGAGTGATGAAACGGAAACCTTCAGCATGGCGAACAGTTGCTGATAACCTCCAATTCGCTGAGATACTGTTTGTAAGCAAGATGATTCATATAAATAAAAATATGTTGGTTTCACAAAGTAAAATCACAATTAACCGTTAGTAATCAACATCCAGTCAAATGATTGTGGCGCCCGCTTATCTATAGTCAATCGATAAAATCACGGAAATTCTTAATTGCACTAATCACTTCAATTGTGACAAATCATGCCCAGACAGTTTGAAGGCTAACCGATTTGTCCCACGAAACATCTATCTAGTTGAAACAGGCCTTTGCTATTTCCGGTTCCCTTGAGCATGCTCAGGAAGTGGGAAAGAGTGTTCAAGTTGAAGGTAAATCAGTCTTGGAATGAAACCTATCTAACATCCATAGCTGTAAACATGAGTTCCAGTAAAGTGCTATGCATCGTGTTGCTTGTATCAGCTCACCTTCCAGGTATCATCACAAGCCTGGTCGTGGGAGGGCAGTTCACGCCGAGAGACGACTCCACGTCCTAGCGTTCAAGATAGGTTCAGTGAAAGCCATGGAAACAAGACATACCATTTTGGCCGACAGAAAAGAACATTTCAAAACGCCGAACAACACTGCATTGCAAATGGCTACCGAATGATTCGAATTGAGAGTCGAAGTGAACAAGACTGGATTGTGAAGATGCTCGAAGGCAGACAGGTCTCGCTTCCGGTTTGGCTGGATGCAGTCAAACAAGGAGACACCTACACTTGGTCCGACGGAAGTGCCCCTGGCTGGTCTCCCAGGAACGACTATGATTATCATGATTATCTTCTCTGCAGTGACATTTGCCATATTTCTCTATCTGACGGTCCCTACGGTAATGGGTATTCTACTTGGACAATTAAGGATTCCCATGAAGCCCTTTCAGTGGTGTGCGAAGAGACAATAGTGATTGATGAGCCGGCCACAGCTCTGAGTTCGTCGTTCACGCTGTCGAAGGGTTTCCTTTCTGGTGAGCATAAAATATACTAATTATGTTTACTTGATCAGTCAGAGTCTAAATTACTCTTGCTTCAGAATCGGAAACCTTGAAGGCTCAACTCGGCTTCAAACTGTACTACATGCCATTGAAGTACATGACACGTACTGACGCCGAGACCTATTGCAACTTGACAACACGACCAGGTTGCACGTGTCTCCAACTTTGCCGAGCAATCGTGGCTGAAAACAAATATGGCCGAAGGGAACAGTTTTTGGCTGGGAGCCTTCATACCTGACATAGCAAACGCATCTACATATTCAATCAAGTGGACCAATAACGAAAGGTTAACATGGACTAACTGGAACGATCGTGAACCTAGCTGCCTCTCGAACTGTTCGGTCATCGTTGACGAGAACGATAAGTGGATCACGAAACCGTACAACAGCACAATGGCGCTCAAAACAATCTGTGAACGGGACTTATTCAAACCAGTTAACGATCGAATTAATGAGTTGCAAGTCACACTGGCAAGTCAACAAGATGCCAATCGGAATATCTCGTTGCACTCACTTGTCAGTACATCAACTGAATCAACGTTGTCTCAGTTAACTTGGAATGTTTCGCAATTCCAAATTGAATTGCAAGATGATTGCTTTCTATTCCAACAGTTCAAAATTTCAGTTGATTCGAAGTTATCAAAGTTAGAAGATATGTTGAATTCATTGAATGAAATGGTCGACTCACTGAATGCTACCACAGAGAATCCAGTGTCCATTCTGGCGCTCGTGGAAAGCTTGCCCACAGAGGGCGCTACATTCGCTCCAACACCGGAAGTCTCGCCAATGCACAGCCAAGTTTTTTCGTACTTGGTTGCTCTTCTACTTTGCATTGTCATCATTCTGCAGGTGATGACTATGACTGGTCATCATCATTGCATCGAGAGTAATATGTCCAGTCTCAGGTAAATGAATGTACATGTCGTTTAAATGGGAAGTACTTGTTGATTATGGTACACTTAGACACACATTGAAGTAATGTTTGTCTAGAAAGATCCGGTTTAAGTTTTTGTCTGATCCGCTGACTGTTTCAACATCGCTGCAATAATTGCTGCTGTTTGACATTGGGTTAAATGAACATGACTTCATGATAGCCATAACAAAATAAAACATAATAAATCAGTTCGTAATACTAACAAATCGCCGACGTTGGCTCATGTGAGCTGCTATGCATAGGCAGCTCGCTCATAGAGGGCGCTACATTCGCTCCAACACGGGAAGTCTCGTCAAAATACAGCGAAGTTTTTCCGTCCTTGTTTACTCTTTTAATTTGTTTTGTCATCATTCTACAGGTGACTGCTAAGACTGGCAGTGATCCCTGCAATGCGAAAAAAATGTTACGAGTACCTCAGATGAATAGATTCACTTTGCGTGATGGAACGGAAACTTTCAGTGTGATGATCATATGTTACACTCAAGTGATATATGCGCACAAAATTCGGTATATCAAATGAAACTCTTTTTTTCGGATGGCAAAGAAACATTTCAGCACTATGATAGCTATAAGCGATAATAGTCATCTAACAAAAAAAAATGAATCGTTGATAGTACTGCTAATCCAAACAAAGTCTTACTACTGGCTGATCAAGAATCACGTGTTAACTCGCACTAGTTGAGACACAAATATTTCGCAAACTATTTGAAGTATAGCTTTGTTCTCGCATTTCCTTCTAGTGCATCTTCGCTGTCTCGGTTCAGAGTCTATCCGCTAATCTAGAAGGTTCAGTCTTATATTTCACCTCGGATTAATTAGGCCATAGCATTGAACAGCCAGTTCCTGCGATATGACTTCCACCAAGTCGCTTTGCCTGTTGTTGCTCGTATCAGCTCAACTTTCAGGTATCATAGCTACCAAAGCCGAAGCTATCGTGCAAGATAGCTTCAGTCAACGCCATGGCAACAAGATATATCATTTCGACGGACAGCAAAGACCGTTCCAAGAAGCTAAGCAGTACTGCTCTCAAAATGGCCACCGCTTGGTTAGAATTGATAGTGAAAGCGAGATTTACAGTGTTGCCAGCATGCTGAAGGGTAAACAGATACCACTTCCGGTTTGGCTGGGCGCAGTCAAGCCGGCTCTTCACTACTGGAATCCGTTCCACTCTTTTGTCTGCAAAGGCGTATGTCACGCTTCGATATCACAGCTTTCTGGACTTCATGATGAAGTATATTATGATCTGTCAGTTGATGAAGCATATCTAGCTTTGGCAGTTGTGTGCGAAGAGCTTGTTACACATTCTTTCAACTTGTCCAAGGGCCGTCTATCGGGTAAATATAACTGATTTATATTGAGCTGATGCGTGGTCTAAATATTTGCTTCCCTAGAGCCGAATACCTTGATGATGCAACTTGGTTTCAAAATGTATTATATGCCGTTGCAGTACATGACACGCGAGCAAGCGGAAGAATATTGCAACTTGCAACATGACCAGGTTGTCCGAGTCTCTAATTTTGCCGAGCAATCGTGGCTGAAAACAAACATGGCCGAAGGGTCAGCTTTCTGGTTGGGAGCTTACATACTTCATAGTGAGCAAGATGCAGGATACGCAATCCAGTGGCCCAATCAGGACAACGTGACCTGGACCAACTGGAACGAAAATCAGCCAAGCTGTGCGACCAGCTGTTCAGTCTTCATTGACCAGAATGATGAATGGATCACGGAAGCCTACAACAGCACTTTGTCGCTCAAAACGGTCTGTGAACGGGATTTAGCCCAAGCAATTAACGATCGAATCGATGAGACTCAAATGACACTGGTTAACCAGCAAGTTTGCATTCGTAATTTTGCTTTCCGCCTTTCCATGGGCATATTTCTTTGTGTACTCTTTGCCTGTGCTCTCCTCATCAGGAAGGTGATAACTATCACAGGTAATCAACACTGCATCAATTGCAAAATGTTTCCAGCACCTCGGGTGAATCTGTTTCTAGATGCACTCTGAAGAAAAGAGAAGCTTTTCAAGTGAATATTATTTACGAGGGAACTGAATGGTATGCCATCTCTCTAAATGAATGAAATTTGTTCAAGGGATACTAAATAAGGAAAATGATTGAGCTGCAAAATGAAAAACCAGAATAAAAACAGGAGGAACAGTATCAGCAAACATGTGAAGATTAGAAAAGTTTGAGTAGCAATCAAATGGCGATGAGAAACCAGACTAATGCAGCAGACTGTCTAAGGTAGAATGAAAGCTCGCTTCGAAGCTCACACCCATGCTGTAGTGTCATCGTGACAGCTGAGTATTGATGTAGAGCCTCGTCTCAGGAACACGTGTACTCTGATGACTAACTCACCCCAATCCGCCTTATACAATAAGCAACGTAGTTGATCAATGAGACGGCAATCAGTTGCTCTCTCAGTAACAGTGAGACGTTGGCGTAGTTACTTTGAATCATCCCCTACTAGTGGCAGAGCGTTGTTGGCACAGTTAGCCGGCTTGTTTTTGTTGCGTAGAACCTTCAGGGCCAGTGAACTAGATGACACTACTTACCGGTCACAGCCATGATAGCTACAAGCAGTTCTAGCCCTTCAACCTGAAATATGAATCATTGCTTTAATCAAGGCTTGTAATGGATTCAAACTAGGTTTAGTGTGAAATCCCGATGTCCAAGTGAGTTTGCTGGCTAGCAAACTAGATTTCTCGCTCTTGAACTCCAAATCTGAACTTGAACTCCGGAGGAACCCGAGTTCGAGCCGCGAACTCTGAACTCGAGTAGTTGATTTGAAGGACGTTTTTGCTGAGAGGAAAACACTCGATTAAATATGGTTTACTTGGTGATTAACTGTGATTAAATAATTGGTAATTGAGTATAAAAAAGAAACTCAAGTACAAGGGTGAGTATAAATAAGTACTGAACTGATAAACTTGATCAAACTAACGCAGTGATCTCTACGGTCCTAACTGTCGACTGGAAAGGCCTCGACTGGAGTGCGGCGCTTCCTTATATAAGCGGCAGACCACGCCCGCATTCCAGAGCGGGCGACCAATGAGAAAGCGTCAGGTGCGGCTGGCGGAGAACGAGACAGACCATATTTGGTCTGTCTGGAATGCGACCTTGAGTGTCGCGACCAGTGTTTCGTGGCCAGGTGGTGTCTCATTCGAAGTTTCAGGCATCTGGAGAATGTCCAGGTGTGGGATGACGCAAGCGAGTGCAATACTTAAAAATGTACACATCACTTGTTACAAGGAAATGATAAGAGGAAACATTTTCTGATTTGAAAAAACTACTTGCAATGGTTGAGGGCCCACTCGTTAACTTTCGTTGAGTCATAGTCGACAATTATGCCTGGACTACTTGAAGGTTAACCATTTCGTGATACGCAACATCTATCTGGTTGGAGCAGACATTAACTGTTTCCGGTCACATCTAGCCTGCGTAACTGGGAAGTGTATAAAAGCTGCCAAATATATGTGAAGTTCTTATTTATTTGAAATTTGAGAACATGGCTTCGTTCGAGTATCTATGCATGGTGTTATTTGTATCAGCTAACCTTAAATGTGTTGCGATTTGTTCGGCATGGGGTAACCTTTACTATGGAGTTCAGTATAGTTTCACCGAGCGCCTTGGAAACAAGGTCTATCATTTCGAGAGACAGAGAAGAACGCTAGATGACGCTCAAGAGTACTGCTCGGAAAATGGCCACCGACTTGTTCGAATTGAAAGTGAAACCGAGCAAGACTGGATTGTCAGCTTGTTGAGTAGAAGACAGGTTCCATTTCCGGTCTGGCTGGACGCCGTCAAGCAGGGAGACACTTACACTTGGTCCGACGGAATGGCCATTGTTTGGAACAAGTGGGACACGAATAGCCGTTCTCAGTGCACTGGCTCATGTCACGTCTACCTTTCAGGGGAAACCACTGAGAGATATTCAAGAGTAGCCAAAGGTACATGGTTAGCCAAGGACACAGCTGAAGCCTACTCAGTTGTATGTGAAGAACCGTTGCCCGTCCCTGTCGTTGACTCTTCTTTCAAGTTGACCAAAGGTCGACAAGCAGGTATGTCCTGAGCTCGTAGTAATCGCTACACTACTTCGTTTCAGATTCGGAAACCTTGAGGGCCCAATACGGTCTCAAGCTTTACTACATGCCTCTGCAGTACATGACACGTACTGAGGCAGAGACCTATTGTAACTTGCAACATGACCAGGTTGCACGTGCCACCAATTTTGCCGAGCAATCTTGGCTCAAAACAAACATGGCCGAAGGGTCAAGGTTCTGGCTGGGTGCTTATATACCTGAATCTGAAAATGGACTCACCTACTCAGTCCAGTGGCCCAATCAAGGAAATGTCACGTGGACCAATTGGGCCGACAATGAGCCAAATTGCATTTCACATTGTTCAGTCGTCGTCGACAAGAACGATAAATGGCTGACGAAACCTTACAATGGCACAATGGCACTGAAAACTATTTGTGAACGTAATTTGTTTGATTCACTTAGCGATCGAATTAACAATTTGCGCCACGAACTGACTAATGGACAAAGTGGCAAACCGGAAGTTCCTCATCATCGTCGTCTTCGTCAAGCTCAGCTACTCCTTCAACATCGCCTCAAGTATCTAGAAATATTACTCTAATACAAATCCAACTACACGACATTCAAGCTGAACATGAAAAGTTTCAAGCCTTGGTTGAAGCGAAATTTTCAAGACTAGAAAAAGTGGTCAGTTTATTGTTCGACAAAATGAATTCACTCAACGACACCAGAGTCAACATTTTCTCTGTGGCTCCAATGGAAAGTTTGTTCGCAGGTGGCGCCACTTTCGCGTCGACACCGGAAATCCAATCAACTCACAGCGAACTTTTTCCATACCTGTTCACTCTTCTATTTCTTATTGTCATCATTCTACAGATGATTACAACGACTGGTCTCAATCTCTGCAGTAAGCGAAAAATGTTTAGAATACCCCAGGTTAATAGATGCACTTCAAGTGATGAAACGGAAACTTTCAGCATGGCGAACAGTGGTTAGTCGTGATGTACTGAAGTGTTTCAGAACCTGAGTTGTCTCAGCAAATAAAAGATGTTGTTTTGATAATAAAAGACTATTGTATTACCACGACAGGAATGGGCGGCGAAAAAGCAACTCGCTTCACCCTCAATCTTGAAGATTCTTCAACTGGAAAGCATGAATCATTGCTGAAGGCTATGTCCAGTATTCTACATGATGAACATGACTCTTCGTCAACTGTTGATTCGAATGCAACTTCATCAGTTATGTGCAAAGTTATCTGACAGCTATCAGAGAATCTGATTCAGTAGAGCCAGTAAACGAATTGTTTACGATGAGACTCAATTGTGACGCGTTTTCAGCACAATCGGTAATACCAGCACAGCTGGAGCTGCACAATTGGAAACTTTGTCAACCGTAGACCCATCGTCATCAAGCCATATGACAACTCTCGATCACGCGTTGTAGCTCTGCTAAGTTCCATTGTAACATGTAACAGGTGTACTGAGCCAATTGTTTTCACGAATAACAACAATTATCTAATCTGACAACAAAACGGAATACTCGTCAATGCCATCAAGACATGATTGAGTTTAAAAGCTAGACCCCTCTACAGAGCATTCATTCAGTCCATCAAGCCCAACGATGAAGACGCTGTTGACATGTCTGTGTTTAGTGGTTTTTGTTAGTGAGCTCTCGTCGCGAGTCATTGAGACTCCGCCTGAAATAAAAGATCACATCGACGGAAGTCCTCCACTCATCCAGCTGTTCGAGTATCGCATGATGATGAAGCTTGTTTCTCGGGTAAGATGATAAGCTTTGAGTAGCAAGCAATCTAACACTGGCGTCTCTTCAGGACGTTCCGCAACACAGGGGTAAACTCGTTTTCGACTTCCTCTCTGAACAAGGACAACATGCCAGATTTGTAATTGACGAAGAGTGAGTGTTCGATTCGAATCCGGTTCACAAATTTTATACTTGACATTCTTTCAGAACTCTTGAAGACATGGAAGACGGAGGTCGAGTACCGGATTTCCGATTGCCGATACACCACAACAAGTTCAAGTCGCTCACAGTTACATTCCTTACACAGGAAACATACAGTGCTTTGTTCATATCTGATGTTAAAGTCAAGGCAATGTACTTAGACAGAGCTGAGTATATCAATGGCATGTGCGCTTACTTTAGCAACGATCGCTTGATGAATAATCAAAGTGTCACCGCAGGCCTTTATGGTTGTTCTGCACGTAATTAGAAACGTGTCAGCCCAATAAAGCTATGTTTGAATAGAGAACGACTCTACTACTACTACCATAATTTAGGCATAAGGGTCGTATCTCCGAATTATCTTCCGACACTCCACCTTTTAGGTTCTACAGCACTCGTTCCAAGGGAAATACATGTATGATTTCCAGCAAGTGACGAAGGATCAAATTAGGTTGGTTGTAGTGACGCCGTCCAATATATTCCGCGGGTTTCGGTCTGGCAGGATGCAGTCATTCAGGTGGACATTAATACTAATAAATTAGTAATACGTGGAAATGAATTCACTCAACGCCACTACAGTCAAGATTTCATCTTTGGCGCCAACGGAAAGTTTGCTCGCAGAGGGCGCCACCGTTGCCTGGACGCCGGAAGCCCAATCAGCTCACCGCAAAGTTTATTCGTATCTGCTTTCTTTTTTCTTTATATTGTCATTATTCTACAAGTAATGGCCGTGACTGGTCACCACTGTGGTGAGACACATTCTCAGAGCACCTCAGATGAAGAAAATGCACTTCGAGTGATGAAACGGAAACTGGCGATCATGGTTGATTATGAAGCATTCGAGTAGTGTTGTCATGATTCTTCACAACAAACGAATGGTTGTTTCAAATTCCATATGAAGAGGTCATCACTATGATAGGTTCGATCAATAATAGTCATCCGACAGGAAAGGATGATGCAGTAATACTAAACAAATTGCTGCTACTGGCCTATTAGGCACTATTGACTAACTCTCACCGACCGGTAAGAAAACAAGTCTCAACCCGTTCAAAGGCAAACTAGCGTATCTTCGCTACATCAGTGTCAACTGTTCACGTAGATGTGTATAAGTCTTCAAGCTCAGACAAGGTTTTTCAAGCAGTAGCTATCGAGTAGCTCTTGCGTTTGAGATATGGTTGAGTTACTGTGCTTATTACTGTTTGTATCAGGTCACTTATCAGATACCAGCGTCCAAGATACATTCAGCGAGCGCCATGGTAACAAGACATATCACGTCTACAGACAGAAAAGAACGTTTCAAGAAGCTCACGAGTATTGTGCTCAAAATGGCCGCCGGCTGGTTAGAACCGAGAATGAAAGGGAGTTGGACTGGGTTGGCGATATGCTGAGAAGGAAACAAGTTCCTCTTCCGGTTTGGTTGGATGCAGTGAAAAATGGCGGCAATTTCACTTGGACCGATGGAACTGCCATTGGCTGGGATAACTGGAATCAATCTAGTTTCTCTGAATGCAGTGGTACATGCTATGCTTTTATATCAAAGGACTTCGCGCTTAATGGTAATGAATATTATGCTTGGTCAGTTGCCCAAGCCCATGTGACTTTATCAGTTGTATGTGAAGAGCCTTTGGTATCGTTGTTCAAGTCGTCCAAAGGTGTCAGAGGTAAAGATATCCTATTCGTGACGTAATCTAGGTGAAATAATTCATTCTCCAGAGTTTGATACTTTGTGGGCTCAATTTGGTTTCAAATTGTACTACATGCCACTAAAGTACATGACGCGTAGGGAAGCAGAGACTTACTGCAACCTGCAGCATGACCAGGTTGTCCGAGTGTCCAGCTTTGCTGAGCAGTCTTGGCTAAAAACAAACATGGCCGAAGGGTCAAGGTTCTGGCTGGGTGCTTACATAACTGACAGCGCAAACACTTCCACATACTCAATCCAGTGGCCCGGTCAGGAAGACGTGACATGGACGAACTGGGACACCCATGAGCCCAGATGCGTGTCCAGCTGTTCCGTCTACACTGGCGTGGACGACAAATGGATGACAAGCCCTTACAACAGCACATTGGCGTTCAAAACAATCTGTGAATGGGATTCATCAAGAAACATTTATCGTGAACTGAAGAAGACGCAAATGACACTCATTAACCAACAAAGTGTCATTCAGAACCTCGGCTCTCGACTTTCGCTGAGCATCTTCCTTTTTGCACTCTTCAGCTCTATGACTATCATTCTCCAGGTTATTACTCTGACTGGTCGTCACCACTGTAGTAAGAGAGACGTTAAGATAGCTCATGCCTGATGAGTGCATGCTCTTGGCGTGAAACAAAAACTTTCAGTGTGGTAAACAGCTGTTGATCAATAGTTTTCTCACTGGTATACTTGTCGGAATGGAATAAAAGTGGGAAACGCTAGTAAAGGAAATGTTTCATTGAGGTAGAGGATCCGATTGATCTTGCCGATCAATTCATATGGGGCTCTAGCCTTGGCATGACTGAACACAGGACTGCACCCCTGTAGTTCTAAATGTTGCATGAGCCATTTTTACAAGAAAATTCTGCAGTCTAAACATTCCCTCACGGTTACTGTTTTGGTGATATTTTGTGCTCGTGTTTTAATTATGCTACAAGTTATGACTATCACTAGTCATGACTGTTTCAGTAAGGTACAATCTTTCAGGTATCTCAAGCAAAGAGACCTTAGCAAATTAATTATATCACCTAAATGGGGTCTATTTTTTATTGAACTTCGAACTCCTAATTAATCACGTGAATTCTGTTTGACTAATTGTAAACAGCCCAGGGTATCTCATGAAGAGTACCATGAAAACAAGGCATTTCCGTTTCCGGCTGAAACTCATGTGACTTGTTCCAGCTATCTCTATATAAAAGAGCTTCTTTGAGTGATGCTGAAACAATGTATCGCATGACTAATTCAAAAATGGCGCTAGTAAATTTGCTTAAGGTGCTACTGGTTGTTGTCCACTTCTCAGGTAATTCCACATGACTGATGATGTTCTTGTCAACTAATGCAGACCATCATATTCAGTTTTCAGCCATCAATATAGATTCAGCCAGCTGTTTGACGACAAGGTGTACCATGTTGATGGACAGAAACGGACTTTTCAAGACGCTCAACAATATTGCGTAGAAAATGGCCACCGACTTCTACGTATTGAGAGTCAGCTCGAGCAAGACTGGATCGTGGAAAAGTTACAGGGAGTGGCAGTTCCGTTTCCGGTGTGGCTGGATGTGGTCAAGTACGGCGACACATATTACTGGTCCGACCAAAGGGGAATACTTTGGAACAACTGGGACGACTATAGTCGTTCACACTGCAGTGGCGTATGCCGTGTCTATCTCTCAGAGCACAGAAACCGAAACCCTTATGACCCATACAGTGCCCAGTTAGCAATAGGTACCTGGTTAGCTATGGACACCACTGAAGCCCACACAGTAGTGTGCGAAGAGCCTTATCTGGTCACAGCTCCGGACTCTGTCTTCAAGGTGACCAATGGTCAACAATCTGGTAAGTGCTGGATTCGCGAAGTCCAGTTATATTTACTGAATTTACACCAATTTAGATTCGGAAACCTTAACGGCTCAACTTGGTGTCAAGCTTTACTACATGCCGCTTCAATACATGACGCGTATCAACGCCGAGATATACTGCAACCTACAGCACGACCACGTGGCCCGCGTGACCAATTTTGCAGAGCAAACTTGGCTTCAAGCAAATATGGCCGAAGGGTCACGTTTCTGGACAGGAGCCCAGCTAGAGGCGGCCAATGCATCGCACATCAGTATAATATGGCCGCCAGATGGCGATGCTGTCACTTGGACCAACTGGGAAGATGGCGAACCCATTTGTAGCTCCGACTGCTCAGTCTTGGTTGACAAGAATGGAAAATGGATTACAAAGCCTTTCAAGGGACCGATGGTGTCCAAAACCATATGTGAACGTGACCTATTCAAGTCCATCAACGATAGAATCAGTGAAATGCAACGCACATCAGGTAAATCGCCAGGACTTGATTCGGAAACTGTCGTCTCCCATGATTCGGCCAATGCTTCAACAATGCCGATGTTGTCGCAACTAACAAAACATATTTCACAATTACAATACAATCAGGCTCACTTTGAAGCGATCCTAAGCACGGTGCAAGCTAAATTAGAGAGAATAGAGAACTTGACTAACTTGGTTAATATGCTCACAGAGGGCACCACCGTCGCTCCGATACCGGAAGCGGCATCCGGTCATAGCTTTCTCCTCTATCTTGTTGTTCTTCTAACAAGTTTTGCTATTATCCTTCAGGTACTGACCATTACTAAGTGTTATAAATGCAGTAATGGCCATATTTTTCGAGTGTCGAGCGTGAAAAGCAGTCCTGTGATAGATGAGACCGAGAACTTCAGCATGACAAACAGCTGTTAACTACGCTCAAATCACCGGAGTTTTTAAACTTAGATTTAGTTGCTCGATTCTAATTGCTCATGAAATATTTTGAAGAGAGTGAAGCAAGTCCTGATTAGTATATCATGTCAAACTTGAGTATGCATCAAAGGTATAATAGAGAGCTTGATTTAGCGTTAAATGAGAAAATAGGGTTCACTGAATGCAAAATAGATTCGGAAAAAATGTTTGGGACAAATTTTGCCGCTAGATGTCAGGACGAAAAAATCCGTTTGCTTTTGTGTTCGCCTTTCAACAGTCAGTGACTCCATCTATTCGAACATTTGCTTTATGACTACGTGTGATTCGACAATTTACTGAATAAATCCTTTATTTCAAGCCAATTTGCATGCTACGCTAATTTCCCTCTCCTCTCCCGCTCGCTCCTTTCCCGCTCTCTCATCACTTCCATTATCTCAGGTACTCAGCTACGCCGAAACGGTTTACTGGAAAGTTAGACAACGGCATTCGACCGTGAACTTGAGAGAGCGAGAGGGAGAGGAAAGGAGGGAAGGAAGGGATTGGTGTCAATATACTCAACAGCAACCCAAAAATATTCAGTGTGTTCAGTCAAAGTTTGTAGAATAGATCGACGTGAAGCTTGAATTTATGTCCATCACATTGTCTCCATGTCAACATGTGTCTACCTGAGAAAGTTAGCCACGTTATAGAACCTCAGAGTTCAGCAATGTCCAAAATCGAACGGGAAACCCAAGTGTCCAAAGAACAGGGCTGGTTTTCAGTGCGATACTTCAACAATCAAGCCCGATTCGTTTTCGTCGACTCGTCCACATATGGGACAGTTTGGGTCAACTGTGTCTTCTTCGTTGTGCTTCATATATATTTCGCGTATACTATGTTCATATTATTCTCTGAGAAGCGCTGGAATTCCTGGATATGGAGTAAGTAGTGGAAAACCAATTTTCCCTTTCATCTCTTTCCCCTTCCCTCCCCCTTTCCCTCTCAACTAGCATACCTCTTTGGCACCCTGTCCGGAATAGGGGTCACCTGTGGTGCCCACCGGCTGTGGGCCCACAAAGCCTACAGTGCCAAGTTGCCGCTAAGGATATTTCTTGTCATACTGCACACAATGGCGGGACAGGTAAGTCACGCTGATTACGCAACTCTTGTCACAGTTCAAAACGGAGCCAATTCATTCGCTGTCATGTCTTCTATTTTTAGTTTTTACTTGATATCATTTTTAATTACGTATTCCAAGACACGGATTCAGTCAAGCAGAGATGCGCAGGGAAGAGAGGGAAGAGAGGGAGAGAGCTAGAGCAAGAGGGAGAATAAGTAGCTGCGACAAGGTGATTAGCATAAATAGACGTGATTTCGTGTTCTTGTTTTAGAATGACATGTTCACATGGGTCAGAGATCACCGATTGCATCACAAGTATACGGAAACGGATGCCGACCCCCACAACTCTAGGCGAGGGGCCTTCTTCGCCCACGTGGGCTGGCTCTTGACCAAGAAGCACCCCGACGTCCTCATCAAGGGTCGCTCCATCAGCAATGACGACATCATGGCGGACCCGGTTTGCTTCTACCAGAAAAAGTATTACGTCATCATGTACCTGTTCTTCAGGTTAATTTTACCCATGACAGTGCCAATGTACATGTGGGACGAACAGTTTCAGTGGGCCTTTGTGGGCGTCTTTGCCCAGTATATCACCAGCTTGCACATCACGTGGTTCGTCAACTCGGCGGCCCACATATTCGGGGACCGTCCCTACAATGACAAAATTCAGCCCCGAGAAAACATATGGGTCACCTGGATAGTGTTGGGCGAAGGTTTCCACAATTACCATCACACCTTTCCTTGGGACTACCGGATAGCCGAGACAGGTCTGACCTGGTATGACCCAGCCCGTCTTTTCATTGACACCATGGCCTACATGGGCTTAGCTTACAACCTGAAGCGAGCCTCGGAGACAGTCGTGTCTAGGACTCGACAGACACTTGGTTCGAGTTCAAGTCACCGGGATTCGGTCCAAGGGGACATCAATGTCAAGAAAGTTCCCAGCTGTGACCTTGAGTTCTACGTAAATGATCATCCTTACGAAAAGCCGCAGCCTTATTGCGATGACACTAATGAGACTGATCCACTAATTAGCTAATTAGCAAACAATATGCTCTGTATTTCCTGGCGCAGCTACTTTGATATCAATCATAAAGTCAGTTAACCCTGATCGTTTTTTTCTAGAATTATTACGTGTTTACTTCCTACTGCCTTTTTATCGATTATACAGAGCTTGAAATTAGGCAAAATGATTATGTAAAAGAGAGAAGCTGTATATTTAATTATCATAATAGCATAGTGATAAATTCTTCGTAATTAATCTGACCATCTTTATCTGAAAAGAGAGAAATATGAGCGAAAAAAAGACGAACTACGGAAACGGTCCCTTACCGACATCGGTTTGATTTAGCAGCACATCAAGATCAAATTCACTCATATTTTCGCCCATCAGCTTCATGCCCTCCTTGAGCTCCTCCTTGGTGATGAAGCCATTGTGGTCAACGTCAAATACAGCAAAGGCTGCCCTCAAGTCCTTCTCGGCATCCTCTTCTTCCGCCTTGAGCTCATCTCTACTGATACTTCTCTGTGGCTGACAGTTGACCACGTCGCCGGTCAGGCCCAGCTTGGGCATCCATTCAAGAAACTGTTCTTCCGTAATCAAGTCGGTCCCTGAGGTCATGGGTCAGAGTCCCGGTTGGTCAAGTGGCTCATCAAGGTCGGTGGACAAGACAACTCACCGTTCCTGGTTGCGTCGTTGATTAGTGAAGTCAAGAGGGTTTCGCTGATGACATCCTTGAAACCCAACCGAGTCAGCATGTCTTTCAGTTCGTCCCGATCCAGCTTACCGTCGCAACTGAATGACAACCGGATTTAGGTCAAGTTAGATGAGAATCAAACTAGAACACAGGTGCTCAGGCAGGCTTACTTGGTGTCAAGTAAAGCGAAGGCCGTTTTCAATTGGTCCTCGGTGAACACCACAGGTGGCCCAATGATGGGCAGCTTCTTGGCCAGGACTCCGTTGGGTGTGATGGTGGCGCTGCTGTCGCTGTTGCGTGAACTTGAACTGTCCCGTTTCCGGCGAGGCACCTTGGTGGGTTTGTCCATACTACTAACCTTTGACATGGCTCAAGTACCAATGACAAGAATGTTCTCTGCGAGGCACAATAAAAGTCAATTGCTGCCTGTTTCACTGATCACTGATTCACAGCTACTTCACACCTTGGTGATTCGCAATTAAAGGTGAATCAAGATTATCGTCCTATCTAATCACTTTGTTTTGCTGTCCTTCACTATTTATTGCCACTTGTATTTACGAGTCACTGCTTAATTGCTGCCACTGATTTTCACGGAACAAGTCACACCATCACATTCATAGGGAACACCGGTGATCAGCTAAGCGAGCCCGAACAACATGGCAATTGAAGTGAACAGTTCAACAAGAACTCGAGAGTCACACGGAATGGGCGATGAGGGAATATATCGAGTTCAGTGTTTCCTTCGTGCTGAAACTCTAGCTTTGCCAAGTACTCAAATAGCGTCGAGAGAGAAGAGCGAGCGAGAGAGGAGAGAGAGATTACATAGCTGACACTACGCGAATACGCTCACAGCTGTGATTCAGTTTGTTTTTACTAGCAGTTGCGAATTGCGCTTCTAGAGAAGTATCATAAATTTTCACAGCGCACACTTATCTGCACTTTCTCCGAACCATTGGGATGCAATGACTTGCAAATGTTCACTACTAGCGAAGGCCGAGATGACGTAATGGGCGAAGAGAGAATACAAATGGCTAGATGAAGAGACAAACTGGATTAAGGGCAAGGTCTCTTTCTGTGATTAAAACTCCTCTCACTGATTGCTACTTCTCTACACTGCGGACCCAGACTGATTAATGAGGTAAACACACTTCGAAGCCAGATATTGGTTCAAACTCGAAGGACAAGGCCATCGCTGGGAAAAGTATGAACAGCTTGTATCTTTCATATTTCTCTCCTCCTCTCCCCTCCTCCTCTCTCCTTCCCCTCTCTCGCTCCCTCGCTTTGCGGAATGTCACTAGCAATCAAATATGACATGCTCAGTAAATCGGGCCTTATTGTGATCACTGCCAAGTAATTTCAGTCATGTGATAAACCAAAAAATACTTTTTTGGCCAGCTGCCTTAATCGTTGTCTTGATCACAAATCGACACGTGCTTTTAATTAGTGAAAAACAAACTGTAATGTGTGTGTGGTTCTAATTTTAGGACATTTAAAGTGTCTTTAACCTTCGAGGCCCACTCTGGTGGGCCGGCATGTCTCAGGTCAAAGGCCATGAGTAAGGCAGGTGGGCGGAACATTTCCTCGCCCACTGAGGTTATCGAACTTTAACAATTACGAAAGTTCTGAAGCTTTCCTTGCGCAATGTTCTTATTATTGGTTGAAGCTAATCCAGGTGATTAGCGCTAATTCAGTTACCACGCTGGAGATGTCATTCAGTGAAGAAGGAGCTCCTTATCGCCCATAGCTGATGCACGAAAGATTGTCGAGTTCTATTATATACACTGCTCACAGTTCTATAAATAAAATGTCTGAGCAGTGTGTACATAGTTCTCTCTCCCTCCCTCTCTCCCTCTCTCCCTCTCTCCCTCTCTCCCTCTCGCTCTTTCGAACTGGGTTTCTTTTTTGCGTAGAAAGCAATTGAGAGGAGGAAAAGTAGAACATTGGCTCATGACTTTGCCTCTTTGCTCTCAGAGAAAAGAAGTAGTAGAACTTTCAGGAAGTGGAATTACAACTTTTATATTGGAAGCCTGAAGGGTAACGTGGCTTCATACTTAGCAGTGTACATTTCCAGGCCGATGTTCTAGAATGTCGAACTCGCCCACGTCGACCTCGAAGGTACTGAAGCGAAAGAAGTCTTCATTGAGTGAAATCAAGCTCACAGTTCTAGGTGACCGTGATGTCGGAAAAACTGGTGAGTCGAAGTCCATTATCCAGAGACACGTTGCGTGACTGATGCTCTCACGCCGAAGATGACACGTGACTGTGATGACATTCCAGAGTTTTCATTCCGTCCCTCTTTCTAGCCGTTGTCGTTCGATTCATCACTCGTCGCTTCATTGTCGAGTACGAGCATGGTATCGACAATCGATACAAGCACGAGATGCTGGTGGACAATGAGCCGGTCATCTATGACATTTTGGACACTTCGAGCAATTTGTCCCAAACTGCGGCCAACTTTGAGAAGATGAATCAGTCGGGATGCGATGTGCTCTTGCTCATCTACTCCATCACGGACAGGCAGAGCTTCAATTTTGTTCGAAACCTGTTACGTCATTTTGCACAAATCAAAGGTCAGCTGATGACAATTAACCAGAACATTTTCTATTTAAGACTCTAATTGCAGCAACTTCCGGCCACGGCAAGGATCCAATACCCTTGGTGGCCATCGTTGGCAATAAATGTGATCTGGTACACTTGAGGTGATCTTGTCTTACTTTCGACATTGAACTGTTCTAAATCTCGTGTACCTTGCAGGCAAGTTAGCAGCGAAGAAGGTGAAATCCTGTGCACAGAATATTCCGAGCTTTCAACGCTGTTCCTTGGTGAGATATCGGCCGCAGATCAAATGGTCACCAACGTCTTCAATGGCCTATTCAAGTACATGAAAAAGAACAAACATCTGCACAAAAACATCACCCTACTGGACAGAGTCGTCATCGGAATCAAGGGTTCCAGTTCCGGAAATGGCCAGTAAATTCTGTTGTCTTTCTTTTTATTCGATGATTAAGTAATGAAATTAAGGAATAAAAGCTTGACAAAGTACCGACTGAACTCAGACAATGGTCCCTCTTGAAGGCGCTACTTACATTTCCTCTGAGCCTAATGGGAAAAGTATCCTTATCGGCTTCGGAAGTAGTAGGCTTATTATTTTCACTAATTAGAGAATCGAACGATACTAAGCCCATAGGTACCAGCTTCCCTATACGCATCTGTACGTACTTTTACACCGTGTTACCGTGAATAGCCCGAGTGGCCTAATGGATAAGGCATCGGTCTCCTAAACCGGGGATTGCGGGTTCGAGTCCCGCCTCGGGTACTTCACATTTTTGCTTTTTCTTATCTTTTTTTGAAGAATAAGCATATTCATGCTCGACATGGAGTTCTATGATGAGCGACCATCTATTTCTATTCTTAAAAGGTAAAAATTATGGTGAAATCGTTGATATATCTTGCACTCAGTGAAAACAAAATCAAGCTATCTTCTACTCTTTTTAATAACCAATACTCAATCTAGTCAAGACAATTACATTCTCTCGAGACATCGACGGTGACTTTCAGTGGTGTTGCAGTTCTTCCCAAGCCTCCTCTTTGTCAGCGATGTACTTTACAATATCTGCAGGCCGGAGCAATTTTTCAGCGTCTCTGTCAGGAATTTCGAAAGCAAATTCATCTTCGATGGCCATAATTACTTCAACATGGTCCAAAGAGTCCAAGCCGAGGTCATTGATGAAGTTTGATTCCAGAGTTAACTGCAACGAAATGAACAATTTTGTCAGTAAATAAAAAAAGCTGTGAACTATAAATCAGCTGTCTGTGGAACCTTTTCAGGGTTGATCTTGTCGTAAAGCTGAAGAACGAGCAACGTTCGCTCGACAATGAAGTCATAGTTCAACGGTGCCTTGTGACCATAGCAGCGTTTCTGAGCAAAGTTTGACAACTAGAGAAGAGGATGGACATCCGAATTAATGGTTGTTTTCACAGCATGATCGGACAGAGAGCAAAGAATTGAAGGCGAAGTATGAATGCCCTTCATCAAGGACTCAAATATGCGACAGTCAAATTCCTTGCTCTCCCGGAGTCCCTTTCCTCTTCCCCTTCGTCTCTTTGCTCTCCGCTTTGACCTTTGAATGACCTTCAGCATACACACCTTTCCGGCATCAATCTTGTCATATCCACGACAAACGTTAAGGACTTTCTCTTCTATGTCTTTAACCAGTACCACTTGCTTCGGCGGTCTAAAGGCTCCAAATGCCCGCTTGTTTACAACCAGTCCACCGGCATTCTTGCTCTTCTCTTCCGCCGATTCTAACCGTACAGAGCTCTTGGCAGCTACCGTCAGTGTCCTTGACCAGGTCACTTGCTTAGGGGCCGAAAAGAGGCCACTTTTCTTGCAAATTTGCGAAAGACGAGCACAATTTCGAACCAGGGTGGCCATTGTTGTGAACTAGTGTGCCGTAGCTTGCGCTCCTGTGCTCGCCAGATGGCGCTCCTCGCACAATGACTAGCGGCATTTGTTCGCAAAAATGTTCCGATAAGCCTTGTTGTTTGCTTATTTTCAACTAACTAATTTATCGTTTCACAAATTGTGCCAGGATTATGTAAATTCTTTTTAGTAAGTAATCAAGCCGGGACCTTTGTTTCACCTTCATGCAGTCCCACTGATGAGGCTCAAGCAGTGCAACGCTTTATTAGTTTTTAATGTTGCTTCTTCGAAAGTGTGACAAATGGTGAGATCCTGAAGCTGTTTAGCGTTTCATAATATTGCTAATAAATGAAAGTACTGCGAGACAAAATGGTGTGATTGAAAGTAGATTATGGAGAAATGGGTCCTGGTTTATATTCTTCACTGATCACTATTGCATGTGAATGAAAGTATGACAATGTGTGTGTTCTCACTAATGTACCATCAACATGTACTTTGTAGCACTAATTTTATTGTTTTCTTTCTCTAAGGGCTCATTCTTTGGGAAGTATCTCTCCTATCAAGTGTGATAACGAATGCAAAGCTTCGGGAAGATTGAATACAGTAGAGAGTCCTGTTGCACAAGCCGAGCATTGTTTATTCAGGCTCTCTCCCTCCCTCGCTCTCGCTCTCCCTTCCAGCAACACAGTAAGCTTGTTAAATTCTGTACGACATTCACTCTCATTACATTGTCAATCTTTCTGCTCTACAGAGTTCTCTGAATACGAGTGTCAAGCAGCACAACGAGGGGAAAAAGCGAAAGGAAAAGGCAACATGGTGGTCAACTTTGTCACTGTCTTGTCACTCTACTTCTTTGTCTTCCTTCTCCTTTGCCTCCTTCCAGTTGCCTTCATCCTTTATGGCCCAGTTTCCGGTGACAATTCGACAAGCCAGAGGCCTCCCTCAGGAACACTGCCAGCAAGTGGAGACTCAATTAGTTCAATCACGAATGCACTACTTCTATTCTGGGCCCTCATACCGAGCATCTTCTTCCTCGGGGCATCCTACTACCACAACGGTAACCCCTTTCTCAAGGCAGTAAATCCAACCAAATCAAATGAACGGACACCGATCAACCGCCAAGGGTCCCTGTCCGGCCGTCATGGCGCCATGGCCTCAACTCACCGGGAGTGATACAAAGTGGAAACACGTGCGACATATGTATATTTTATGCGCATGAATCACCTATTTACGCAATAGGTGCTGGAGTTGTTCTTGGTTTACTTAATTGTCGCTTAATTGCGAACGAGCAAAAATTTATCGAGTGAAACCTAACCGTTCCGTGCACTGAGTCTCTCGTGTTTGAATAGGAATGTAACATATGTCATATAATGACTCAATTGAACTTACAGATTGGGAACTGTAATTAAGAGCTATGAAAATAACGCACTGAATGGCTCTTCAAAAGGTCTCATTAGGCGACTAATTGTCGGATTTACTCTTTGAGTTTTGTTATGCAAATATGAAAGGGGGAGGAAAGAGTTCCGTGATTACATAAACGTCGAATCCACTGAAGTAGCCTACCAGGTAATTAGTGGGACAATTAGCGAGAAGATTGGCACCAGCTTCTTTGGAACTCACGGCACGAGGAGATAGAGAGGAGAGAGACAAGTTCAGCAATTAGTTGTGCATCGTGTCAAACCTGACACTGGATTTACACACAGATAGGTCACATGTGTGACTTGTTTCTCTAATCAAACTGGATCTGGATGATGGAACATGTGACCGCAGTCCCGGCCACTTATTCAATTTGCGTGACAGTGTGTTTGTTTGCGTGACGTAAGTCACACTGTCCTCGGGATGGTGTGAAGGACTGAATAAGAAGAAAATACCTGTTGATCCCATCATGACGTGTCATCAAGGCCTCAGGTGATCGAAGGTAACGCTGGCCCTGGAAAGGTATGCCTCTACCTTGCTGACAGGTAGGAATTTTTCCATAGCATCAACATACATTTGGCATATTTTCAAAACATCATGAAAAACATAGCTGCCATATTTCTCTGAGGAGGAGGAGGAGGAGAGGAGAGATGTTTATGTGACGAGAGAAAGGAATGATGCATTCACGTTCTCAGTAGGTGTTAGAAGTTTTATGTGCTAATCAAATAGCAATCTGAGTTGACGAAGAAAAAAGCATTCATGATTATGAAAAGAAAAATATTTTGAATACACAGCCATAGTATTCCGATGTTCCGAAATGGAAATTGTTGCGTCATACATAGCTGGTGACATCCAGTTTTGACAAGTAGCGCAAACGTAACCGACAGAGGAAACTGTTATGCAATTCCGAATCAACGAACCGAGCACTCGGCTATGTTAAGGTTCAGAACTAGCCTGAAAACATATTTGTACCTTCAGTGTGGCATTGCTGCAACATACCTGCAATACACAGGTATACCTGGAGGAGATATACCTTTGCAAGAAGGGAATTGACTCGCACCATTTTCTTCCGTTGCCAAATGCACACCATTGCGTAAGAAGCGGAAAAATTGGTCACGCTCATCACCCTTGGAAGGAAATTGAATTAAGGGATTGATTTGTGAAAACATCCTTCTTTTCTGTCCCATTCAAGTCAGCTGGGCGTGACTAAGCAGTTTTCACTTGATTGTGTCTACACACACCTTTCAAGATGGTCTCCTCGATTGTAGGAAGGAAGGAAGGCATGTTTCCCTTTTCTGTACGGAATATTGGTCTCAATTCCCATTTTCACTTGAATGGTCAATTTCTGGATCTAGATGAAGGCAAGCGGCCATTTTAGGCACCCCTGGGACCATCTCTGGCTGAATGTGTCACTGGGTCACCTTCAAACTTCGCGCCTCTAATTCGCTTTCAATGGAGTGCCGGTTTCGGCCAAATGGCCGTTTCTTCCATTCTAGCTTCACAATCGTTCGCAAAGGTGGCTAATTTTGATTTGGTAACAAACAAGACTTAAATTGCGACTCATGCCGATTAACTTTGATGGCCAAGGTGGAAAACAAGATGGCGCCTCCGCAATGAATGGCACCCATTGAGCTCGAGCGGTCACAAATCATACCATGGTCAAGGTTTTTGCTCTTTAATCTTATTGTTGTTTTACATTTTTGATTTTGAGTGAACTGGATTTAGTTCACTAGCTCTTTCTGTCTTCAAAACTGAATGATTTAGATAAACCGGAGGAACTTTCTATATCGGAATGGTTTTCTTTGCTCACAAAAAAAATGAAGACACAACTTCATCATTCTTTCCGATGAAGAATTGGTCAAGAACAGGTTAATCACGATATGAAAAGTGCAATCAATGATCCAATTAAAACTTTCATTTCAACTACAGTAATTTAGAGGCAATTAACAATTCGCTTTCTCTCGGGACTCACGGAATAATATTTAGATTACATCATCTACCTGTAATAGGGTTCATCGTTGATTATGTTCATCTCATTATTGTCCACATTGTTGTTGTTAGCATTATTATTTTTCGACACTCGACGCCGACGACCGGAAGTGGAGCTGGCGGAGCGCGTTTCCGGCCTCTTTGGCCAAATGGCACATCCGCAGGAACCACGGACAGCTATGACTGACCAGCCAGTTTCACCCGAAATGGACATCACCTTCCCATATGTCCAGATATAGTTTTCTCGGCACCTTGAATTCCATTCCTGTAGCAAAGGTCACGCACGTTTAGAAACTAAATCAATCACGCGTGACAAAAAAAACTTCTCAATTCCGTTCAAGCCGCTCGCCTACCAGGCTGGATCGCTGGTGGGCCATGAGTGGGCCAAATGGGCAAAGGGACACTTACCGCCTTGTCGACACCTCGGCACTGTAAGCTGGTGGCGTCGGTCACTCGTCGGTACGTTGTCCCAAACAGGTCGTCCAGTTCGTACTTGTAGTTCGAAGCACAGAACGTCTCGTAGAAGTACTGGTTGACCACTGTGCCATTGATGGGTATCCTTTGCACAATGGTCACACTGTTGCCATAGGGATCTGGTAATCGCAAATTAGTGGTCAATGTCCCGGGTGGGCTTGATTCAGCATGTAATCAATAAATCACTCACCATAGGCTTCGGACTTTGCCACCCAATCGGACACCGAGGGACAAACATCTTGAACAAGTTCAGTGGCATGGTGGGTCTTGGGACGACCCCTTTTCGCCCGGCCCGTCTCGTCCAGGGCCCGGGTGGGCTTGGACTCGGCAAAGCGAACCAGGCCCACTCTGACCGGCAGCTTGGCAATGTCGGCAAAGTGTTGCAAGTCAAAGCTACCGCCGGTAGGTGTTCTCTTTCGAATCAATCTTGGCGCTGATTGTTCACTCATTTGATTGTCATGCTTGACGAGGTTATTAGCGGAACAATGGGTTAATTGCAGGTAGCAGCACAGCATGAACATCAAAGGTGTCACTAACTGTAAAGCCCGCCATGACGTTGATGCCATCATTTGCTAATGAACGTGTCGAACGATGTTCTCAAAATCGAACTTTAGTGTTCTGTACCGTGAACCGTTCTAAAAGCGGCCAATTTTCGAACCTTTAGTTTGTTTTCAGTACTCGCAATCCCGAACAGGTAAACTGGGCTCAGCAAGGTGACAATTACTGCTCGAGAAACATAACGGTCAAGGTATGGCTCAAACTTTGCACGCACTCGAGAAGTCTAACCATGCCACTGAACTGTTCGACTTGTACTGCGAAAAGAAGAACTGTGTGACTCTGTACATTACGCAGCCAGTGCCTCGTATAGTGCCAATTGTGAACCTGGGCAAAGGCAGTATCATTATCTAGTTGGTTACCTAGGTGAACAGCTACGAGCGTAGGCGACGCTCTCCTCTCCTCTCTCCTCTCGCTCTCTCCCTCTCTCCTAAGGCCGTCTCTGGCGAATCCCTTTACCTTGCCAATTTGTAAGCTCCGCCCACTCACAGGTTTAAAACTTTGTTCGAAATGTGCTCAAACTTAGACAACTGGAAGCTATGTAATTTGCTCAGGTAACCTACTGTAACCTGGTGTATAACAGTTCTGATCATTATCTGGAACATTCCACTAATTAAGTGTATTAAAAAGAGTGATTAACATTTGAGCTTCACGACCTGGTGACCATGTCATGTCGCCATTGTGTGTATTACAGGTATATTAGGAGTAAAATATATCATTCGTACCTATGATTTTGTTGTCATATTTTACTACGATAAGGAAGGGATCACGAGAGGACTGAAAGCGTGATGATGAAAACGCATCGCTATCTATTTTTAGAACTGTCCGAATCTCGATCTCTGTGGGACACTTATTCAAATCAGGTAGCGAGAGGGAGGGAGAGAGAGAGAGAGGAGAGAGGAAAAAGAGAGCGACAGAGAATAATGCGAACACTTGAAACACGCAAATGCGAGGATGTTCAAAATGAGTTCGAAGTAATCTCCTTTGTGACGTACGAGCCGGACATGTCCTATAATGGACATTTGGAGCCAAGTGTCCACTGTTCGTGCCTAACAAGGGTCCACGAAGGTGGACACTACATGAATCGAGTTTCAGGTTCGTTCTCCTTCGTACCATTCGTCTTCGTGAACCTTAATTTAGAACCTTTGAACGAGCAAAAAGCTGTCATTGGACATTTGACTGCTTTACGGCCAATGTTCGTCCCCTTTCGAACATTAGGACCTGTATCACGTCCACTCTGGACACGATGGACACATATGTTCATATATTTACATTCACAGGCTCCTTCTATCTCCTACTTTTACCTGTGATTAATGCTCTCTAATTGGCGGCCAATGTTCCGAGTGAACTGTTCGTGACCACAGCTCACTCATTTGTACACTTCTCGGCCCAAAGTCGCTACCTATTTATAGTAATGTTTCCCATATTGACACAGATTTGCTATATCACACCTAAAAGCGGCAATTTGAAAGTCAGTGAATCAATAAATTGGGTTTTGTTTCCTTTTTATTTTAACGCACACAATCATATACATATATATCTACACTTGCGTCTCGAGGCGGAACAAATTTGTAATATTTCAAAATTGGCGCCATTTTTTGTCGCATTCAAAGAAAGAAAGAGAGAGAGAGACGACTTTTTCATGCACATCTACCGCATGACTGATCATCTAATCTGGCCGTTGATTAAGGACAGGATGGAATTTAGTTACCTGAGAAAAAATGATACCCGGCAATCTGTGTCTGAGAGACATCAAGGAAACCAAGAGTGATATCTCAGATACGACTCCAAGTTTACCTGTCGAAGCTCTTATTGAGCTGTAACTTCCAACCTATAAAAAGGTATGTTGAGTTATCTTGTCCATGTTTTTGCATACTGACATTTTTGGCCGATGAGTACATCAGGTCACAGGTAAAAAAGACGAGTAAGTAGTTTTCCGTGTCATATGACGAAAAGAGTCGCTTACCTGAATTGGATATTGTTATTATGGTCGACTGAGAGGAAGAGAGGGAGAGAGAGGAGAGAGAGGGAGAAAGGCAGCTTCTTCAGCTATGTCAAGAAGAAATGATGCAACATCGTGTTTCACTGCATGAAGTTGTGATGTATGATCACGTGAATAGGTTACCAGTGTATGGCCAGCAATTATTTGTGGTTCCTACTATTACCGACTACGCCCAACTGTGATAAACTGGCAGCCATTGTTGTTCTCCCTCTCTGCCTCCCTCTCCCTCTCGCTCCCTTTGAGCAAGAAGGGACCACCGGTAATTTTGGCCTTTCATGTCACGTTGTGAAAGGAGACAACAAAGTTATAATCTAATAATATGTTGTGTATTGAAAAAAAGAAGCCCAACAATCCACTTGACGAGTGGGCTGAAATTCTGGGCCTAAATTTCTCATAGTTCAGGGGTCAACAGGTTCTAAGCTGGCACTAATCTCTCTCCCTCTTTCCTCTCCCTCTTGCCTCTTCCTTCCCCTTTCAGAGAGACAGTTTTTGAATGATTTCCGTTTCACTAATAGTTTCCGTTTACAAGTCAATGTCGTGATGGAAAAACTCACGATTGTGGGCTTTTTTGCTCCCAGTTGAGCCTAACGCGATTTGTCGAACAGTAAACTCTTACATCCGCTTTTCGACTAAAGCCATTAGGCGAAAGTGGAAATCGACTGTAACTTCGTTAACATTTCGGAATTGAGTCGTTCGAAACAGGAAAAAACACACTTTGGCAACTGAATGCTCACAACTTTATTGACTGGTTACACAATACTCTTAATTACCTTAATTGGCGAACAGGTAGTAGTCGCTAATTACTGAGCATCATTCTCAGGTAGAGGTTCCAGTGATTCATTTTCGCTGAACACCTGGAAAAAGGGAAGCAAAATTAGACTAAATCAAAGGCCAGACACCGGACTCACCACGCGGCCATTTTGAGAGCTCTTGTAGACGGTCAGCTTTTTCAGGTACTTCCGGCCACCAATGTCCACCACTTGCTCCTTGGTGTGGTTGTAGTTGGCCGGATACTTGGCCGCCTCGTCGGACACCCCGTCGGCCCGGCGCCAGCTGTCCACCATGCCCCGGACACCGCCCACCAGGGAGTTGGTCCAGCCGCGGAACATGTCCGCCGTGCTGGTGGCAAAGTTGGACCAGGAGGAAGTCTCGGTGGCCTCGATGGCTTCCGGGGCAGTGCCGTTGGCGCCACCTGGTGGATAGTCGGTGAAGTTGTGGACTTGACCAAGGGCCGAGGTGGCCATCAGGACGACGGCCATTTTGGATAACAGTGAGTAAGTCATCTTCGCTATCTCAGTGGTGACACGTTTCAGACTGAATCAACTGCTCACAGAGACAATCAGCTAAATAACGGTTTGTGGAACAAACTAATAAGAGGGAGAGCAAAAAAGAGAGAGAGACATTTTCAATTCGTGACAAACCAAACATGCGGGAAACATGCAGGTGCTTGTTTATTGTTCTCTCTCATAGAGCACACAAACAGGTATCCGTTGCGTCATCAAGTGAAAAGTTCATAGACATGACTTTGTCATGTTCACGAACATTCGATTTGTTTCAGATTGAACTAAAAAACAGCTCCACGAAGATGAGCATAATTGAAAGCCAGTCGTCTCATTCCCACTGTCAACATCCCTCTCTCCCCTTCCCTCTCGCGCTCCTTCGCCCTTCCCCTGTCGGTCACAGTTCATTGCCGCCAACAATCAAATCAATACAACTGGAAGCCGATTAGCAGCGAAGAATCAAGTGGCTTGCAAGGCACTAGTCATGGTCAATGTCGTTCCAGAAATGCCAATCAACTTGCTCTCCCTCTCCCCTCTCTCGCCCTCCTCTCTTTTTTATCGATGGCTGTAAAACGTAATCATCACAATGGCTTCGGATAAATTTAAACTCCAAGTCTTCACAAAGTCAACCTCAACTTACATTTGTATAAAACTACTTCCTTCCCCTCTTTGTAATAAGGTACAAATTTTTTCAATGCCAACAATGACCTGTTAAGTTGCTTCGGCCCTTCTTTCCTCTCTCCCTCTCCCTCTCTCCCCTCTTTGACACCGTTGACAATCAACTAATTAGGTCAATTAGTTAACGGCAATCATTTCATTACTGAAAACGAGAAAAAACTGCTCGTTTTTCAGCGAAACTCTTTTTCGCAACTTCCGGTTCGACAACTTTACATCCTTTAATCACTCTGAGAATCAATCAAAATCAAGGTAAATCCAATTGTGTTGTCCGTGAATCTATATTACACTTCTTATCTCTCGTATCTGTTTAACAAACATGGCGAACAAAGTACAACTCAGCTGATGATGCAATCATGCAAATAAAAATGGAACCATGTTGACTTTATGGTATTTGTGTATTCGGAAAGTGTATTCATACTTCAGTCTCTACCTGTATTTTCTACCTGTACACTGACCAATGTAAATAGGGTCATGTCTTGACATCCTACGGGAGATGACCTCAGCTTGACCTGGAGAGCGAGGGAGAGGAGAGAGGGAGAGTGAGGGGGCTGAAGAGGGAAAGTAGATTGAAATTCGAAAGTGTCATGTGATCAGAGACACACATACCTTTATTTGGAATCTATGGCAACCTGATTTCTATGGGATCAAACATGCTTGCCATCCGAGTGAAAGCAAATTCTTTCCTCCCCCTCTCCCTTCCCCTCTCTCCCTCTCTATCCCCTCTCCTTCTCCTTGCTTCCTGTACACGGAATATGAGGGAAAATAGGAAGGACATTTCGTCATGTGAACATAATGCAACTGAGTGTCCTTGATAACTGACCATCAAGGTTCTGGCAGCGAGAGGGAGAAAGGGAGAGGGAGAGAGGAAAGGAGTCAAATTACAGGTATTATAAGACAACTTGATTTCGCGTCTAGTCACACACACACATATTGAACATCATGATCCATGAAAAAGTGAAACCTGTCAACTGTTGATTCACTCAAATTCTTTTCACGATTAACGTAAGGCACGAAAGCGAACCATAGGAGGAGGGAGAGGGGAGAGGGAGCGAGAGAAGCATGAAAAGAGGAGAGGGAGAGAGAGAGAGAAAGCGCGCGCAGCAAAAAAACTTTCATTTTTAAGTTTCATTTCATGACCTGCTTGAAGGTGACACTTAATTGTCATTTCTTGTCTGGACTACAATTAAGTTAATATGCTTTACAGTTAAGCTAAGCAAAGCAGAACGTAAGCGACTTGCAATGCTCTCTCTCTCCCTCCCTCCCCTCTCCCTCTTTCTCTCGCACTTTTCTGTAAATTCTCAAGTAAACAAAGGCATGCAACTAACCGAATCTATTTCATTTCTACAGCCGGATGCAAGACTGCAAAATCTTTCTCTTTTCTCTCTCTCCCTCTCCCCTTCTCTCTCTCCCTTTCTCGCCAGGGCTTGTTCACGCTGGGTGAAGACAGATAAGTCAGGAAAAAATTAACTCTCTCCCTGGAATGCCTGATAAACGGTCCAGAAAATAGTATCGCATACAAGGGCAAACCGAGAGAGCGAGAGAGGGAGAGAAGGAGAGAGAAGGGGAGAGGGAAGGAGACCGATAGACAGTTGACATTTTCATCGTAGCAATTTATTTTAAGTAACAGTCCCAAGTTCGCCTAATTCACTACAACTTGGTCCCCTCCTCCTCTCTATCCCTCTCTCTCTCCCTCTCGCTCTCTCCCTCTCTTCGCCTCGATCAACTGGGTGCACCCGTTATTTGTCTCTCAATCTATCTCTTCGGCTTCTTGCCTCCCGCGCTTCTTGTCTCTCTCTCTCCCTCTCCCTCTCTCCTTGTCTTGATCAGGTGCCACTGAAAACCGGATCGTCATTTCTATTTGCACTCTACAATAGTGAACAATAATTTTTCCATCACTTCGTTCTTTATATATATTTGTGTGAACTATCAGTTCAAGTTTTAACATACACGAGAGAAACCTTCGAATATTTTCCCACAGAAAGTAACTCGGTGAACAGCTGACAAGAGTGAAGCAAGAGGGGGAAAGGGAGCGAGAGGAGAGAGCGAGAGGAGAGAGCGAAAGGACAATATGTCGCCACAGTGTCTCCAGAGAATAATGTCAAGTTGATTGAAAACGTGCCAGTGGTTTAGAAATGTGCACGTGTTCGGTGAACAAATTGCATTGTGTTTACGTTCGGATGATCCGGTCACAATCAACAGAGTGAACGAAACCAAAATCAATCAAGAGCTTCCAATCAGCAATAATTAGTTAATCATGTCGGGCATTGCGCCAATCATACCAGCCCTGGTGCCCCTGGCGGCCCTCTTGTGGATTCGGGCCGCTGACCATTCGGTGTCCATATCCACCAACCACTGGGACACCGAGTACGACTTCATTGTCGGTAAGTAGCCCACAGTGGCCCACATTGGCCCACAATTAGTCAACTGACCCTTACGGTGATGTCTTTGCAGTGGGCGGCGGCTCGGCCGGTGCCGTGATGGCCAACAGGTTGTCCGAGAATCCGTACTGGAAGGTCCTACTGCTCGAAGCCGGTGGTTCAGAGTCCATTCTGAGTGACATTCCATTAGCGGCGGCCACTCTGCAAATGACGCCCATTGACTGGGCCTACCAGACCGAGCCGCAGGAAGCGTCGTGCTTTGGTCTCATCAATCGGCGCTCAAGATGGCCGCGTGGTCGAGTTCTGGGCGGCTCGTCGGTGCTCAACTACATGCTGTACATTCGGGGCAACCGGCGTGACTACGACAGCTGGGCCCACCTTGGCCTGGACGGCTGGTCCTGGGAGGACGTCTTTCCCTACTTTCTCAAGTCGGAGGACAATCGGGATCCCAGCATAGCTTATAACGGTGCGATTGTCTCTTCCCGCTCTCTCTCTCCCTTTTCCTCTCTCCCTCTTACTCTCGCCCTTGCTCTGGTGACTCTCTTTTCGGCCTTTACCTGTGATTAGCCTTGACAAAGTGAACAAATTAGGTCCAAGCTAACACTAGGTCAACGTGTATATATTTTTAGGCCGATTAGCTTTTTGCCAATTCTGCGGCATCTTGCTCTCTTGTTCTTTGTCTTTCGCTCTCCCTCTCCCTCTTTCCCTCTCTTTAGTTCGCTCGCTCCCTTTCCTCACTGAGCTTCTTCTTGAAACGTCGCCGGCAGTCAAATTCTATTTTCGGGTCCTTCGCTCTCCAAAGCCCAAGCTGGAGGCCAAGCTGTGAAATACTGCCTTAAAATTCTCTAGCAAACTTCCTCTCAATCAAATAATGGCAGCAAAATGATTTGCAGCACATTTAGCAATGATGCGACTAGAACCATGCGAGAGGGAGGGGAGAGAGGGAGAGACAATAGCCGACCTTCTTTGCTTGTCAGCATGGGTAACTTGAGAATGTCGAGCCGAGTTAATCAGTGTTCCGATAGTTAACGCACGCGTCATTACCTCACAGGCTTGAATAGTGCAAAGTCGGAAAGATCTAATTTGCATTTCGGCAAAAACATGAATGGCAGCAATTCGCTGATTCCGGCGACACTTGAGAACTTGCCGAGCTTAAATTGTGTTACTTGACTTTGAAACACTTTTTCACGCTCCTATTCCGTTTTTTGGCTGGAAACGTTGCCTTTCAATATTTCTTTTTCTTTCTCTTTCCGAGTCGACAATTAGAATTATTTTTCTTAAACTAACTGCGATTCTATCACCCTTAATTATACCCATCCAGGATATCACAGCGTCGGCGGCTACCTGACGGTCTCCTCGCCGCCCGATGTGACGCCCATTGCCGTGGCCTTTCCCGAGGCGGGCAAGCACCTGGGCTATCCCAATGTGGACCTGAACGGGCCAGTTCAAACGGGCTTCTCCATCCCTCAGGGCACCCAGAGGCGAGGGGCCCGGTGTTCCACGTCCAAGGCCTTCCTGCAGTCCATCAAGGGGCGGCCCAACTTGCATGTGGTGACCTTTGCTTACGCCACTAAGATTTTGTTTGACGACCACAAGCGAGCCGTCGCAGTGCAATTTGACCGCTTTTCGCTGAGTCACGTTGTCTATGCTCGCAAGGAGATCGTCGTCTCTTCCGGAGCAATTAACTCGCCGCAGCTGCTCTTGTTGTCCGGCATTGGGCCGCAAGACCATTTGGTGAGTGGGCGCTCACTGGGGCCACAATTAGCTAATGCCTTGATTTGGTGTTGTTTAGGAGAGCTTGGGCATTCCCGTGGTGGCCAACTTGCCCGTGGGTCAGAATCTTCAAGACCACATCTATCCTGGAGGAGTTCATTTTAAGATCAATCAGCGCATTTCCCTTGTTCAGCGGCGCGTGGTCAACTTGCCAAATATTATTACCTACTTTTCACAAGGAAAAGGTTAGATATGTGCAAAATAATTGAAACTTGATGGAACGACGTTGCAGTCCCGGAAACGCAGGCAACCGTTTCCTCCAGCTGATTGAAAGTTGTCAAATGATTCATATCTAATATGATTGCCTCTCGTATCCACAATGTTTCTTTTTCAGGTCCACTAACTGCTCTCGGCGGCGTCGAAGGGCTCGGCTTCATCAAGACACAGTATGCCAACTTCAGCGACGACTGGCCCGACTTTGAGATTCACATGATCACCGGTGGGCCGTCTTCGGACGATGGTCAAACCTTTCGCCGAGTTCAGGGGTTCACGCGTGAGATGTGGGACAAGGTGTACAAGCCGTATCTGCCATATGACTCGTTCAGCTTGTATCCGGTCCTGCTTCGGCCCAAGAGCCGGGGCTACCTGAAGCTGAGGACCACCAGCCCATATGATCCGCCCATCATTGATCCCAGATACTTGACGCATCCGGACGACATACTGCGCATGGTTGACGCCATGAAGATATCCATTGCAGTGGGCTATGCGCCGGCCTTCAAGCAATTTGACGCCGAATTATTTCAGACAACATTTCCCGGCTGCGAGATCTACGTCATGTGGAGTGACGAATATTTAGCTTGCGTGGCCAGGACATACACATCTACCATCTATCATCCAGTGGGCACGTGTCGCATGGGCTTCCAAAATGACCCCAGGTCGGTGGTGGACTCAAAATTTAGGGTACTGGGTGGCATCACGGGTCTTCGAGTGGTCGACGGGTCCGTCTTTCCAAACATCATTTCAGGCAACACCAATGCACCCATCATCATGATGGCCGAACGGGCCTCTGATTTCATCAAGGGCCAAACATTGCAGCCAACAAAGCCCAGGCCAGAACTTTCAAGGAGGACGGATAGGCATGATCTGTCCAACGACTTGACTGGCGGTGCAACAAACTTTAATTTTGTCGAGCAAGTGATGAGTAACTTGATTGATGAGGCCAAAAAGCGAAGACGGCGACGGAGCGCTTGATCTGTGACGAGGAGGACACCTCGCTTACTTGTTTGGGTGAAGCAAACTCAGTGCCAGAGATACTCTGTATCTACACTCCAGGATACAACGCAATCCATTTCTAGACCTGATGACCAATTTTTATTATTTTCATCGATTGGACTTGGGTTTAAATATTCATGAACATTATTTCTATTCTTCATTGTATTGCGCCATTAAAATGCATTTGCGTTCCTACAGCGGCATCTAGGTCCACCATCAGGTGTCAATTTACATGCATTCAATTGTATTTTAACTTCTCATTTATCTTGTAACATTTTCAAGAATTTTTCCTTCATTACATTACTTCTTCTGACTCATTATTGCCTTAATTGTTGACTGATGCTTCAGCTCGGCTAGACGTTCTTCTAGCTGTTGTGTGCTCATGTTCAGTCGCCGATGTTCTCGAATTGCAGCTTCGATCAGAGGCACTTCAAGTTCAGGCATCGTCTTCGACAGCGGTTGATACATCTTCTCGTCAAGATCATTTTCCTCTCTCAGTACACAGAAATATATCATGAAAGCTGCTAATGACGCAATAACAACGTAACGTTGGGACGGCGGCGTATGTTCTTCGAAATGCGGATCCCTGAAATTGTACGCAGCTCGCCATTCAGTGTGTGCCTTTGAACCAGAATACTTCACGGGCTCCTCTTCTACTTCTTCGTCCCCAGTGGCTTTAGCTTGCTTTGAATACGATTTGACACCATTATGACATCTAAAAGAACAAATTAAGCGATTGAGAACTTGAGCTCGGCTAACAGCAAACATGATGAACTTTATTTGCCTCTAAGGTCCCAGCGGCTGCCGCTAGATGGCGCTTCAGCATAGGTGTCGCCATTGCTCACATTTTCAGCAGCAGCTTTCCTTTTCCGCCTTCACGCGGTCTGTTGCAGGCGTAAAACGTAAGGTGAGTGTTTTAAATTCGATTATTTGCTCTGTGTGATTTACGAATCACTTCAGTTAAATCATATTCTGTTATTGTATCAGTCCTTTCAACTAACCACTAAGGTTTGCAGTTGAAGATTCAGAAATCGTAAAATGTGATGTCATCTAATGTGCGTTGTATTTTGTCGTAGATTTTGACTGGCTAAGTCCTCTGGTTGCAAACATGGGACGACGACCAGCTCGTTGGTAAGTAAAAGTACATCAGTGCTAAAGATTAGTGCTGATGATATGCCTACTTCAGTTACAGATACTGTAAAAACAAGCCGTACCCGAAGTCACGTTTCTGTCGAGGTGTCCCGGATCCTAAGATCAGGATCTACGACTTGGGTCGTAAGAGGGCAAAGGTTGACGAGTTTCCACTATGTGTCCACATGGTGTCTCGTGAGTTCGAGCAAATTTCGAGCGAAGCACTGGAAGCTGCTCGTATTTGCGCCAACAAGTACATGGTGAAGACTTGCGGCAAGGACGCTTTCCACTTGCGAATTCGACTCCATCCTTTCCACGTTCTTCGCATCAACAAGATGTTGTCCTGCGCTGGAGCTGATAGGCTTCAAACTGGAATGCGTGGTGCCTATGGTAAGCCATTGGGCACAGTGGCTCGTGTCTTCATCAATCAGATCATGATGTCTGTGCGATGCAAGGAGCCACACCGCGACAATGTCATCGAAGCTTTCCGACGTGCAAAGTTCAAGTTCCCTGGTCGTCAAAAGATCGTCGTGTCCAAGAAGTGGGGATTCACCAAATGGGACACCACTGAGTACGAGACCATGAGAGCCGACGGTCGACTGAAGCCCGATGGTTACTACTGCAAGTACAGGCCCAACCGAGGACCTTTCAAGAACTGGGTCCAGGTGCAGAGAGAACTCCGAGGTCTGGAATAATTTGTAGTCTGTGTTTATGTGAATAAATCAGATTATTCATTGAAATAGTGCTTTTGCTTTATTGAAGAGGTAATTGGACTTGAGTAGTGCAACAAGCGGCGGATGGTGCTACCAACTTGGAATTATAAAATTACAAGTCTTGTTCAATCAGGACTATGTCGCTTTCGATGTTGGTCGTGTCGATGTCGTCAGCCAGTCGTTTCTTCCGTCCGAATTTGCTGGTACCCTGTTGAGGGATTTGCTGAAAAAAGACTCATTGGTCACATCTGATTCAAGGATGAAGAAGTGAAGGAAACCAACCTGAAGACAGTTGGTCATCAAGCAGAGAGCCTGGGTTTGATTGGTTGTCGCCGGAACTGTCGTTTGACCAGTGCACAGAAGCGACTAATTATTTAAGGAAGTGAACACGTTCAGGGAGTGGTTAGCTGAATGCGGAAACATACTTACCGTTGCATCGAACCTAGAGGCATCACACCTGACGCACATGCTCTACAATTAAGATATGGTATGCTTCAAGCTGCTGAGCACGATAATAGGACCTACCTGAACATTTGGTGCAGCGGAATTTATGCACAAGGTCCTCGTTTGAATCTGAGAGGCAATTGTTAACGCACTACAAGCAGTGGAGGAAGTTGACAGTCACTCACTCTATTGCCGAAAAAGTGGTGGACCCAAGATTGACCAAAACGATAAAGGTCAAGCCGATAGAGTAACACCTTTGCATACTCGCAAAGATTCTGGATGCGAAGTGAGAAGTAAATTCAAATGAAATCGCTATTAATGCAAATTTGTGATTCAATAGTTGAGATGTCTGCCAATCCGTACTCAAAGTGTCAAACAAGCCGTGAAACCATTTCCGAAAAGACAAACAAGACAACAAGAGCAAACCTGCGTGTGCATTTCTGTGTATGCGACAACAAATTGGCCTTGTTAACTTGATTGTCCGCCTCCTAAATGGTTAGTTGGACATCCTCAACGCGACCTTGGTTCGAACTGCATTGGTGGCTCTTTGTTCACCTTCGAAGGACAGCGTTCCCGCCCAAGGTCGCAAATGCCTGTGCATCCAGAAATAGTTCGATTCACACGAGCTCCACAATCAATAGATGGTCCCCGAAGGATGAGCACATGTTTCTTTTCAAGTCCGCCAAAACTGCAACCCGTTGCATAATTACATTACTGATTTCACGCTTGAAACACGCTGATGACGAAATTGGTCTCTCGGAAGAACAAAAGGGTGGCCCAGTTTTTTGGTTGCTCTCAGCGGACGCTATTCTCAGCAAGGAAGGGTTACTCCCTGAAAGTCAGTCAAAATTAATGGCTAAAATGTCGCTCGGGTGGAATTGGGTGAAAAAATGGTGACAAGATGACAAAGGAAGGAAGCCGCAAAAAATATGCCAAGAAGGTTCCGGTTGACCGTCATCTTGAAGAAGAAGAAAGAGAAGGGAGACTTTGTAACAATGGAAATAGCGGTCCTTGATTCGGTTGGTCGATCTTGAGCGGGTAACCTTGACTCTTCCTTCCTGACCAGCTATTCGAGTTCACTGTGATTCATGATTTAGCTTCATCCAGTTTGTATTTCGAGTTGCATATAAGATGCTCCTTGGTTAGCTGGCTTCTTATCTGTAGCTGTGTCGCTTCTACAAGATTGAGATAATGTCGAATTGGTCGTTGCTATTGTTGGCCGTTTCCCTGCTACTTCCGGTCCACTTGTTGCCCATCGTGAGTGTGTTCAAGTTACTCGATCAAGTGACATGAGCTGTCTAACTGTGACTTACTTTGCTTGCAGATGCGAATGAAGCTTTGTGTAGCATCACAAAATCCGAACAAGTTGCAAAATCAATGTGTTTACTGTCACAATAAGCGCTTCACGAGAACAGTTCGCCAATGTACTGGAAATGTGAGTACGGCCACCGATTTTTCGGTTGAGTGGAGTTCTCTCAATATGTGATTTGATGAACTATTTCCAGCCATACCTACCTGCTAATGTGACCATAGAGGAAGGCTATTGTATGATTCGACAATGCCGTTCGGTAAGCTAAATCAACCAACTAGGTCCAAATCAACTGTCACTCAGCTCTTTCCTTCACTCAAATGTAACAAATGAAGCAAATGCCCAGCATCCGGCCCGAGCCGTTCTATGTCAACAGTGGTCCAAATAATTTCGACACAATGGGCATCAATGTGGCCGACGACTACATGGATGACGCTTATGTACACAGCCCAGTCCACCACGATGCCTACAATGGTCCGAAGCCCAGTAGACCGAGACGACCGCCAGCCCAGGTCTACATTGGTCAACCGCTGAGACCAGGTGACTGATTGCCACCGTGATTAACGTCAATTTGAATCTGACCACTAATTAATCATGTTGTTCAAACAAAATCCAGCTCGTCCGTCATTCTTTTCATCCTTTGGACGACGTCGCCGAAGCTTGCTCCCCAGTGATGAACTAATTACGGACAAGGTTATCGTGACCACAGTTGATGCTTGATGTCGCCATTAACCAGGAAATCACCCGAGAGTGAACGATGACTGTCAGAAATTGGAACAAATGCAAAGAAAGAAAAGAGCGGTCACATTTATTTATTTTAATTCAGTTGTCATGAGCTTCCGCTTTCATTAGAGTTATAGTAAAACTTGCTTTCACTGTCCATTCAAATTTATTTTGGTTCTTTGCGTCCATTTTTATTTCAAACCCATCTCCTTTGTTCTTGACGACAATATGGCGTGCTGCGTGATCCTAGTGACCGCCATGACAGTCTCTGAGTGATGAAGAGCTTGACAATGTTCATGTATAAAGGCAACTGGCTAGCCAGATTTTCGGCTAGATAATGAACTAGAGTGACTCTCGGCGGAAGCTTAAAACTTAATCCAGTTATGGTGGTCAGACACCATAGTGCATTCTGTGCTCTCACAGTGTCCGCCATCTTTCTCATCGGCTCTGGATTTCTATGGCCAAGGATGACCCGTTTCTGTTACAATTCTCAAGAACCAACGCGACTCAATGTAAGAACGGTCCCGAAAGTTAAATTGCAACGATGTTTAATTCGGATTAAAACAGAGCCAGTGCGTCTATTGCAACTACTTCCAATTCAGCGCACTTACCCTGGGCTGTACTGGGACGGTGAGTCAATTGCTAAATCGTGTCTATCCATCTAACTTAAATTGGTCTAGTCAGCACTTAGTAACAACATAACCACCGACCAGGCATTTTGCATCATATCCAGCTGCTTATCGGTAAGTGCGCTCTCATTTAGACTTGGTTGATTAGCTAATCCAGTTGGCAGCAAGTGAAACAGACACCAGTGACACTGGGACGAAGGAAACGGGACACCGATGAGGAGCAATTTAAGTACAATGAGGAACAACTGGAAGAGGGGACCGTTTCCGAAGTGCCAGTTGGTGAGATTGTCGAGTTGTCAGGAAGCGGAAGACGGGCCAAGATTTTCGTCGAAAATGAGTTCACAGTTGACATTGAGTGAGCAACAATATTCTTGGCTACATTCTATTAAAGCCTGGTATGTAGCAGTTGAAAAAATTCTTGCATAATGATGCAATTAAACTGCGATCGCTTTTAGGGGGAAAGGAGTGCACAAGCCTAATGGTTTCGCATCAGTATGCAAGTTGCAATATGGCTTCCAAGGATTTTTCTTTTTCTCAAATTAGAAACACTGCCGGTCACTGATGGGGAACAAGTTTTAAGGGATGACCAAAGTGGCCTCGAGGCGAAGAGGAGCGCGAGAGGGAGAGGGGAAGAGAGGGAGAGCGACCGCTAGGTTCATTACACTTTCTTCTATGTCTGACTAGGTCATACCTCTTTTTATGTACCTTTGCTTCTTACCTTGATTTATAACAATTTTCTGCCTATATGTCCCGATAGTCTCTATTTATCTGATTGCATTCGCTAAATCAAGCTAAATCACGATGCACGACAAACACCAACACCATTTTTACCTTTTCTCTCTACCTTCTCCTCCCTCTCTGGAGAGGACAGAGAAGGAAATCTTGACGGTTAGAAATATGATATTACAGAAAATTATACGTCTTTATTCGATTGCACTGAAAAAGAACAAAATTTCGGAAGCCTAAACATATCAGTTCGTGATTAGGATGACTGATAAGAGTGTAAATGCTCTCCAAAGTACAGGGATTAAAGTTGTGGTGGAAACATATCAGAATGAACTAGTGGTTAGCAAAGTGTAGTTAAGAGGAATTTGAGTAGTAGAGAAGAGGGAAAGAGGAAGGGAGAGAGGGAGGGAGAGAGAGCAGATCCGTTTACAATGCGCATATTACATACCTGAATATAATGAAAACCTGTTCACATTCGATGGCAATTGTTCTCTTGACCTAAACTCGTGTTGCTTAAAAAGTTCAGTATACACGACAGGGAAGCCAGGCAGCGAGAGGGAGAGAGGGAGAGGAGAGAGGAAATGACTTGAAATGGATAAATAAAAAAAAGCGAAACACATTTTCAAGCACACAAGTCCGAGTAAAGTTCGTTGCATTCCAAGTAAGTTGAACTTTGCTAACGTGCTCATGTCACTGTCAACTGGAAAGATTTTTTATGATATTATGCAAGGTATGAAGAAGATGACTGCGTTGTCAACTGAAAATAGAACCATTAAAGAGAAGGAGAGCGAGAGAGGAGGAGAGGGATGAAGATCAAAATGGCGTGTTGAAAATTGACTACAAGTGTAACAAAGAAAGTAAAGTTCGAATTACTTAGGATTTGGAAATATGTAATATTTAGACTTGGAGGCGTGGCCTGTGAACTATTGAGTGGTGTGCACACAATGCTACTATATTTTACCAATAGAAGGAGAAGTAGTATGATGTCTAAAGATAACAATAGCACAAATTGGTCTTTTACTTGCTCTCCCTTCCGAGACAACTATGCGTTACTCTGTTCGTACTTCAGCTTTGCAAACCATTGTAATTTGTAAATTCCCACTTTGCCAGCACGCTTCTCTCTCTCCCTCTATCGCTCTCCCTCTCTCCCTCTCTCGCCCCCTCTCATTTTGCGATTGACTGGCCATACTTTCTGAAGTATTTTCTCTCTCTCTCTCTCTCCGTCTCAATCGCTTCCCTTTCTCCTACTTATCATCCGCCTCTCACCCATCCCTGCTCTCTCCTTTCCTTCCTCTCTTTCGCTCTCGCTCTCTCCTCCCGGTCCCCTTTCATCTCGCGGTCTTGGAACCCCCTTCAATAAAGGCATCAGAATCAGCTAATGCTAATAATATAACGGAATACTTGTTGAAGGAGGAGAGAACCAAAGACTAGTTTGTCGGGATGAAAGTCTTTTTGCTCTCTCTCCCTCTCTCTCTCCCTCTCTCTCTCTCTTCCCTCTCTCTCTCTCTCGCAATTCAGGGTCAGTGGCGCAATTTGTGCCCTTAAGACGCAAGTACAAGTGGCATGATGAGCGGACCTACATTCTTCATCTTCCCTCTCTCCCTCTCCCTCTCTGAACCTTATACGCAGTCAATGCCTAAACGAAGTGCTCAAAAAATATTCTTTTTTCGTGTTTAGTCTCAACGAGAGGGAGAGAGAGAGAGAGAGAAGAGCGAGAGCGATAGATTCGGCATCCATTCTCTCTTTCTTGCTCCCTCAGTCGGTCACATTACCATTCGTGATTGCAAAGTGAACCTTTCGAAATAGGCGCCATTTGTGTTGTTGTTGTTGCCGTACGGAGTGTGTGTGTTTACGGCCCAGCAATTAACTGATTCAATTAGCTACCGATTTGAAGAAAATGTCCACGAGTTTACCCTAGTGGAGCAAATTCTTAATTAAGTCTTAATTGTTGCAAAGTGTACAATGCATGTGAACAGCCTTGAGCATCCTGCTCTTGCCCGCCATCTTGCCCGCCTCGGTGTGGTTCCTGTTGCGCGGTCAACAGCGGTCAGTCAAGTTCACCACCGAGCACTGGGACCAGCACTACGACTACATTGTAGGTGAGTAGACGACCCCTTGATGTCCCCATTGACTGACAACGCAACCCTTGTGTGCCACAGTGGGCGCCGGCAGCGCGGGCGCCGTGGTGGCCAACCGGCTGTCCGAGGACCCCAGGGTCAAGGTGCTGCTCCTGGAGGCGGGCGACTATGAGGTGTACCAGAGCGAGATACCCATGCTGGCGGCCCGGCTGCAGCTGTCCCGCTGGGACTGGCAGTACCAGACCGAGCCGCAAAAGTATGCCTGCAAGGGCATGAAGGACTCCCGCTCCAACTGGCCCCGGGGCAAGATTCTGGGCGGCTCGTCCACCCTCAACTACATGCTCTACGTCCGGGGCAACAAGAAGGACTACAACATGTGGGACCACCGGCTCGGTGGCACGGGGCTCTGGTCCTGGGACCAGGTCTTCCCCTACTTTGTGCGCTCCGAGGACAACCGGGACCCCGAGGTGGTGGGCAACGGCTACCACGGCACGGGCGGCCCGCTGACGGTGTCCACCACGCACTACACCACCCCCATCGCCGGCGCCTTCCTCCAGGCGGCCAAGTTGTTCGGGTACCCCAACAACGACTTCAACGGCGCCCAGCAAACGGGCTTCGCCATCCCCCAGGGCACCGTGAGGCGGGGTGCCCGCTGTTCCACGGCCAAGGCCTTCCTGCGCGACCTCAACGGCAAGCGACACAACCTGCACGTGGTCATCCTGGCCCAGGTGACCAAGGTGCTCCTGGACCACAACAAGCGCGCCATCGGGGTCCAGTTTGACAAGGACGAGCTCAGTCACACCGTGTTCGCCAACAAGGAGGTCATCCTGTCCGCCGGTGCCCTCAACTCGCCCATGCTCATGATGTTGTCCGGCATCGGGCCCTGCGACCACCTGGCCCAGGTGGGCATCCCGTGTCGCGTCAACTTGCCCTCGGTGGGCCAGAACCTGCAGGACCACATTGGCACCGGTGGCATCTCGTTCCTGGTGGACGCACCGGTCACCGTGGTCCAGCCCCGAGTCATGGTGGCCAAGTCGTTCACCCAGTGGTCGGCCCTGGGCATGGGCCCACTCACCATGCTGGGCGGCCTGGACGGCCTGGGCTTCATAAACACAAAGTACGCCAACAAGTCGGACGATTTCCCGGACATTGAGATCCACTTCATACCCTCAGCGCCCTCTGGCGACGGCGGTAAGTGAACGTCACTAAAGTTAGATTGACGGCGATAAGGAAAGTGACCCCTGATTATGACAAACAAAAATGGTTCCTTTTCCATCACAAAAACTGAAATGTAGGCGAAACAGCTCGGGTCAACTTCAACCTGAGGGACGACCTGTTCGTGAAAGTCTTCCTGCCCAACCTATACAAGGATGCCTTCTCCTACTATCCGGTCCTATTGCGGCCAAAGTCGGTGGGCTGGATGAAGCTGAGGGACAACAATCCCTACTCCAAGCCCATCATACAGCCCAACTACCTGTCGCACCCCGACGACGTGGCCACCCTGGTGGAGGGTTGTCGCATCAGCGTCCAGATGGCGCGCACCAAGCCCTTTGCCAAGTTCAAGACCAAGGAGTGGCCCCAGAAATGGTTCGGGTGCGAAAAGTATGACCTGTGGTCGAACCAGTACTGCGAATGCCTGACCCGCTCCTACACGGCCACCATCTACCACCCGGTGGGCACCTGTGCCATGGGGTAAGTGGGCCTGTGGTCAGAATAACAGCTGTAACGGTGTCTCTTCCCCCCTTTAGGACGTGCGTGGATGACCACCTGCGAGTGGTGGGCGTCAAGGGGCTCCGGGTCATCGATGCCTCCGTCATGCCCAGCATTGTGTCCGGCAACACCAATGCCCCCATCATCATGATCGGTGAAAAGGTACTGTTAATCCGGTTCACTCAGCCTGTCACTTAAATGGTCAATTCTCTCCCATCTCTCTCCCCGACCAGGGTGCCGATTTAATACTCAACAAACCCTGGTACAGGTCAGTGGGCTGGAAACTGAAGCCCGGCCGCGTGCCCATACCTGGCCATGTCCAGAAAATCATTGACAAGGCGCGCAATGGCGACGCTAAATCCAGTCCCTTTCAGAGTGCAATTGAAAAAATCAAAGGCTAACTGTTGTACAAAGGGCTTCGCTTAGCAGAGCGAACCCGTTTTGTCAGCCATTCATCTCTCTCTCTCTCGCTCTTCCTCTCGCTCCTCTCTCCACCTCATTTCACTTCATATTCATCACTGTAACACAATCATATAATTGCCGTCCACATAAAAATATCAATCAACGGCCAATTGAAGTTGATTGTCACTTTTGACACACTAGTATCCCGGGGCTAAATTTAGAGATAACACATGCCTTTGAGAAAAGAACGGCAATATTTCAACACCTACGAAACTTTGAAAATGGCGCCATCTCGCTAAATCGGTTCAAGGGTCAAATGATCATTCACTTCTTAATCTTCCGTCAACTTACGCGACTCCTCATAAAAGCTAGGCTTTGAATTTCGCGCGCAATCTCCTTTCTCTCTCCTCAATGAGCAAGAGAGGAGCTTATTGCATGCAGTAAGCTGCTTCATCTGAAACCAAGTTAAGAATCAAGTCGCTTGATACGGTTCTTCACAAAAAGAGGGTCTTTATTTCAAGAGGCAGAGAGAGAGAGGGAGGGAGAGAAGAAAAAAATGATGACTGGCGACGAAGTAGTAGTACAAGTAAATGTAAATGTAAAGTTTAGCGTTGTCTCGGAGAAGACCTACAACTAGGCCTCATCGTCATCATCGTCGTCGTCTTCCTCGTCATCCTCTTCGGCCACGACGTCGTCATCTTCCTCATCATCGTCGTCGTCTTCCTCGTCGTCGCCGCCGCCAACTTCGTTGTTCGCTTTGGAGTTGCCGTTCTCCTCTTTGCGTGGCTTCTTCCTTGAATTGGGCTTCGTGACTGCCGGCACAGAGATGGAGTCCTCGTCATCCTCCTCCTCGTCGTCCTCTTCCTCCTCCTCGCCGTCTAGTACAGAGTTGGACGTATCTTCCGAGGCCGTAACCTAGAGGCAGCAAAAAAAAGAAGCAAGACATTAGAATAAAGGCGCCAAAGTTGTGAGCATGCGCACTAGAGCCGGCACTGCTAACGAAGAACAACATGGAGATAAGTGTGTAGGGGAAGCGCAGCAGCTCTTCTTTGTTGACCGCTTTTTCCCTGGCACGGTGTGCTCGGCGGGGATTTTTCCCGCCTCGCACACTTCGCTACCTTTGGCTCTGCTCTGGGCAAAGAAGAAGCCGGGAATCAACGGCCACAATAAAGAGAGCACCGAATGCCATGAGCCTGCGACTGTTTAACCAGTGGGCTTGATTGTTACACTAATTTAGCGAAGACAATCACGGACATTGGTGTCACTGGGCACTGACTGACCGACTGTCAGCGACGAAAAGTGACCGGCCGGTCACAGGAAGGAGAGGGAGAGAGAGACTGAAGTAGTTACCTCGTGAATGCCCCTCTTCAGAGAAGTTGGATTCGTGTTGTTTGTGGTCGAGGACAACACCTCGGCTTCATTGGAGTTTGAATTCTTCTCGTCAACTGCGTCCGACATGATTGCTGGTGACAATTTGTTAAATTAGTTGTCCGACTTAGACAGTGTACACACAAAGTGAGAGAGCGAAGATGAGAGGGAACTAGCAAGACGAACGGGCCGAGCAGAGACTCACTGTGTGAGAAAGAGAGGCCGAGAGAGAGAGAGAGGGAAAGAGCGAGGGAAGCGGTTGCCGAGAAGAGCGCGTTGTCAGAGAGAAAGAGGGAGAGAGCGAGAGAGGGAGAGGAGGGGAAGAGAGCGAGCAGGACGGCGGCGGGAGCACGCGGAGCACCGGCGGAGAGCTCGGCTCCTGCCCTCTTCCCATTGGCTCGTACTTCCGTCGAGGGGGGAAACACTGGGGGTAGGCAGGCACCTTTGCGGCGGCCATCATTTGCCTCTTCGCGCCTTTCCTCGTCTCTCTCTCCTGGCTCTCTCAAGCTATTTGTGTATCGATCGCGCGCTCGCAGCAGAGCAGCGCCAGAGACACCTGGCGACATGAATGTGAACCTCGCGAAAAAAAGATGCGATCGATACTATCGATTAGTCTCTTCGAGCGATAGAAAAGCTTGAGGGAGAGAGAGGGGAGAAAAAGATTTGACTGATGAGATGAGCGAAGGGAGTTCAGATACGAGAAGAAGGCCGCTAAAAGAAAGGAAGATGTAACACGGCTGTTCTATGGCAGACCTGTTGTTTTCTGTCTATCGAGCTGAGCAAAGTGAGAGAGGGAGAGAGAAGAGCGAGAGAGGAAGAGGGAGAGAGTCAGCCAGTGGCCATGAACGGTCGCTGTGTCAGTGTGTCTTATTTGGAATCATTTCTCATCGTCAGATCTGAACACGAACGGCAGCCATGAACGTCAGTCGCATCTTCATCTTCTCGTCCACTGGCCATCAAGCAGCAAACGAGGGACCAATTGAAGCAATCTCCTCCTTCTCCCACTCCGTCTCCTCTTCGGCGGCCCTTTCCGGCCCCGGGCCAGTGGTGGCCAGCAACGGCTCCACCGACGGTGGCAGCAGCCATATCACCAGCCACACTGACCACTGGTCACTGTCCGACTACATATTCTTGCCGCAATGGTTCGACTTTGGAGGCGCCCTCACCTCCTTCATGTGGATGGCCGGAGTCCTGGTCACCGTCCTCACACCCATGGTCAGTCCAGCTCTCTCTCTTTCTCTCTCTCTCTCTGCTTGTTGATGATTTCTAATCTATCTCTCTCCTCGCCGCAGATTCTAATCATCCTGATAGTTGTCCTGAGCCGAGTGATATCAAAGTGCAGTAACAAGTGTCGCAAGAAGAATGCCAGCGACAGAGGGGAAGAGGAAGAGCAGCAACATCAGGAAGCGACAGCAAGCAGCCATGTCCTTGTTGTCAGAGGCGAAGAAGCCAACAGCGGAATACAAATGCCCTCCTTTTCCTCCCCTTCGCCCTTCTTCTCGCGCACAGCTGCTCAATGTACAAAGGGTCCAAGTTACGTCGACTACTAGTTCTGTCGCACTAGTTACACACATATCATGTCACGGGCCAATGTTTACTTAATCCCTATCATGTTTCCGGATAGAGTGAGTAGTGCACTGGTTACACACATCGTTACATTCACATTTTTCAGATCAGAGGAGAAGGAGGAGAGAGAGAGGAGAGACACAATTCGTTCATTTATTCAATCGGTTTCACAATTTACTGATCAAGTTGGACCAAGGGCTCGCTCTGTGCAGTTGTGTGTGTTGCTTAAATTAGTGGTAATAAGTTAATATAAATTAAGAGACACAAGAGTGTTGTCCAGTTTGTCGTCGCGTTGCATTTGGTGGAGTGTATGTGTGTGTGTGTATTCATGTGTGTTGTCCGTCATGGCGGGCCCGAAGGGTGGGCCAGTGGTGGTGGCGATGGGTCTAGATGACGCACGGCAACTGGACGTAGCGCAAGCTGTAGCCCTGCTGCGAGTTGAGCGCGTTCAGGGACTGGTCAGCATTGGAGCGCACCTTGAGCTGGAAGGGCTTGGAGCGCGAGATGACCACATTGGAGTCCAGGAGGCGGTTGCCGCAGAACCGGTCCTCGCCGGGCCCCACGCCGTCCGAGGAGCCCTGGTCGATGCCCACAAAGTCGTCGGCGGAGCAGAGGCCGCCGATGGCGCCCCCGAGCTCGGTCATGTTGCCCTCGAAGGGGGCGCCGAACATGAAGCTGTTCTCGGTGTCCGTCTCCCACTTGATGGCGCAGAAATTCTCCTCCACCCGGACGCAAGCGGTGTACCTCAGGTTGCTCAGGTACCTGGAGCGCCCCTCGATGCGGGGCCCGTAGTTGAAGGACTTGACCACTGCGCTGGGGCTCCGGTAGTACTGCATGCAGCCGCTGGGTGCTGGTTGGGAAACGGGCAGAGAGGGAGAGAGAGAGGGTGCGAAGAGGGGCAAGAGAGGGAAAGGAAGAGACAGACAGCAATCAGTCAGAGTTCTGTTTTTTTCAGATAGAGAGGGGCAGAGAGATCATCTCGCTCCCTCTGGTCATCTTTGTACCGTAATTGCTGTGAGCAGCTTAAGTGTTTGTGTGTTGTGCAACAAGAGGGAGAGAAATGAGGAACAGAGAGAGAGAGGGAGAGGAGAGAGAGAAAGACGAGTAAGTCTGGTTTTTTGGTTTGGGCGAGACTCGAGGAGAGGAGGGAGAGGAGACAGAGAGGAAGCCAGAAAAGTAAGGAAGCAGGAAGAGGGAGAGGGACAGGTAGGGGAGAGGGAGGAGAGAGGAGAGAGGACTCACCCATGTCAAGGTTGTTGCACGGGATCATGTTGATCTTGATCTTCCACTTGCGAGTGACGCGCTCGCCGTTGCTGACCACGGACAGGACGACGGGGTTGGCCGAGCCGCGGCCCATGTCGATGTAGATGTGCTGGCCGCCGTTCTCGCCGCACAGGATGGGCAGCCGCTCGCCCACCGTGGTCCGGACCATGAAGGAGTCCGTGGTGCACAGACCGTTCTCGTCGGGCTGCGCCAGCGTGAACTCCTCAAAGTCCAGGCGCAGCTGGCACACGTTGGGCTGCTTCTCGATGGTCACCTGGCACGTGTCGGTGCCGTTCTCGCCCCTCGGGTAGGAGGGGTTCACGAAGACCGTCTCGTTCTGGTTGGTGATGCCGCCGCAGGTGAACTTGAAGCTGCAGCAGGCGCCGAAGCCGTTGGCACAGGGGCCGATGGAGGTGCCGGCGCGGCGCGTGCACTCGGCGTCCGCCAGACAGGTGCCCGAGTCGCCGTTGTCGCCGTTGCAGGCCGTGTTCTGGAAGCGCACGATGGACAGGATGCCTGGCGGGAGATGGTGGCGGTTAGAGGGGCAAGAGGGATGGAGAGGGCTCCTTACCTGGCAGAGAGGGTCTGAACTGAGCGTGGACCGAGGTGGCGGCCAGGGCCAGCAGCACCAGGGCGTACTGGGAGAAGGACATCTTGGTGGACACTGTCTGGACTACGGATAGAGAGAGAGGAGAGGAGAGATGGTCCTTGGCTGCGCGGCGAAGACTGATCCCGGAAATTAGTGGCCAGTCTCCCTTTAAAGGCCCCAGAAAGACCCGATGAGAGGGAGAGAGAGGGAGCGAGAGGCGGACGGGGAGTGAACACGTTTAAGACACAACACACCAGTTAGTTAGGTAAGTGTGGTTGTTGACCTTCTTCTTCTTCTTCTTCGCTCCCTCTCATCTTCTTCTCTTCTCTCTGTGTGATATAAGCGAGGAGAGCGATAAAACGGCTAAAACGGGTCCCAGATCAGGAACAGTGACGAAGAGCTGCAAAGAGGGGAGAGGGAGAGCGAGAGAGAGAAAGAGAGATAGAGACAACTCACGGTCAAGTGCGGCACCAGAGTGGTGGTGGTTACCACTTCCGTGATACGAGCAAAGAATAAGAAGTAGCCCATAAATCAAAAAGAGATAGAAGACTCCTCTCCCTCTTATCGCTGCAACCACCGAGAGAGGAGAGAAGGCGAGAGAAGGAAAGAGAGACGCGAAGAGTCAGTCAACTCTTTACACCGAAAAGCGACGCCCTGAGATCTGGCTGCCACAGATTCCAAGATATACCGTTCTTAACGAGAGAGCGAGAGAGAGAGCGAGAGACGTCTTCTATATGATCTCTTTTTTAATTCAGATTCGTCTTTGCATTATTACTTTGTAACGGACACTCACACACAGACACATCGCCGCCGATACTGTATAATGTAGTTGAATGTGTGAGTGTGTACGAATATCCCTAATGACAGAAAAGACAGGTGGAGAGAGAGCGACAGGTATCTACTTGTAGAGAGAGAGAAACGGAATGTCTGTCGAGTGTACTACTCGTAGATGTGTGTGTGTATATATATAGGTATATATCTCAGTATATAACAACAACATTATTATACTTGTATATAATATAATATAGTCAACAATTGCAGATACTTTTATATATGTGTGTTTCGTCACTTTTCATCTTTGGCAGTGGTTTCGAGCGAAGAGCATTTCCTCCCTCTCTTTTATCTCCCCTGTTAGAAGGACATTTCGTCAGCATTGAGATCTCCGGTGCGGCTCTGGGGTCTCGAAGAGGTCACAAAGTCGACTCCTTCGAACGACACTTGTCTATTACTGTGGTGTTGCTGCTGCTGCTGGTGAGCCCCGAAGCCCGAGAGGGGGCTGCTGGCCCTGAATGCTCCTCCTCCTCCTCCACCCACTCCGCCAAAGGGCTGGAAGGGCGGCGCGCTCGGATAGAAGTGGGGCGAGTGGCGGGAAGGTTGCTGCTGCTGTTGGCTGGAGCCTCCTCCGGTGGCCCTCTCGCCCAGGATGCCGCCGGAGCCGCCCGAGATGAGGCCGTGCACCTGCTTGAACTTGGCCCTGATCTTGGTGAGCCGCAGCTAAGGAGAGAGAGAAGGGGTCAGCTGGGAGTCTCACTACTGTCAACACTCACCAGCATGTCGTCGGCGCCACCCTCAGCTGGCCCACCGCCGCCACCGCCACCACCGGAAGCGGAGGCGTCCTGGCCCGAGCGCAGCAGGGCCGGGAAGGTGCGCGTCATGTCTAGCAGGGTGCGCAGCGCCTGCACCTTCTTGGCCTTGCCCTGGTCCTGCTTCTCGAAGACGCCCAGCCAGGCGGAGGAGTAGCCCTGGTAGAAGCCGATCTCGGTGGCCAGCGAGGCGCCCTTCTTCAGGCCGAAGGCGTACCCTTCGCGCCAACCAGCCTCCTCGCCCAGCGAGTAGCCGCGCGTGAAGCCCATCCGCGAGTACCTTCTGGGGAGAGAGAACGGGGAGTCAGTCAACTAGTCCCGACGACAGAGGGGAGGGAGGGAGAGAGGGGGGAGGGAGACTGACCTCTGCTCGGCGACCGTCATCTCGTCCAGCATGTCGTTGAAGTCCCGTTCGGCCTGCTGGCTGTTGCTTGCGTTATTGTTGTTGACGTTGCCGCTGGTGTCCGCAGTAGCAGCAGCAGGGTAGCCTCCTCCTCCACCACCAGCACCACTGTGATCACCAGCACCGGAAGACACACATGCTGCTGGCTGATGCTGCTGGTTGGCGCTACTCATGCTCTATCTCTCGCTCTCTGCTCGCTCCGTATCAGTCCTCCTACTCTTGGACGACCTCCAGACCGAGAAAGAGGGAGCGGGGGAGAGAGAAGCAAAGGCGAGCAGCTGCAGCAGCAACTCTGGCGACGCAGAGAGAGAGAGAAGCACAGCAGCAGCAGCTGACCGCAGCTTCGACTCGCGGCGCAACAGATGGCGCTCTCTCGCAACAAAAATCATCTCTGTGTTTAATTTAGTCAAAATAAAATACAACATCAGCTACTGTGGTTGTTTGCTGTTTCTTTCCAGTGTGGTGTCAACGCTTAGTGGTGATTGTGTTGACGATGCGAATGATGGTGGGAATTATGGTGGTGGTGGTGGTGAGCTTCCTGGAGGTAGTTGGCGGCCAGCAGCGTGGGAGGCGGCTTGAGGAGCGAGGGTTTCCCGTGGCCCGAGTTTCCGGCGGCGGCCACCGAGGCCACCACCAGGGCGCTGGCCGAGGACGGGTGGTCGCCGTTGGCTGCCTCCGGGGGCAGCTTCCGCTTCTTGGGCGGCGTCCCCTTGTCCGTCAGCTGAGGCACACTCACTGCCGCTGCAGCTGGCGGGGGAGCTACTGGCTGCTGCTGCTGCTGGAGACTCTCCTTCTCCAGGGCGCGCTGGATGTACACGTCGATGGGCAGCGAGTCCGAGTCTTCGGCCTCATCCTCATCTTCCTCTTCTCTCGCGTCCACCACTAGTCGGCCAGTCTTGGAGGAGGAGGAAAAGGTGGCCACTGGGAGCACCGAGGCCGAGGAGCGACACACCCGTTTGGTCCGCGGGCCCGAGGCTGGGGCGGCGGCGGTGGCGGAGGCAGTGGCCACCGTCACCAGCAGGCCGCCTCCTCCTTGGGCACCCTTCTTCCCCTTCTTGGCACTCTGCTGCCTCTTCGTCTTGCTCTTCTTCGAGGTGGTGGTGGTGGTAGTGGGAGGAGGGCTCTGGGCGGGCGACACGTCCAGGTCCACGTCTATGGCGATGAGGGCCACCTGGGGCTCGGCGGCCAGCCGGGGCAGGCAGTGGGCCAGCTGCGCCCTCAGCTTCGGTTCCACCGTGTACTTTTGCAGACAGGTCTTCAGCCAGCAGGCGCGGCACCGGCTGCCACTTCCTCCCCCACTGCCGGCTCCGGCGCTGACGTCACAGTCCCCGCGCGCCGGACACCGGAACTGGGTGCGTTCGCGCACGAAGCGGGCGAAGAACTTGTGGCAGGGCTCGCAGCTGAACTGGCCGTGGCGGCGCTGGCGGTGCGCGTACACCTTGCACGCCCCGCAGATGGCGCACACGATGCCCCCCTCGGCCGTCTCTTCGTCCTTCTTCTTCTTCTTGGTCCCCTTCTTCTCTGGCCTTTTCCTTCTCACCCTGCTGCTGGTGGTGGTGGTGGCTGCTGCTCTCGTCCTGCCTTTGGTCTTGGCAATCACAGTTTCGGTCGGGGCCGGAGCTACTACCCTCTTCCGGCTCCTTCTCTTCGGCTTCAGTGGATGAGGAGGAGGAGGACGACGACGATGAGGGCGACGATGAGGAGTCGAGCAGTAGTAGGCGACTGCGGTACTGGCGCACATATTCCTCCGAGAATCCGTCAAACGAGTCCCCTTCCTCCTCCTCCTCCGCTTGATTGTGGTGGCTGCTGCTGCCGAGGAGACGAGAGTAGAAGAAGGCCAGGCCCGGTCCGCCAGTGGCCAGCAGCTTCGCGTCGGTCCAGCGACTGCCACCACCAGCACCACCACCATGAGGAGCAGCGGCAGGTCTGTGGCGGGGCGGCTTGGAGGGCCTGCCACTGGTCCCGCCATCAGCAGCAGCACCACCATCTGGCGCTGCTGGTGGTGACCCTTGGGCCAGGAGCTGGCGCTGCCTGTGCTGCCATCTGGCGTCCACAGCGTCCACGCTGCTGGGACACAGCTGTCTCTTGTACATATCAAGCGAGTATCTCTCTGTGTCGACACAACAACAAGTATGGTCTCAGCAGCAGCAGCAGCTGATATCAGCTGTGCTTGTGTGTGTGGCTGCACTCAGCAAACGGTCCCCTGACTCAGTGTCTCTCTGCCTGCAGTTGACTCAGCGAGAGGCGCGCACGAGGAGAAGGAAAGTTTGCAAACAACACGTGAGAAGCCTAAAGAATAAAAAATCGAATGGCTGATCCCCGGGAAGACGGGAAGGAGGAACGGTGACCAGTCATGCCAAGAGAGAGGGAGAGAGAGGGAGAGAAGAGAGGGACACTGGAAAATAACAATGCTCGGGCCACAGAATCTCTGTGAGAAGCAAACGCACACAGCGAGGGAGAGAGCGAGTGAGAGAGAGGCGTGTCCGGCCGAGGAAAGGCAGGTGAACACTGCCTAAGAGAGGGAGAGGGAGAGAGAGAGTGGTATAGACACTCAACGCGAGCTGGAGAGGGAAAGAGAGAGAGGGAGAGGGAGACAGCGAGTCACCTGCAGTAGCAGCAGCAGCGGCAGTCAAGTAGCAACAGTCGGTCCTTGGCTTCCTGTGTGCATCTGTCTCCCTCTCTCCCTTCCTGAGGCTGCTTTTTCGAGTGCGACACAATGACGAGGAGACTGATGACCATGAGGCCACCACTGTGCTGGCTGGCACTTGGGTGGCTGGTGCTAGTCACCGCCGCCAGTGCTGGTGGTGAGGCCATGATCCGAGGCCGGTGTCCCAGGACCGAGGTGAGTGACTCCCTGCCTCTCTGGCCTGACGCTGATAATGATGCTCACGACTCTCTGGCAGGACATCCACCCGTGCGAGTGCATCCTGTTGCCCAGACACAACGTCGCCCCACCGCCGCCAGCTGCAGCATCACCAGGTGACCCCGACTACTACGGAGGAGCAGGTCAGCGCAGTAGACGGGCAGCCACTGCCTCCCTGCTCATCGACAAGCTCATGGCCGCGGCGGCCAATGCCTCCACCCACTCGTCCACTGGCATGACAGCCGAGCAGGAGAAGGAGGGGGTGGTGGAAGGGGACACAGAGGCCTCCACCACCGGTGTCACCTCGACGCCCAGCTCTGGTGACACTGACACAACAACGACAACAACAACCAGCGACGAGGAGGAAGAGTATACGGACACTGCTGCTGGCTTCCTCGACTCGACCGATGTCAACGACGCTGGCAACTCCACGGAATACCCCGTCGACGCTACTGATGAGGTCCAGCGAGAGGTCACCAGCAGCGGCACTACTGCTGCTAGCAGTGGTGACAGCGACGAAGCAACACCCACCGCCTGGGAGGAAGAGGAGGAGCAGCAGCCAGCCTTGACCGTCACCACGAGCTCGAGCAGCTCAATGCCGCCCCTGGACGCCGAGGCCAGTCATCTTGCAGCTGCAACCACGCTGCCCGAGCCCGAGAGGGCCAGCTGGACAGAGGCGGGGCCACCGACGGTCACCGAGACCAGGACCTCAACTGCACAACCAGCTTCTGCGACTTCAACCGACAGCAGCAGCAGCTCAAGCGGCCACGAGCAGGCTGACACCTTAACCTCCACCACAACCACTGGCAGCCCCCGAAATACTGAGCAGCCTGCCAGTAGTACTGCCACTACTAGCACGACGGCGCCTTCCACCACCACCTTCTCCTCCTCCAGCACCACCACTGGTGCAAGAAGGAGTAGTGTCACCTCCACGACGACGACGGTGGCGAGCACGGCGGCGAGCCTGGGGTCGCCGGAGCCGCTGACGGACACGCGACCCAACGACGCACAGTCCCTGGAGCAACCGAGGCCCAAGCGCCGCAAGCCGGCCCCGTCTCCTCCGCCCCCTCTGCCGCCACCGGAGCCGGAACCGGAAGCGGAGGACGAGTACCTGGAGGACCGGCACCCGAGCCTGTGGGACAGCCTGCTGGTGTGTCGCAACATCCGCTCCTCGCGCGTCCTGGAGGAGAGCCTGCGCGCCCTCCGCGGCCACCACTTCACCTTCGTGCTCTTCGACTCGTGCAAGCTGCCCTCGCCGTTCCCGGTGCACCTGTTCGCGGGCCAGCACTTCTCCTACGACTGGCTGGAGCTGGTCAACATCACGGCCATGCAGTTCTCGGGGCCCGCCTTTGCCGCCGCCGCCGCCTCGGGTGACCACCACCGCAGCCACCAGCACCAGCACACTCACCGCTAACTCCATACACACACATTCCACATCCCTCTCTATTTATATACAGCTGTGTCTTTGTGTATGTATTTTACTTATTGTTGTTCAGTGTTATACTTAATTACATATGCCAATGTACAGTCAAGGTCCCTCTCTCTCTATCTTATCTCTCTTCGCGCAATCTTCGTCACTCGCACTCGAGTCGGTGTTTACTTGAGGCACCTCTGGTTGTTGAGCAGCGGTGGGGGCGCCACCGTCGCGGACCCCTTGCCGCCGATGACGCACACCTTCAGGCCGGCCACCTTCTCGTTGTTCCTCCCCGTCTCCACCGTCCTGGTAATTGCGTGGAGGCGCACCAGTGAGCCCAGGACGAAGGCCACGATGAGCAGGAGCACCAGCGCGGGAAACAAGGCGGCCAAGGACACCGACGCCAGTGACTCATCTTCCTGCTGATGACGCAACAGCTGCTGCTGGAGCCACGAGTGGGCGGAGCCGGCCGAGGTGGTGAACTGGCACAGGGGGCCGAAGGAGTGCCTCGAGGTGCACTTGCACCGGAAGCCGCTGCCCTTGACCGCGGAGGAGGGAGGAGGGGAGACAGGTGGCCCCGTTGTGGCACGGCTGGCTCTGGCACGGGTTCAGGTGCTCGTCGCACAACAGGCCGCCCCTGAGTGAGACAGAGAGGGTGAGAATCATCGTCATTGTCAGAGAGAGGGGGGGGAGACATACCAGTCGGGGTGGCAGAGGCACTGCCAGGGCCGCAGACAGAAGCCGTGCCTGCAGCCCGGGAAGCAGAGCGGCTGGCGACAGGTGGCGCCCCCGTAGCCCGGCCGGCACTCGCAGCTGCCGGGCCCCGAGCGCGAGCAGTGGCCGTGCTCCGCGGAGCAGCCCGCCCGGCACACGGGCTCGCTGCACTGCGGGCCCGCGCCAGCCCGCCAGGCACAGGCGGCGCCCGGTGTGCGGGTCGCAGGTCCAGTGGCCCGCCAGGTCGTCGCGCGCCCGGCAGACCAGGCGGCAGCCGGGCCAGCCGTAGTAGTGGGCGGCGCAGGTGACGCGCAGGCGCAGCCCCAGGTGGCGCTGCCAGCCGCTGCTGTCCACCGCCGTCGCCGTCACCGCTGCTGCTGCTGAGTCTTCTCCTTCTTGGCGGCCACTGTAGTTCAGCTTCACCCAGAAGGCCTGCAGGAAGGGAGAGGGAGAGAGGAGAGAGGGCACAGAGGGAAGGGGAGCGTCAGTCACGACTCGGCCCTCAAGTATGCCGGAGAGACATACCTTGAAGTCAGTGCGCGCAAAGGGCCAACTTTGCAGGGCCAGGGACCGGATGTGACTACTGCCGTTCTGGCCTCCAATGTGGCCCGACAGCTGGAGAGGGGAGAGAGAGAGAGGACATGTCACACGGGGAGAGGGGAAGGAGAGAGAGAGGACTACTCACCAGGCACTGGGAGTTGGTGGCGTTGGAGATCTGGAGGCAAAAGTGGACCGTGTCCGTGGCGGGGAGCAGCGGCTGGATCTAGTCGGGAGTAGTACAGAGGAGCTGGTGGTTACAGGGCCGGAAGGGGACACTGGGCAGCCCTACCTGGAACAGGGCGTCGGCGGCCACCGAGCAGCTGAGGGGACCGCTGGCCCACATTAGCAGCCCCAGCTTGAGAGCCAGAAACAGCAAAACGTTCATCTCTCCCTCTCTCTCTCTCTCGCTCCGAGTCAGAAAAGAAAAAGAGACCAAAAAGAAGAAGAAGAAGAGCGGTGCGTCTCGGCTACTGTGCGTACTGCTTCGGCCACTGTATTTGGCGGCCGCTGCTGGCCCCTCGGGCTCAAACACACAGAGGCAGAGAGGGAGAGAGAGAGCACATAACTCTCTAATGATGCGTCTCCGGTCTCGAGTTTCCCTCAGTGATGCTTCTCTCTCCTACTCTCGCTCCTGCGAGTGTAATCTAATCAGTATCTATTTTTTAGCATTCTAGTGAAGACGAGACTCTCCTCGAGTCGGCAGCCGTGGTGGTCGAAGTTGTGTGTCGGCTCATTAGCTTTCATCAGCCTACAGCATCGAAGCAGCAGCAGCGCCACCTGGCGGCCAGCGGCTGCGGCGGCAAGTTTGCCGCCAAAACCGGTTTTCTGGAGAAACACTGCTTGCGCTCGTCTTCGGCTGCTTGAGCACGAGAGAGAGAAGAGTAATTAAAGATGTCTTCTCCCTTTTTGTTCTGTTTTCGTCCTTTTCTCCTGCTTCTCGGCTGACCAGAGATAGAGAAAGAGAGCGAGAGGGACAGCAGTGAGGAAGAGACATGTTCCGGGGAGCCCTGGTGGTCCGGGGACAGCAGCAGCATCAACACCACCACCACCGAGAGCAAGCGGAGGAAGAAGAAGAGGAGGAGGAGGAAGAGGAGCAAGTGACGCTGTGCACCACCAGGACTTCCACCACGTTGACCACTCTGACCAAGAAGAAGACCAAGACCACGAAGAAGAAGAAGCGGACCAGCAGCAGCAGCGCGGTGACCAGCATGAACAGTGTCCACCAGGAGCCCTCCTCGTCAGTGGGCCTGCTGGGCCGCCTCATGGGCAACCTCCGGCTCAACGGTCACCCTGTCCTCGTCGTCCACTAGCAGCCTGAGGCGAGTCGGCTCGAAGCCAGCCGCCGCTGCGATAGCAGGTCCTCAGCTGCAGCAGCAACAACAGCTGATGGTGATCCGCAAGAAGAAGATGCCCCGCGTGGTCCCCCCTCCGCCGCCGCCGCCTCCTGCTCAGCCACTGCCGTCACCACCTCCGCCGACTCGGACGACGATGGAGAAGGAGGCGCGGAGTCCGCAGTGCAGCGGCTGCTGGCGGCCCATCGAGGAGCGCGAGTGCACCGAGGCCGAGGACAGAGTCTTCCACGTCCACTGCTTCGTCTGTCTCCTGTGCCGTCTGCCGCTTGGCGGCAAACAGTACGTCCTCAGCAGGCGGCGGCAGCCAATGGCGAGACGCCGGCGACCAGCAGCAGCAACAGTTCCACTGCCTGGCCTGCTACGACTCCGTCTACGGCCAGTTCTGCGAGGCCTGTGGCGCCCTCATTCCCAGCGGAGGCGGAGGTGACGGAGTAGGAGGAGCCATCAGCCACCAGGGGCGCGCGTGGCACGCCACGAGCCAGTGCTTCCGGTGCCACGGCTGCCGCAGCACGCTGCTGGGCAAGGGCTTCCTGCCCAGCCCCACCTCGGGCCGCATCTACTGCTCCAAGGCCTGCTCCAGGGCGACCCCTCCAGCTGCTCCATCACCTCCTCCAGATCCTCCAGCGGTAGACGAGGACAAGACGGCGGAGGTGGAGGAGGAGGACAAGGGGTCGAGCAGGGTGAGCAACAGCAGCACGGCCACACTAGTCAAGCCGGAGCCGGAGACCACGGACACCAGTGTCGACAGGCCGCTGAGTGACCACAAGGAGGACCAAGAGGGACCGCCGGCCTGTCCTCCGCCTCCCATTCCCGCCAAAAAGACGGTAGGTGGTTCCGCTGCACTTCGACTTGCAACTCGATGACTGATCGCTCTTTTCTCCTTTTTGGCGCCAAGGTCTCCTTCGTGGGCGTTCCCGCGAAAGGCACTGCAGCAGCAGCCGATGCCGCCACTGGACTGGTGGTGGTCAAGGGCCGGAGGAGACGGAAGAGTCGGCACACTCGACGACGCCACAGCTCGGCCTCCTCCTCCAGCAGTAGCCAGTCGTCCTGCTCGTCGCCATCCTCCTCCTCTTCATCCTCATCCTCCTCTAGCTCGGGCGACGACGAGCGAGACGCCCCCGACCTTGAGGGCCAGAAGCAGCAACAGGAGGAGGAACCCTACTATGCAGTGCCCAAGAAGGGCAAGCGAAGACCAAAGTCATCGTCGTCGTCCACTAGTGGACGACAAGCTAGTCGGCTCCGTCTGCTGTCGTCGCCGCCGTCAGGTGGAGCCAGCAGCAGCAGTGTGTTCATAAAGGCGCCAAAGACGACCCTGATCGAGCAGCAGTGTTGCATAAGCTAAGGACACCACCAAATAAAGCCAGGCTTCACCACCTATCCACCAGCAATGGGGAGAGAGGAGGCAGCAGCTGCAACCGCTACGACCACTCGCTCTCTCACTCACACACACACTCACACAAAAACCGGTTCGGTTGCGCCTAAAAAGGTTTCTTCTTGTGCGCCTTCTTCTCGCTTCCATCACATCGCAGTGCGAGCGAAAGTGTGTCTTTACTGGGTCAGCGAGAGGAGATAGAGAGAAAGTGAGAGCCATGGCGGACAAGAAACAGCTGTGGTGTCTAGTGTTGTGCTTGGCCACCGCCGTCACCATCACCCCCACCGAGGCCCAGTTTGTCAAGGTGTCCTCCACTGTGGTCAGTGTGTTCTCTCCCCAGTTTGTGTGAGATGATCTAATGTGTCTGTCTGTCTCTGCAGGAAGAAGTGTCCCTGCCTGCAGCCAATGGCGGGCGCGACTCGTCGTCACCTCAAAGCAGCAACATCCGAGTCTCGGGCTCCTGTGTCACGTGAGTGTTTGTCTCCCCTTCCCCTGTCTCTGGCCTTGTCTCACTGGGGTCTGTGCATTGCAGCGGAGGCAAGATGGTGCTGCGCATCGAGGGCGGACCCTACGCCCTGGCCTACGCGCGGGGCTTCGCGGGCCGCCCGGGCTGCAGCTGGCCCAGCAACAACAGCACGGCGAATAGCGTCACCGTGAACCTGCTGGCCGGGGAGGCGGACAGCGACTACTGCGGCGTCCTGAGGTCGCGGGAGCGCAAGGACGAGAAGTCCGTGCAGCTGGTGGTGCGCCTCAAGGCGGCCATCGAGCTCCAGGCGGACCGCCTCTTCCTCGTCACCTGCTCCAACCTGCCCTCTGGCGGCGGAGGCGGCGGCGCTGGTGGAGCCGGCGGCAGCGGCCGCCAGGGGCGCCTGCTCAACGGGGACCCCGAGTCGGTGGACACGCTGCTCACCGTGCTGCGCGGCGACCAGCCAGTCAGGTCGGGCCGTCTGGTGGCCGGCCAGTCCTACCGTGTCCTCGACGGAGCCGCCGGCGGCGGTGGACCTCTGGTGGACTGCGTCCTCTTTGGCCCCGCCTCCTCCGGGCAGCAGCCAATGGTACGGCTGACGGACGGGCGCGGCTGCGCAGTGGACGAGCGCATCGCCACCGCCACCGGCAACCAGTCGCTGGAGCTGAAGCAGGCCTTCCGCTTCCTGGACGACTCCAAGCAGGACGGCAGCGACGAGGGGTGGAGCGGCGGCGGCAGCCAGCTGCAGACGCTCCAGTGTTCGCGCCTTTCCTGTGCCGGAGACCAGCAGTGTCCTCAGGCCTGCTCCTCCCCCTCGTCCACTGGTCCGACCGGAGGCACCAAGGGCGACCTGGTGTCGGTGTCCTGGCGGCTGGTGCGGGACCCCGAGCCCGACGAGGAGTGCGAGCGCGCCATGCTGCGCCGCGACTGGCTGGCCGGCCTGAGCTGCGTCCTGGCCGCCCTGCTGCTGGTCATGCTCTGCCTCAACTGCTTCCTCTGCTCCTCGCTGTCCTGCAGCTGCACGCGCCACCGCCAGGACGACACGAGCGCCGACGACGACGACCACGTGATCACGGGCTACGACCACGAGGCCGGCGACTTCGAGGGCATCGACTACGACCTGGACTCCAGCCTGGGCACCCAGCAGCAGCACCCCAACAAGCTGCAGGTCATCGACTACGACCCCTACCACCAGCACCACAGCAACTCCAGCACCAAGGGTGCCACAAGATACTAATCCATTTCATTTCATGTTTTTATTTAATAATTCGCTAACACAGACTTCGCTTTGATTTTCGATAGCCAACATAAATATTTTTCCCTCCGAGAGACACGACCGACCGTCTTCCCATGACGAGAGATTGATTTCTCTCTCTTTCACCAGTGACAACAACAATAATGCACAATTAAAGACAGAGTGGGGGAGACTAGAGGGCCAATGGGAGGCCTCCGGGCCCCGGGAGCCGGCTGGGCTTGCCGGTGAGGAAGGCGTCCACTTGGCGCGCACACTGTCTCCCCTCGCTGATGGCCCAGACGACCAGGCTCTGGCCACGCCTACAGTCTCCGCAGGCGAAGATGGCCTGCTGCTGCTTGGCTCCGCCCTCCTCCGGCTGCTGCTGCTGCTCCTTGTAGAGGGCGCGGTAGGCGTCCACGGGCACGCCGTCCAGCTGCTGGAGCTGAGGGGGCGGCGCCTGGCAGACCACGGTGTTGGAGCGCGCGTCCCGGGCCACGCCCAGCTGGTCCAGCAGGTACGAGTCGGGCCCCTGGAAGCCCATGGCCAGCAGCACCAGGTCTGCGGGCACCAGCTCCCTCGAGTCCTCCACGGGGCTCATGGCCCAGCCCGCGCCATTCTTGGTCCACTGGACGCGCTGCGTCTCGATGCCGGCCACCTTGTCGCCATTGGCCACGAACCGAGTCGAGGAGATGCAGTAGAGACGCGGGTCGCGGCCGCCGGTCTGGAGGCGCACCTCCTGGTGGCCGTAGTCGACGCGGAACACCTTGGGCCACTGCGGCCACGGGTTGCTGGCGGCGTCCCGCTCCCCAGGCGGCTCGGGCAGGATCTCGAAGGCCACCACCGAGGTGGCCCCCTGGCGGAGCGCGGTGGCGATGCAGTCGCAGCCCGTGTCCCCGCCGCCGACCACCACCACGCGCTTCCCCTTGGCGTCCACGGCGCGGCCGGCGCCGCCGCCCGGAGCCAGGTTCCCGGAGCCCAGGAAGTCCATGGCAAAGTGGATGCCGTCCAGCTGCCGCCGGCCCTCGATGTTCAGGTCGCGGGGCCAGCTGGCGCCCAGACACAGGGCCACGGCGTCGAAGCCACTCAGCAACTGGTCTCCCGACTCGCGGACATCGACGCCGCAGCGGAAGCGGACGCCCTGGGCCTGCATGAGGCGCACGCGGCGCCGCACCACCTCCTTGTCCAGCTTCATGTTCGGGATGCCGTACATCAGGAGCCCGCCGGCCTCGGGCTGCCGCTCGAACACGGTGACCGCGTGGCCGGCCAGCCGCAGCTGCGCCGCGCACGCCAGCCCCGCGGGCCCGCTGCCCACCACCGCCACCTGGCGGCCGCTGTCCGCAGCAATGCTGCCAGTAGTAGCCTCGTCCAGCAGCAGGCCGCTCTCGAAGGCGTGCTCGGCGATGGAGAGCTCGATGCTCTTGATGGCCACGGGCTGGGCGTTGATGGCCAGCACGCAGGCGCCCTCGCACGGAGCCGGGCACACGCGGCCCGTGAACTCGGGGAAGTTGTTGGTGCGCAGCAGCTGGCGCGCAGCCTCCGCCCACTGCTCGCGGCTCACCAGGTCGTTCCACACGGGCACCAGGTTGTTGAGGGGACAGCCGTGCGGCGCGCTGGAGCAGAAGGGCACGCCGCAGTCCATGCAGCGCGCCGCCTGCTCCGGGGCCGCCGCGCGCACCTTGGGCACGTCGTACACCTCGCGCCAGTCGCCGCGGCGCTCCTCCACTCCGCGGTACATGCCGTCCAGGCGCCGGTACTTGACGAAGCCGCGCACCTTGTCCAGGGGTGCTTTCCCGCCGTCCACCACGTCCTCCAGGTCGGTGGTGGGCACCGGGGCCGCGGAGGCGGCACTGCTGGCCTTCCTCTTCTCCTCCTCCAGCACGCGGCGGTACTCGTGCGGCATCACCTTGGAGAAGCGCTGCGGCTCAAAGGGCGCCAGCAGCTGGCGGCCCCTGGCGCTCTCCGTCTTGGCCACAAACAGCTCCAGCAGCTGCCTCACCGTCTCTTGGTCCTGCTTGTCTTCCAGACCCCGGGACACGGAGTAGTAGGCGGGCTCCGGCTCCAGCTGGCTGTCCAGCAGGTAGGCCACGCCCCCGGACATGCCGGCGCCAAAGTTGCGCCCTATGGGCCCGAGGACGAGGACGGTGCCGCCGGTCATGTACTCGCAGCCGTGGTCGCCGAGGCCCTCGACGACGGCGGTGGCGCCGCTGTTGCGGACCGCGAACCGCTCCGCCGCCACGCCGGCCACCAGCAGCTGGCCCGCGGTGGCCCCGTAGAGGCACACGTTGCCCGCGATGACGTTCTCGTGCGAGGCGAAGGGCGCCTGGCGCGGCGGCCTGAGGACCACGGAGCCGCCGCAGAGCCCCTTGGCCACGCCGTCGTTGGCGTCCCCCTCCAGCTGGATCTCCAGGCCCGTGGCCAGGAAGGCGCCCAGCGACTGGCCCGCGTGGCCCGTGGCGCGCAGCTCGACGGCGCAGCCCGCGGGCAGACCCGCCTCCCCGAAGGCGCGGGCCACCTGGAAGCTGAGCGTGGTGCCGAAGCTGCGGTCCTCGTTCCCCAGCTCCCCAATCTCAAGGACCAGCTTCTCCTTCTTCTCTCCCTCGGCGGTGAGTAGGTGGCGACACTGGTCAATGAGGGCCCAGTCGCGGCGCTGCGGGTCCAGCGGCGGGGGCGTGGCCTGCTGCAGCCGCTCTTCGCTGTACCTCTTGCTGTCTTCGGCGGAGGGGGCGGGGCCAGGATGGCCGCCAGGTCCAGGGAGCGGGCGCGCGAAGACACCAGCAGGTCGGTCTCGGGGCGCAGGAGGTCGGTGCGCCCGATGAGCTGCGAGAGGCTGGCCACGCCCAGCCGGGCCATCTCGACGCGCAGCTCCTCGGCCAGCAGGAAGAGGTAGTTGACCACGTGCTCCGGCTGGCCGGCGAACTTCTTGCGCAGCTCGGGGTCCTGGGTGGCCACGCCCACGGGGCACGTGTTCAGGTGGCACTTGCGCATCATGGTGCAGCCCAGCACGATGAGCGGCGCCGTGGACATGGCGAACTCCTGGGCGCCCAGCATCGCGGCCACCAGGATATCGAAGGCCGTGCGCAGCTGGCCGTCCACCTGGAGGACCACGCGGTCGCGGAGGCCGTTGGCCACCAGCACCTGGTGCGTCTCGGCCAGCCCCAGCTCCCAGGGCAGCCCGGCGCCCTTGATGCCGGTCCACGAGGAGGCGCCGGTGCCGCCGTCGTGCCCACTCACGGTGATGTGGGCGGCGCGCGCCTTGGCCACGCCGCTGGCCACCACGCCCACCCCGGCGCAGGAGACCAGCTTGACGCTGATCCTGGCCTCGGGGTTGCTGCAGCGCAGGTCGTAGACCAGCTGGGCCAGGTCCTCGATGCTGTAGATGTCGTGGTGCGGAGGGGGGCTGATGAGGCCCACGCCGGCCACCGAGTGCCTGGTCTGCGCAATCTCGGCCGTGACCTTGTGTCCGGGCAGCTCGCCGCCCTCGCCCGGCTTGGCGCCCTGGGCCATCTTGATCTGCAGCTCGTCCGCGTGCGCCAGGTAGGCGGCCGTGACGCCGAAGCGGCCGCTGGCCACCTGCTTGATGGCCGAGCGCGCGGCCACCTCGGGGCCCCGGAACCGGGACTCGGACTCGCCGCCCTCGCCCGTGTTGCTCTTGCCGCCCAGCGAGTTCATGGCGAGCGCGAGGGCCGAGTGGGCCTCGGCGCTGATGCTGCCCAGACTCATGGCCCCGGTGCAGAAGCGGCGCACAATCTCCTTGGCCGGCTCCACGCGGTCCAGCGGGAGCCCATTGGCAGGAGTCGGGGTAGCGGATGGCCAGCTGGCCGCGGAGCGTGGTGTGCCGGATGGCGCGCCGCTGGGCCTGCACGAACTTGCCGTAGGCGTCCGCCGAGCCCAGCTGGGCGGCCTGCTGCAGCAGCGCCACCGTCTCGGGCTCGTTCACGTGCCGCTCGCCGCCGTGCCGGTGGTGGAAGACGCCTCGGTTCGGCAGCTGCCCTCCTCCTCCTCCTCCAAAGTCCAGCGCGGCCCGCTGCTCCACGTCCTGCTGCAGGAGGGCGAAGGAGGCCCCGCCCACGCGGCTGGGCGTCCCGCGGAAACACTTGTCCACCACGGGCGCGGCCAGACCGACGGCCTCGAAGATCTGGGCTCCCTTGTAGGACTGCAGCGTCGAGATGCCCATCTTGGCCATGATCTTGCGCAGGCCCCACGCCCAGGGCGGCCACGTAGTTGCCCTGGGCCGAGTCTCCGGCAGCGGAGTCTTTCACTGCGCGGACCAGGCGGAGGGCGAGGCGGGGGCAGACGGCGTCGGCGCCGTAGCCCAGCAGCACGGCCACGTGGTGCACCTCGCGCGCCTCGCCAGTGTCCACCAGCAGGGCCACCTGCTGCCTCAGCTTGTGCGCCAGCAGGTGGTGGTGCAGCGCGCCAACGGCCAGCAGCATCGGCACCGCCAGACGACTGTCCTCCTTGGCGCCAATGCTGCTGGCGTCGCTGAGCACGAGGCACTGGACGCCCTGGTCGGCCACCGCGTCCCGGGCCTCGGCGCACAGCTGGTCCAGCCGCTGCTCGAGGCTGTCCTGGATGCCGGGTGCGAAGAGGGCCTCCAGGGTGCGCGAGGCGGGAAAGAGGGCGCAGCGGATGTGGCGTAGCTGGCCGGGCAGTAGGATGGGCTGCGGCAGCCAGAGGCGGCGGCACTGGTCGGGGCCCGGGGCCAGCAGGTTGCCCTCGGGGCCCACGGGGCAGGCCAGGCTCATGACCAGCTGCTCGCGGAACGGGTCGATGGGCGGGTTGGTGACCTGGGCGAAGAGCTGCTTGAAGTAGTCGTAGAGCAGCGGCTGGCAGGCGGAGAGGACGGCCAGGGCGGCGTCGTTGCCCATGGAGCCCAGGGCCTCCTTGCCCCCTCTCGCCATCGGCTCCAGCAGCAGCTCCAGCGTCTCGCTCGTGTACCCGAAGCGCTGCAGTTCCACTGGGTCCGCTGGCTCCGCCTCCACAGGCTCCGCCTCCTCCGTCTGCTCAGGCAGATGGAGCAGGTTGTCGCGGAGCCAGGCGGCCACGGGCCGGCTGGCGGCGATGGTCTCCTTGAGGCTGTCGTCGCGCACCACCTGCCCGAGGAGGGAGTCCACGAGGAGCATGCGTCCGGGCCGGAGGCGGCCCTTGTGCACCACGGAGGCGGGCTCGAGGCGCGGCAGGACGCCCACCTCGCTGGCCATCACGAGCAGGCCGTCGCTGGTCTGGTAGTAGCGCGACGGGCGCAGGCCGTTGCGGTCCAGGATGGCGCCCACGAAGCGGCCGTCGGTGAACGTCAGCAGCGCCGGCCCGTCCCAGGGCTCCATGCTGCACGCGGCCCACTGGTAGAAGGCGCGCCGCTCCGCGCTCATCCCGGCCCCGTCCTGGTGCTGCCAGGCCTCGGGCACCAGCGTCATGACCACCTCGGCCAGGGAGCGGTCGTCACCGCCGGCCCGCAGGAGGAACTCGAGCACGTTGTCCAGGGCGCCGCTGTCGCTGACGTCGCGCTCCACCACGGGGTAGAGGGAGGCCAGCTGGGCCGCCTCGGGGAAGACGGGGCTGCGCATGGAGCCCTCGCGGGCCGCCATCCAGTTGACGTTGCCGCGCAGCGTGTTGATCTCGCCGTTGTGGGCCACCATGCGCAGCGGGTGCGCCCGGCTCCAGCTGGGCAGCGTGTTGGTGGAGAAGCGCGCGTGCACCAGGGCCACCTTGGCCACGAAGGCCTCGTCCCCGAGGTCGCCGTAGTAGCGCCACAGCTGCCGCGGGCTCAGCAGGCCCTTGTAGACCACCACCGCCGGCGACAGGGAGCACATGTAGAAGCCCGGTGGCGGCGTCTCCTCCGAGCCGCTGGGTGGCCCACTTGCGCGCCCAGAACAGCCGCTGCTCAAAGGTCATCGCCTTCTCGGAGTCCTGTGCCTCCGCCGCCTTGAGGGCCACAAAGACCTGCAGGACCAGGGGCTCCGAGGCCAGGCCCACGGGGCCCAGGCACGAGTTGTCGGTGGGAGGGCGGCGCCAGCCCAGCACCCGCAGGCCGCACTCCAGCGCCAGGGCCTCGAAGTCACTCCTCACCTTCTTCTCCGACGACTCGGCCTGCAGTCGGTGGAGGAAGACCAGGCCCGTGGCGTAGGCGCCCTCTGGCGGCAGCTCGAAGGAGACGCTCTGCGCGTACAGCTGGTGCGGCACCGACAGCAGCACCCCGGCGCCATCTCCCGTCACGTCTAGGAGACAAGAGTCAGCAGAGTCAGCATCGGCAGACTCGAAGCGGTCACTCACCGTCGCAGGAACAGGCGCCCCGGTGGTCCATGCGGCTGGACATTGTGCGCGCGTCCACCAGCAGCTGGTGGCTCCGGACGCCCTTCAGGTTCACCAGGAAGCCCACGCCACCTGTGAGAAAAGTCAGTCAGAGTCGGACAGAAGGGAAGAGACAGCTCGGGACTACTCTACTCACAGGCCTCGTGCTCGAAGCTGACCCCGGGCCACAGGGGAGCCTTGGCGGCCATTTCCGCGTACATGTCTGACCCCTTTTCCACCGTCTCCCCATCTCTGTCCCCGACTGGCCCCTGGTCATCTGTGACCATGGTGCCTCTCCTGGTGGCCGGACGAGGGTTTGTACGTAGATGTCGCTCCTCGCTCTCTCTCTCTCCTTCCCTTTCCTCTGCTCTGTGTGTGTTGTTGAAGTTGTCAAAGAGTAGAGAGCGACGATCGATTCGTGTGTATTTGTCTTGGACGCTAACGGCAGCGGCGTGACCTTGAACAGCTACGAGACAGGTCGCGATGGTCCGCTCTGAATGACTTGACTATATGGAAGACTATGGAAGTCGTAGTAGAAGAAGAAGAAGTAGTAGTAGTAGAATACCTGGACAAGATAGGAGACAAGAGAAAGTGACAATGAGTGAGTCGTATACTGGGGAGCACGTGATCATTACGAGGCACTAAAGTGAGCGAGAGAGACAGCGATAACTGGGACAGTGGGCCACTCTGTTTGCTGATCACCATCTCCTACAAACAGCGGCCATCACGTGACGGAGTAACAATAATAACAACATCACTCACCCAACTCAACTGTGTGTGTGTGAGTGTGACCTTTCGAGTTGCACACTCGAGACGAACTCTGTAGCAGTGGATGGTCTCTGCTCGTCAAAGACACAGTTGATTCTGATTGGCTTGCTGATGATCACAGACTCGTCGTGTCGACTGAAGAGACACACTATGTTCAGTGTGTCCAATGTGTGTGTGTGTTGTCGACGCTATATTATCACCCAGACGCTTACGTTAAAACAAGATCCAAAACACAGGGAAGGGAACGGTTGCTGCAAATAGAGTGAGGAGAGAGAGAGAGAGGGAGCGAAAAGGGAAGAGGAAGAGCGAGAGAGAGAACGAAGTAGAAAAGCTGCGCTGTCGGTACTAAGAGGGAGAGAGAGAGAGAGCGAGAGTAGAACGCGAACTGTGCCTGAAAGAATTTTGTGCCGTATCCTGTCGCTGCTGCTGAGTCCACATAGACGGTGGCGCCACCGCCGCTGCAACCGCTGAAACACTGCGCACTCCTTCTTTAAAACAATCTTTTTATTATTTTCATAGATTTTCTCTCTCTCCATCCCTCCCTTTCTCTCTCTCTCTCCTGGCAATGTATACACAACAAATCCCGTCCTCATTAACATCATGGGCTAGATTAGTATCATTATCGTTAGGTAGCCAGGGACACAGAGTGCTCCCACCTTTATCTACTTGTTTGTCTGCGATCTGAATTACATAATGCACTTCCACTAGTGATTAGAGAGAAAGAAAGAGACAGAGAAGGGGGAGAGAGGAGAGCGACCCGTGACACTATTGTTATCTTTTTTTACACACGCAACATTTAATTCGAAGAGATAAGAGCGAGAGAGAGAGGGGGAGAGAGACTACCTGCAGATAGAAGTACACAGAGAGATTGTTGCTGGGTGCCTAGAGCTGGGCCACTATCAGAGGCCGAAAGGGTCCTTGCTGTTGCTGCTGAAGCTAGTGATGCTGTTGCTGAAGGCGTTCGTGTTGCCGCTGCTGAAGTTTGCGAAGCTGTTGCTGCTGCTGATGCCAGCCATCAGGGCTTGCTGCTGCTGCTTGCTGTTGTTGCATCGTCGTCGTCGTCGCCATCGTCAGAGGCTGAAGACTGCTTGACTTGACTAAGGAGGAGGCGGAGGAGAAAAAGGAGGCGGAGGAAGGCTGACTAGCCACGCTGCTGGTGGCAACTGCTCCAAAGTCGGGCTGCCACGAGGGGGCGCAGGAGGAGGAGGAAGAGTGGTTGGCCGACTGGATGGCCGCCATGGGCAGCCCGCTGTTCCGGCTCTTGCTCGCGGCCCCGAAACTCTGCTTCCCGCCGCCGCCACTTCTTAGAGTGCACACACGGAGTAGTCGATTTGATAGAGAGATAGGGAGCAAGAAGAGAAGAGGACGCGAAGGAGAAAACGAGAACAGGAAGAAAAAACGAAAAAAAGAAACGTAAAAATGTGAACCAAAGAGCGGCGCTAAGGGGAGGGGTGGGAATTACTTTTTGAAGCTGGGCCCGTTGATGTCCAGGTTCTGGGCCAGGCTGGCCAGACTCGAGTCCAGGTCTCCGGTGATCATGGAGGAAGGGACCGCTGTCGTCGCGGATGCAGCTGAAGGTGCCGCAGGTGGCGCTGCGGCAGGAATGTTGTTGCTGAGGTTTGGCTGGCCCGGTCTCTGGGGCTGCAGCACGTCGGCAAAGGGACTGTTGCTGCTGCTGACACTGCCACCGTTGGGCACCATCATGTCCGCAAAGGGGTTCAGGGACACCGCCACCGGCTCTGGGCCAGCGGCAGCCTGGTCAAAGAGTTGCAGGATGTCGTCCTTTGGCCTCGAGGAGTCTGGCTGTTGCTGTGGCTGCTGCAGGTCGTCGTTGCTGGTGTCCAGGAAGGGGTTGAAGGCTGCAGCCGCGGCTGCTGCTGCAACAGCTGCCTGGGCTGGCGGAGCCGGCATCATGGGCGGCACCGCCTTGGGCAGCCCTGTGGTGGCGTGCTTTTCCTGCCGAGACAGAGACAAAGACAACGAGAGTCAGGTATGTGAGACAGACAGAGACTAGAGAGATTACGCGAGAGGAGGCATGCTGCTGCTGCTGCTGCAGATCTGGCCACAGTTCCTGCTGCCACGAGAAGCTTCCCGAGTGTCCCGCGCCTTGACTGCCGCCACCGAGACTTTCAAACTGAACACAACCCAGAGATGACCCGAACGAACAGAAAACATGCACAGAGAACGGAATAACAGAGAGAGGGAGAGAAGGAAGGAAGGGGGCAAACCTTGAGCTGGTGCATGAGGGCGGCCTCTTCGTCCAGGGCCTTCTTGACCGGGTCGTTGCCGGCGCCGCCACCGCCACTGGGGGCGGCCGGGCTGCTCTGGGCCTGCTGTTGCTGCTGCTGCTGCCGCGCGTAGGAGGGGTCTATGGAGACCAGGTGCTGCTCCAGGGCGTCCAGCAGGGAGGAGGGCGCGCGCGTCAGGTCCGGGATGTCGCCCTTGTCGATGCCCACCAGCTCGGCGGTCTTCAGGAACTCGGCCACGCGGTCCATGCGCACCAGGAACTTCTTGTACAGGTCCAGGGCCTCGCGCGCCTGCCGCTTGTTCATCTCGAAGTACTTCTCCAGCAGGTTGATGGTGGCGTCGTTGTAGCACGCGAACAGCCTGATGAGGTCGCGGAAGAGGAGCATGAAGGCGGCCCGGATGACGCCGTTGCTCAGGTCGCCCGGAGCGCAGTCAAAGTCCAGCAGCGCGTCTATCTGGCCCTGGAGCGTGGGCACCGTCTTGAGCAGGCGCTCGGCCGGCATGGTGCGCAGGCTGCCGGGGTCCCCCTTGCCGCGCTTCATCTTGCAAAAGTCGAAGGCCAGCGCCCGGTAGGCCAGGGCCTTGTCGTTCAGGTACTTGGCGTACCGGCGGATGAAGGTGGACATGTCGTAGCCCTTGACGCCCTGCTTGTCCAGGAAGCTGGTCAGCTGGAAGTTGCTGGCGTTGCCGCTGCTGCTGGCCAGGTACTGCGTGAAGCGCTCGTTGCCGTAGCACATCAGGTGGTGCACCGTGACCAGGGCCTTGAACACCACCACCCAGCTCTGGTTCTGGCCCGTGCGCTCGATCAGCAGGTTGGCCAGCTGCGGCACGCTCACGTTCGGCTCGTGCGTGCACTGCAGCAGGTCTGGACACGGAGGAAGCAATCGTCAGTTAGTGAGACAACACCACTAGTAGTACAATATACTCACAGTCGAGGTGCTTCTTCTTGGGCCCCATCATCTCCTCGGTGGTGGCCTTGCAGACCACGCGGGCCAGTCCCTGGCCCGCCAGCGCGTACCGGGCCGCGTTCAGCCGGTCGTTCAGGGTCTGGCCACTGCCTCCGCCTCCTCCGCTGGACGCCGCGTTCAGTGACGATGCCATCTTCTCCTCTTCCTCTTCTTCTTCTCACCCACTGACCCGATGCTACACTTACTCACCACTCAAACAGTGAAGACAGAGAGAAAGACAGGTGTTGGTGGTGGTGGAGGAGGATAATCGAGAGAGAAAGAGAGAGAGAGAGCTGCTGCAGAAACACCTCTTTCTGAGTCTCTAGTGTTGTTTTGCTCTGAAAAATGGCGAAGTGTCACAGCGAGCTACTACTATTTCGCTGCAGCCAGCGCCACCTGGCGGCGCTTCCTCCGTTCTTCCCACTGCTGCTACTCTGTTGTGTGTTGCGTCTCTCACTTTCCGCCGTGTTCATAACAACAACAACAACAACAATAGCAGCGACATGTCCTTTTTCACGGGAAGCCGGAAAGAGTATTCCCACGACGACTATATCCGGAAACGGGGGCTCCAGCCACGCAGACCCTCGGACGCCAGGCAGCAGCAGCAACCACAACAACAACACCACCAAGCTGCAACAGCTGATCCGTCCGCCGAGCAAGCCGGCAAGTCCGTCGAGTGGGTTCTGGTCGAACCCAGGACATTTATCCTGCAAGCGGCCCGAGGTCCGGTGGCCAAGGACAAGAAGGTCCAGACCAGCACCACCAATCCCAGTGACCGGCACTGACACCGTAGTTCACGATGGTTCCATAGCTGGAGAAGAGAGCCCTCTGCCCTGCAAGTGTGGCCTGAAGAAATAGAATTCACACATCGTCACCATGGAAACGAGAGCACAATCTGGTTACCAGAGCTTCCCGACAGCACCGCAGTTCGGTCTTCTTTTGAAAACTCAATCAAATTTCGAATCAGTGATGACATTAGCTGTGTGCATTCAAACTCGAGGACGCCAACTGACACTAATGGAAATGACTTTTTTCTCCCAAAATGTCATGTCGCCTGCCTTCACTATCGAGATCTCTCTCTCCCCTCTTTGCGTCAACACTACTCACTAGAGAGCAGCGAAAGGATGACGGCAGAAAAAAGTTAATTGCCACAGTTGAACAAGGTGTGAGTCTGAGAAAGAAACACTGACATTTTTTTGTTTGCTTGTACAGCACAACTTGTTCTGAGCGTTTGAAATTTAAATACATATCTCGCATCATCTTACTCTGTTTTGCAATTCCCGTCAAGAACTTTACCCGTTGGAGACAGAAAAGGCGCCTAAGCAAAAGTAGGTCTGGCCGCTAACGTTTCTTCTCTCAAGGTCTCGAGCGAATTCGGTTGGAGAGAGGGAGCGAGTGACAGGAGAGAAGAGCGGAGAGAGAGAGAGGGAAAGCGAAAAATACCAACTATTGTTGGATTATGTTTCGTAAACCAATTTAAATTAACACTGCAGTCTGATCAGTGGAAACAAGCCGACATTAACGCATCCGATGCGACACGACGGCGCCGTCTCTTCCTTCGCTCTCTCCCCCTCTCTCTCTCCCTCTCTCTCTCCCCCTCTACCTAGCGCTCGCTTGTCTCGCTCTCTCCCACTCTCTTTAGCGCTCTCTCGCTTTCGTGTCGGCACGTTCCGCGAGACACATGCGGAGGAGCGATCGTTCGCGGTGAGCTTGAGTGAACTAGTCACGGAGAGAAGAGAGCGAGAGAGAGGGAGAGAGTGAAAATGCTTCCGCTGGCAGCTCTGCACTCTGTTTCCAGTTAATTCACGTGCCACCACCGATTTACTTCAATTAGCCGAGAGAAGGAAAGTGAGTGAACATGGCGTCCAGTCCGGAAGACACGAGTGTCATGGTCAACCGGAGCCTGAAGCAGCATCAGCCCCAGAACACCTGCCAACGAGGAAGGGAAGAGGCTCTGGTTAACCAGGTTCCCAGTCATCAGTTGCATCATTTGTCAGCTCAGTTTCGCACCAAGTCGCTCATTGGCCAGCAACACCAGAACCAGCCCGCAATAATAGAACTCGATGGCCTGGAGTTGGACAGCAGTTCGTGCACGAGTGACACTCACAGTCAGCCGCCGCAGTGGGCCAACTCCTCGGCCGCCTCTCCTCATCTACAACTGAATCAACAGGTGTTCCACCACTTGCTCAACACCGACTATGGGTTCGTATATTGTTCTTTCTCTTTCTGTCGTCTATCTGTATCTTACAGCCATGTTGTTCTGGTCTCTCAGAGCTCGATTTATTATTCCCGTGACAAATTGCGCAACGCAACTGTTTAGTCGAGGCAGAGAGAGAGAGAGAGAGAGAGAGAGAGAGCGGCTGACCTTGAGTGCTCGTCATGTGTTTGTGATACTCTCTCTGCCGTTCATGTCTGCTCTCTCTCTCTCTCTCTCGCACTTCCTTCTATGTTTATCTCGAGAGCGTACAGGCACGAAAAATAATGAAGAAGAGGAGAGGCTGCTAATTGTCTCACTGTACATTTTTAGTGATCCGTGTCCCTTGTCTCCTCTCTTGTTTGCAGTTCAAAGACACCCGCAGCAGCCCAGTACGCCACCAACGGCAGCGGCGGCAACAACTGCCCCGAGAACTGGGCGCTGAACAAGATGACCAAAGACGAGGACATTAGAATTCGAGGCAATAAGAGGGTGAGTGTCCCCAGGTGGACTCCGAGAGGTGTCATCATGTCTATCTTGTCTTGCCGCCACCAGGACCCGCTGGTGCACCGGATCACCGAGAAGCAGCGCCGGGACAAGATGAACTCGTGCCTGTCTGACCTGAGCCAGCTGATTCCGGTGCACTTCCTCAACCGGAAGAGCGGAGGTCGCATCGAGAAGATTGACATAGTCATCATGGCCATCGAGTACATCAGCGAGCTGAAGAAGATGCACGACGGCGCCTTCGCCCGGGGCTTCTTTGCCGGCCTCACGGAGGCCATCAGGTATGCCAAGGAGCAGGAGGGGCGCAGTGGTCAGGGTCAGGGTGACCAGGAGCAGGAGGGCAAGCCCAGTGCCGGTCTGTCCAGGCACATGAACAGCATCATCAGCAAGCAATTGTCGTCGGCCAGCGACTGCCAGCTCGTCGCCGTCAACTGCAGTGACAAGGTCAAGACGAACAGTAGTAGCGCCGTTATGGGCCGACAGCTCAGCTCGGCCAGTGACACCTTGACAGGTCACTGTCGCGCCGACATCGAAGTGGTGGACTACGATGTGGACGACGAAGTGACGGCCATCTTGCCCCCAAAGAGGTTCTGCGCCGACTCGCCTCCCTCTATGGTTCGCACCTCGAGCATCGGGTCCTCCTCCGGTAGCAGCCAGGAGGCTGGCGGCGGCAAGGCCGGCAGTGGCTCGCAGCCGCCAACGAAGGCGCGCAGCGGAAGTTGCCCCCAGAGCCCGGGCCACGGGTACAAGAAGCAAATGAAGGAGCGCTTCATGTCCTCCTCCTCTTGCAGCACCCAAGCACCCGACAAGGGCGTCTCCATCTACGTGGACTCTGCCTTCGACCTTTCCAACGACTCGGCCACCGCCGGCGCTGCCGCCGACAAGCTGCCCCTGCTCACTGCTCCGTCTCCGCCGCCGCGCGTGCCCTCTACCTGCTCTCAGTCGCCGCCACCGCCGCCATGTTCACCGCTACTCAAGATATTTGGTGACAGCCAGGCGGCGGCATTTGTTCTGCATCCCAGTAAAAAGTATTACATGCCAACCTTCTTCGACTCGTCGCTGTCGAACACGATAGCCCAAGAGGCGGCCGCCGACCCCAAGGGCTCCCTCGGCCACGTGATTCATCCTGTGAACATTTGTGTTGCCTTTATCTCGCCCGACTCGGACCCGCTCAACCCCAGCGACCGCCACTCGTTGAGTCCCTGTTTCCTGTGACCCTGTCTTTTTTCAAGGCCATGGTCAGCTCTCTCAAGAGAGCAAGAACCGCCATTTTTGTCTGATAGCCACAGAGAGGAGAGCGAGAGAGAAATTATATAAAGTATATTTTAACATTGCAGTTGCTATGAAGCAACAGGACGCCATTGTACAGGAAGTGATATATGTATATTCGAATGCATCGATCTGCGCTGACATGTACTGTCCAGGGACAGACCGAATGTAGTTCGAGCATTTCGTAATAAAATATGGAAAGTTTCTAGATCATTCTGTAGTCCATTAATGTACCTTTCCACAGGCTGAAATACCAGATAGGCTACGACGTCACACTTACTCTGAAATACATGTAGGCAGATAAGAGTATGATTAGGTACACTGTACGAGCTATATTGATCTCTCTCTCTTCCCCTTCGCGCTCTCTCGCTCTCTCTCTCTCTCTTCCTTGATTGACAACAACCGTCACAAGGACTGATTACGAAAGCGAATCACGTGTTGTTGCGCACACATGCGATGCACGTTTTCTGGATGTCTCTCTCTCCCTCTCCCTCTCTTCCTACTACTTACAAATGTATAAATCATCGTTGCCTTCGGCTTCTACTTCGAAATGCCAGCTTCAGGTGGAGACGGGTGAGAGGAAGAGAGCGACAGAGGAGAGGAGAGAGAGAGACTTCGGAAACCCTGTACGGTTTCCGTCAAGGCTGCAAAACATTTCTCAACACTCTCTCTTATTTTTGTTGAAAGTTGAGCAATGTCTAATTGACATTCTAAATTCACTTCTAATCAGCAGCTTTAACGGGCTTGGCCTTCAAGAGGAATGGAAAGTTCGAAATGCTCTTGATGTCACAAGTCTCAAGACACTTGTTTTCTGTATCGCTCTCTCTCTCTCCCTCTCCTTCCCTCGAGAAGACGCAACTAGTTGGAGTGCCTTCCTTTCAATTTAAAGGCAATTAGTAAATAGGTGTGTTACGGAAATGAGACATTACACGCATAATAGTCAAGTTGACTCAGCTGTTGCTTGCATAACCCAGTTTCCGTCTCCGATGGCAAAGGGGTCGCAAATTAAATTTAGGCATTTTAAAACATGCAGTCAACTAGGTGGTTGACGCTGGTTAGTTTCCTGATCCTTAATCCAGTTGACTCGAGTACAACTCCGTCGGTTGATGTGAAGAAGGATACTCTGACTGGAACTAAATCGGGAACGCGAACGGAAACGTTCCGAGGTTACTTGGCCTTCCTCCTGCTCTGCGGTAAGCTGAACCGGATTAAGCGGATTGCAATTTAGAGTCTTGATCAAACAGAACCGGACAGCTATTGCATTCCAATGGAAACAAAGGCCAACCTGATCCAGTGCCTGGAAAGTGGTTCGTCAATGGCTGCCCTTCACTTGTATCGCCAGTGCACGGGACACGGCAGTGTCACGTGTGACGATCAGCCAATCACGCGCACAATTAAGACTTGCCTCAAACTGCAAACCGGTTCCGGGAATCTGATTACCGACGCTTCGAGGCAGTGCATCAGAGACAAAGTCACTCTAGGACATTTGGACTGCTACCGAATCAACTCGAAGCTCAGGCGACATGGTCACTCTTTATGGTCACACAGAAAATACCACCACCAGGGGCCGCATTTTCCGAATATGATGTCGTTGTTCACTACGCCGACAAGTGGTCCGAATTTCGGTCAAAGCAATAACAACAATCCATTTGTGAATGCAAACTACGGCCAGCAGCCAGTGAGCAGTCAATTCGGTCAACATCCACTTGCCATTCCAAATCCCCAGATTGCCAGTCCGGTGGCCAATCAGTATCCGGTCAATCCAAATTTTGCGCCACTTGGGAACCCTGGTGTAGGTCAAGTGAGGCCCAACTTGTCAGTGTTTCCCCTTTTCCACCCGTTGCCACCTTACGAGGTGCAGCCCATTGGTTATCCGCCACGTGACGTAAATCAGGGCCCTGATCGCGATGTGAATCGCCAGAAAGAACTGGATTACAGTGACGAGAGCGACGACGGAGATCGAAGCGGCGACACTGGCGACCGACGGAGCCGAGGAACTCTGGCGCCGAGGAACCGGAACCGGATTCGCAGTCCGCCGACTCGCAGGACTCGAGTAGCCCATTCGACCAGCACAGAGGTGACGACGGTTCGCAGTCGCGTTATTTATGGTTCGAGAAGAACGAGAAGCAGCACCGTTGCCACTGAACCGTCCACCGATGGGTTCGATGGACAGCTTGAAGACTTTGAGTATGGCGATGGCTCTGATTGATTACCGACCAGCGGGCTAAGTGACAGCTGCACAATTAAAGTGACTATTTACAGATATATACAAGAACCATTACATAGGAACATCAATTAGGCAGTCAGTGGAGCAGTCCGTGAGTTGTAGACTAGAGAAAATGGCGCCTGAGTGCCATTAGTGTTAATGGTGGCCATCGACAGGACCACTGAACCATTGCTAGATATTCGACTTGATCTGGTTTGATTCGAGGTGTCCGTGGACGACGAGCTGAATACTTGCTCATTGGCTTGCTTGCAGTTCGATGGCCTCGGGCTGAACACAAACTGACACTTCATTATTCGGAAACTGTTGCGAATGTTCTTGTACAGTTTCCTGTGGAGCTCGGTCGGCGCCGCCAGTGTGTAAATGATCGGATTTAGGGCCGAGTTGACAGGAAGCACGAACACAATCAGCCAGGCATTGATTGCGGCTATTAGTTGGGAAACAGAGAGAAAACAATTGACAATTCGTTCGAAAGGCACGCCCTGTTGACTTACGGTTAATTGGATATTCGAGGAAGGCTATGATCTTGATAACTATAATTGGCAGCCAGCAAAGACAATCAGTGAACACAATAAAAAACAACCTGGCTGCCAGGACGGCGTCTTCTCTCTTCGTTTCCTGACAAAAAGGTCTCGACAACTTCCGGTCCGCCTTAATGGTCAAGAACATCCGGATGTACAAGTAAATGATTATCATGACGGCAGGAAAATTGATGCCCAGAAATACGACGGCTGAATATTCCCAGCCTAAGAATTTTTAGAACATGTCCAGAACATTCGAAAAATATAGAGGTCGTAGAGAAAGTAATCCGATTAAATCGAGAAAAAGGACGACTTGAAAGTTTACCCGTAGTAAAGGGGTCATCGATGTGCAGTGGAAAGCAGAGACCACTTGACCCATAAAAGACATTGTGGCCCGTCGTTGACCAGTGCAGTAAAGGGTAGGCGGCCATTAAGCTGGACAGCATCCAGGCTGCAATTAGATTTATCTTTGCGCTAGGTGGCGTTACTACACGAAAATTGGCCGTGATGCAGCGGTATCTTTCAATGGTTATCAGGGTCACAATTAGCACCGATAACTCGGATGACAACATGGCCAGGAATCCCTATATCAAGCCCATGTTAAACGGAGCAGTGAGTACTGGTTTCCGTTTCCTATTAGTTTAGGACTTACTATGAACGAACATTGCCTGCACGGTCAAGATTTCAAGTGGTCAGTGTCAGATTACAGGGCATCGGATTTCAATCTTACCAAGATGACATCCACTGCAGAGCATGTTGACTGTAGTTCCCTTCGTAGGCTAGATCGTTGAGGCCAATGGCCAGTAAATAAATTCCCATCAGGAAGTCGGCGGCTGTAATTCGAGAGAAATGTTGGGTAAGAATAATCTTGTAAGGAAGGCGGTGGACATGTTACCGGAAAGATTCTGCACAAAGAGCGCCAAAATGGCGTCTTCCTTTGTCGAGATGGACCTCCATGCGAAAACTATGATGTTTCCTAGACAGTTATGATTGTGTAATGTACTCCGTTAGCAACTGATTTCAATTAACCCACCCGAACACGTAACCAGAGCAACTAGCCAAACTGATTTCTTCAGAATCTGATGGAATAGCAAGTGCTGAGTAGAGGAGAGTCCATCATTGTGAGGACGACATACACGCACTCTGAACTCAACTGATTAGTTAATTAAATCATTAGAGACAAAGTTGATTACTCACCTAGGTGCGAACATGCAGTAACGAAATTTCTTGAAATAACTTGAAAAAGCATCAGAAAAGAAGAGAAAAAATTTGAGGGACCGTTTTAAAATTGCCAATCAGTTGTTTACTCACATGTGAGTCAGCTTTTTGTTTGCCGAAAAATGGCGCTTGTCAATATTATTTATTAGGACGTGTGTTAGATTGAGCGATTTCAAGTTGATCAGACTGTGGAACAATGCCACCGGAAGTTCTGACATGAGATTGCCACTGAGGTCGCTGATTGAATGACAAAGAGGTTGGTTCATGGCTTTCGATGTGTTAAATTCGACTCACAGTTTCTTCAAATTGCGAAGGTGTACAAATGTTCTGGAATGGATGCTTCGAATATGGTTGAGTCCCAAATCAAGTTCGGTTAGATTGGAATGGTTCGAGAAGGCATTTACATCTATCCGTTGTATCTCGTTGCTGCTAAGTGTTCTATAAGCCGAGTTAGAACTTGGCAGAGACAGCATATGTTCGATTTGGCTAGACAACCACTTACAGTGTTCTCAGTTGGAATAATTGTCTCAACAGCAAAGAGTCAACCACCGTAATCAAATTGTTGCTCAAGTCACTGAAAATGGGTGATTCGCTTAATTGCTAGACACTGAACATTAGAAGTGACACTTACAGCCAGGTCAAAGATTCTAGGCGAGGGAATGACTGATGTTCAGTGGTCAACAAGTTTCCTGAAAGGTCACTGGACGGGCAAGCGTAGGCCGTTGGCCGGATTTAGTACATGGCCAGGGATTAAACAATTAGCATTGATTGCTGACTCACATGAAGTTTAATCTTCTTGTTTGTGCGAAGACATGCAAGTCTAAATGGTGTAACCTGTTGCTCCCTAAGTAGCTGCAAACAACTGAGTTAATTCAGTTGCCTTGCATACCTTTCGGTGCCATTTTATTCTCAACTTACATCTTGGTTAAACTGCTCAGACCAGAAAATGCCTCTGGATGAATGTAATCGAGTAAATTGTTGGCTAAGTAACTAGGAGGAGACAGGTGGTTAATGTTTCAAGAACCAGAGTCGAGATTTACTAACAGTCTCTTCAACTTGCTCAGTGACTGGAATGTCTCAGATTCAATTCTTGTCAGCTTGTTTCCCCGAAATGAAACAACACTCAGATTACCGTACTGGTTGATCACGTGACTGTCAATCACTTCGATGGCATTGAACTCCAAGTTCCTTAACAAACAAACAAAAAAAGTTAACCAGTAACTAACCAAGTTCACTGAATCGAAGGCAAGATGTACTCACAAGATGCGAATAGTGTCACTCAGTCCAACGGGAATGGCGGTCAAATTGCTGTTCTTGCAAATGATGGTCTCATTATGCTGAGTGTAACACGGACAGAGTCCATCTACAAGATCATCAAAGCCTGCCGACACGATGTAAAGAGGGACAAAAATGTGTCACGCAAGAAGCCGATTAACACTTTCATGTGAGTCTCACTCACTGCAATTCAAGTGATAGCGAGCCGGACCCTTGGCGGCCAAGATGGCGCCGTTACTCTGCCTGATTGCTGCTCGGCTGTGATGGTCAATGACATTGGGCGATATGTCCACTAAAATATTCGAAAGAAGGAGGAGCAAATGGAATGGATGTCGATAAGTAGCAAACATACCACAGCGCTCTTCGTCCTCGCCATTGGGACAGTCCTTTGTACCATCGCAATGTTTATGTCGGTCTATGCATATGACATTACTTGACTCGCTGGTTCGCTTGGAGCATGGAAATTTCATCGTTGGGCAAACTATATTCATATCGTATTGGAGAAATAGGCAAACATATTACGAAAGGGGAGTTCGATATGTGGCTTCAGTTGTGAAAGTAATGTTTTGCAAATATCTGCGAGCAACTTGTCCTGTCATTTGTCATATTGAAGAAATGAGAAGACTACTCTCATTTCTCAAAATTTCACCATAATGGGCATCTATTTATAAATATATTTATATATGTTAAAGCCCTCGAAAGGCCATTACACGGAAAGCGGATATAGAAAGATAGGAACATAAATTCGGGGACCGTTTCTGTATATCCGCAAAGCTTAGACAATGAAAGGTTTCTGTGGATGCGAAGTGCACTTGAAACTGTCGCTGAATGTATCGTAAATATGCATCACGTTCAAGTTCTCAGTGTCAGCGTTGTTTGCTACGAAACTGCAATACTGGTCCGAGTTCATTGCCTCTAGGTTTAGGGCTCACTTCGAAGTGGAACTGTTCAAACAATGGCCGAACTTTGCGAATGAAAAACCTGCGTCAGATAGACTTTGACCTGAAACTGTCACAAATAGAACTATTTTCATATATTCTAGTCAAGTCTCAATATTGGTTGGTTTTTCCATCACTTCCTTCGTAGTTTTGAACCTTTGGCTATCAAGTCATCTCTCGCTCTCTCTCTCTCTCCCTTCCCCTCTCCCTTCTCTCTCAGCGACTAGACACATTTAGCGAGAACGCCAACGTCAAGCTGTTTGGCCCCGTTTTCAGTGACGCTGGGAAGAGTGAGAGGAGGAAGTACGATAAAATATGATATTAGTTTCACAAGTAACAAGTGTTCAGCGATGCCATGTGTTGCTCTAGTGTCATCATTATGGAAAATGGCGGCCATCGAGAGAAAGAGAGGGGAAGATAAGCTATCACAATGGCCTACTTGCGTGTGAGATAGGGAACAGCTGTTGTAGCCAATTAAAGGGCAGGTCAATGCCTAGCTAATGCCGGAAACGGAAGGACACTACGTTTCTGGCTTGTGTCTGGGGAAGATGGCGATCAAGTCATGCCCCAGCATATGGAGCATCTAATTAACCCAATTCAAGTTGAAAAGGAGTCATTTAAACGTGCTTGCGGTGCAAAGTTCTTAGAACGGTTCAAGTTTCAACCAAATGTCACAAAGCAAACATTTCTCTCTCTCTCTCCCTTCCTCTCTCCCTCTCGCTCTCTCAAAATGTGTCATTCTAGAAGCTACGACATTCTTGACACATATTGCGCAATCGGGTTCACGGAGCTTACCGTTGATTACTTCGCCAGCATCCTGATTAGCGGTTTGAATGGTGTCCAGATCACCTAATTGCTGCAATTGAGTGTAAACCAGTAGAAGAGGAACCACGATGAAGAGTGTCAACAAGACGAGTCCGAAGGACAGACCGCAGCAAAGTTGAGACTTCATCGTCAATGCTAATCCGGTTCGTGAAAGTTCGCAATCAACTGATTATCGGGACTGCAATTAGGCATTCACTGTTGCCGCGGTTCTCTGATTGCCACAGGTTTGGAAGTTTACGTCGAACACAGTTCTGAAAGTTCTTTGCTTGGACAAAGTTCAACACGTTCACCCGTCGCCCGGAAACTTGGCTGGGACGAGAGGGAGGGGACGAGAGAGAGAGGGAGAGGAAAAAGGGGAAAGGCGAGACACCTACTTTTGTGTAGTAAGTAGACACTCGTGCACACATACCATCAATTAATCACTTACAGCTAATTAGTGAGCGGCAAATAGAGAGCGAGAGAGAGAGAGAGAGCAAAAAAATCCGTCAACTCATTTATTAACTTCGTCAGCTCGAAAAGTTGACATCATTCGACTAGTTATTCTAAATGTCCAAATTAGTTCTACTCATACTGAGTATTAGTTCTATCGACAACAGCTTCCTCGGAACACAGGGAACCAGATACAGCGGCAAAGTTGAAAGGCGAGAATTACATAACTATTTTTGTTGGCCAAAGAGGAAAAGGATTGGAGTTACTCTAGCAAACTTTTTCTGGGCAAGTAGAGAGCGAGAGAGAGAGGGAGAGAGAAAAAAGAGAGAAACTGCAAAGTCAAGTACTGGCAACTGCTCAGTAATGTACTAGAACTCGAAGTGAAAGTGTACAACGGAGTCTAGCGTAACTATAGTACATTGCGACTGGCTCGTCTCTCTTTTCTCTCCCTCTCCCTTTTCCGCTCTCGCTTTCTCGCCCTCCCTCTCTTGCTAGCTATTGAATTGCGCGTACGTAACACTTGCGGCACACAACTGTGACCTGAAAAATGCGCTTTTCCAGAGAGGGAAAGAGGCAGAGAGGGAGAGAGGTGAATAGAGGGAGAGAGAGAGCGAGGGGAGAGATGTAGCTTGCTGAGGCCGTTGTTTCCTCTTATTTTGCGCCACATGAATTGTACTATATAGTGCTAGACTTGATTCTGTTTACCTGTCACGTTAAGCACTTATGAGCATATTCGAGAGGGAGAGGGAGAGAGACAAAGTTTTGTAGTTTATTGGGTTAAAGCAAAGTGTATGTCATACTGGAATTGCCTTTTCTGAATGTGCGGCATGATCATTTTTTCTACTTTAGCAACAAAAATAAACCAGAGCTGTTTATAGCTCAAAAGTAAAAAACTCCGCCAAACAGTTCATACGGTGTATATTATTGCAACAAAAATGCTAACTACACGCACTGAGTACATTAAGAGAGACATAGAGTTGCCATGTCAATCAAGTATGCTCGAGCGATCTGGTGAGTGATCGACATTGGCATCGAACTGTTCACCCTTGTACGTCGATAATTGAGCTAAAACAGAAAATTAAATCTGATTTACTGCAAAGTAAATTAAATCTTGCAGACCGCACTAAGAAAACGGTCCCTGGGTCACTTTTAGCGTCTCGTTTGTTGTCGTCAGCGAATGCACAGTTTGTGCTTGCATTTGCCGTTTTAATTGTCGTTAAATATTTGGTTTAGTCATTCATGTCATCGGCACGAGAACATGATCTGTAAGAACAGCTGAAACATTAAGACGTAACGATGAGCTGGTAAGTGTTAGAACACACCTTTTTGGCAAACAGTGCCAAATGTCGCTTATTTCTGTAGCTGCGCACTGGGAGTCACAATCAGTTAAACGGGAATATTTTGCATTTCAATAATACAATTATAATTGGCTTGTGAACCTTTGATCTCACGTTTTACTTATCTTGTCTGTACAGGAATCTCTTTCACAGAAAAGGGTCTGTGCCTAGAGGCAGCTCGGCATTTATGGGAACAGCCACCAGCTCGTCGGCTCCTCAGAAAGATTCGAACAACGAGGTCAACAAGCACGCTGAGAAACTGTTCGAAGTTGACATGTCAGCTAGTAAGATGAAGAAGGAAGCCAAGAAGCTAAATGAGTGCATCATTGCTCTGAACAGGTAAGGGCCAGTCTTGTCGAAGTGTGAAAGCTTATACTGTTTTTTTTCTGAATCGAAAGAACACAGTGCAAGTTAACGGACGACCTCTCGAATAGTAGTTTGTGTCAACAGTATGAACCAAATCTCAGAGCCATCACCGAAGAGTGGCATACTTTCAATCGACAATTAACTAATTGCTCGGACGATCTGAGTTCCAACATACAAAGAACTGTTCTAGAACCCACTAAGAAGCTCCAAGGAACGTACAAAGATGTGAAAGCAGTGATCAAAAAGCGCGATCAGTATCAACAAGAAATCTCAAATCTTTCTATAAAAGTTGCGAAATTAAGTGAAAAGGAGAAAACAGGACAAAATCTAGTTCAGCTGGAGAAAGCAAAACAAAACTTGGCTGCCTCCGAAGAAGGCCTGAGAAGGTACGACGCACTAATTGACCAAGAATTACCACTGTTGCTAGACGCTAGAAGAGACTATTTCCAGCCATCGCTGGAGGCGTTTATCAAATCTGAAGCATTGTTCTGGGGTGACACTATCGACGCCCTCAATAATTCACCATTGCTGAGTTCAGTCCAAGCTGAAAGGGCTCCAAACTGGAATGTGTACACTCAGAGACAAGAGGAACTGATGAATAGATTGTCGTCATTGTCCATTGTCGAAGGTAGCAGTTGACTTTATCAAAATCGGGATTAATTTATATGGACATAAAGATGTTGCAGACGCAGTATTATGAAAAAGATCATATTTATTGATGTTCAGAATAGTAGCGAATCTTGCTGATCATTGGTATTAAAAAAACAAACACCATTGATGAAGCAGTGCCATAAAAAGCTTGACGAAAGTGGTCAAAGATCAGTTCGAGGCTATTACTGATTAAGAATGAACATTGACCATTTCCTGCCGATATAGTTCATCGAATCTAAATTAGATACTTCATTGAGATTCCCTAGATGAACCAATCATCATTGTCAATTGTTGAGGCAGTACTTGATTTTTGTTTATCTATCGCTTGACTTAATCGAGTTTAGAGTGACTGTGGAGAGCGCTATGAAAGGCAAACTGAAAGGCAATTAAGTGCCGAGCAACAGCAAACTTGTTGATCATCGGCAACAATTAAACAAACACAGGTGTACGATGCATTGTTTGTCAAGATTACCTCCCATTGGCTGATGTTGCAAATGAAACTGAAATAGAGACGAGACAAAGGGATTTGTCTGAGAGTCGAGTTCAGTGGATTTGCAAAATTCGAAGGAAGCAGTTGAGTTCAGGATATTGCAACATGAAGCAAGCTTTGGTTCTATTGGTGACAGTGATGGTCGTGGTCACGAGCGCCCAGTTCTGTGACGACGAAAAGAAAGACTTGGGCGCATGTGCCCGAGAATATGGACACACAGTGCAGCTCGACCTGGGCGATGCCAAGGGTGAGTTCTGATTTGCACATTCCGTAAATTTACTTAATTGTTGGCCTCAATCAATGCAGTGACCAACACCATCTCTCGGGCCATGAACGAGAGCCAGCCTTGCTACCAGTGTGGACAACCTTGTGGAGCCTATTGCTGCTACGCTGGTCAATATTGTTGCACGTACCAGGGCGCTTGCTATTGCTGTACGTAGTACTTGAAAGTCCTAGAGGGAGCCACTTGTCAACTGAAAACTTTCGAAGCCGCCATTGAAATCAAAGTTCTTTAGTAACTAAAGTGCAATAAAGGACTATCTTCCCGTTCGATACAATAATTAGTTTTTCCTCCAAGGGTTCCCCTTGTATTTGCGAAGTTAAGTGAAAAGACTTAAACAGGACCTAATATAGTTCAGCTAGAGAAAGCGAAACAAAACACGGCTGACTTCCTTTGAATTTGTACCGGCCTTAGTTTATACAAATATAAAGAGATGGTAGGCACAGTATTATGGAAAAGATCTCATTTAATGATGTTCAGTCATGGCGAATCTTGCTGGTGACTTGCATTAATGGAACCAACATCATACGCTAGTATCCGGTGTACCATTCTCTACCATTGGCTAAAATTAATTTTTTTTGCAAGAAAAATCAAGCCAGCTTTGGAAGTAGCGTGAGAAAATGTACTACACCATGTGCGTGAACCGACCTTCCGAAATCGGCGAGCTTCAATTTGCTGAAGCAATTTGGTCCCTGGTTAGTGAGCCAACGAACACCCGAGAGTTGTCCGTCGGTGGGACTCAAACCAGGGGCTCGGGTGACGAGAGCGTGCAATGTTAGCCAATAAGCCAACTGCCCTCGACAATGCAGTGACCAACACCATCTTTGAGCCATGAACGAGAAACTAGTCAGTAGTTCGGTCAACCTTGTGGAGCATTTTGTTGCGCGCATCAGGGAGTTGCTATTGCTGTCCATAATAATTGAAAATCCTAGTTGGAACTGATAACTTTCGTAGACGCCTTTGAAATTAGAGTTCTTTAGTAACAGGAGCGATAAGGGATTATCTCCCCGATGGATACAATAATTTGTGTCAAGGGTTAACCTTGAGTTCACTTGGCTTTGAAAACATAAGACCGGTAAGTCCTAAGAATTTCTCAGAACATTCACGTCTTCGAACACAAGGTCAGGTCGAGCAGGGTATGCAACGAGTAGCTTTCCTTCGCCATCAACGACACGCATGGGCTCAACTTCGAGTAACGATGGCTTCGCAATGCCGTCACCTGTCGGCTCCGCCTCGGACAACTTTGGCCACAAGGTGGTGTCGCCGAGCTTCATCTTGACCATGCCATGAAGAAGAGCGTCCAGTACTTTCTTGCACATTGGAGTGCTTTCTCCGGTAACCTCTATGAATAGATTTCTAGTTTCCAACGAAAGACGAGTCGTTTCTGAAGACAAATGACGTTAGTGATGGCTCTATAGACACTTTTATGCCATGAACCTGAATTACCTGAGTTAGTGATTGGCGGAAATGATATAACTGTTCCCGTAGAGTCGTACAAACATGGAAAGCGAGCCTTTCCTTTCAACAGATGCAGGTACTTGTGGACACCGGAATACGTGTTGCGTTTCTTTTCCTTTCTGAGTAACTCAGCTTCATCATTCAATGTCTGGTATAGTTCAGTAGCAGTCATTTCTTTGGTTCGATTCAGAGGCACGATTTTCAGTTTTCCTGGCGGCTTCACGTCGAAAGTAATATTGCCTTGAATCTTGTCCAAGTCATGGACGGCAATTGTGGCCAACGTTCGCCTGCCACAAATTCCATTGTGCAAGTCGGTTTGATAAGAGATGAACTTTTTCAGCACATTGTCATTCTTGCGCAAGTTGACATTCCTCACAAGACAAGCCACAGCCTTCCGCTGATCTAGAACCATCGGCGTCGCCGTCACTGTACGCCATTCCCCTTCTTTCACTGGCAGTATTTTAATGGTGTCCATAAAAGATTCACTGTTCTCTCGAGATCTGGAACCAGAGCGTCGTCTCTCACGGGAATCCTTCAGCCGAAGACGCCTATCAGCACTGGTATCACGGCCTGACTTTCCTCCTTTGAGATTTGCAGATCCTTTTGGGCAATTGGCTCGAATGTAATCGATAACCTGTTTGCTCTTGTTCTGGTCGACCAACTTCAATAGACGGCGATCAGCTAATTTGTTTCCAGCGAGAAGAACGTCCTTCAACTTGGCACAATCACCAATTTCTCCAGCAACAACTGTTATCGAATTCTCGCGCAAATCCAGCAACTTCAGAGTAGTTAGACGGTTAATCTGACCTGGAACAGCTGTGATCTTGTTCTTGTGACCATGTATCTCCGTCAACTGAACTTTCGGGTCACCACCTTCTACGAGTGAAAGTGGAAATTCACTGAAATTATTCTGGTCAAATTTGACAACAATCAGGTTCACCAAGTTAGAGAGATCTGAAGGCAGGGCTTCGAGCTTGTTGTCTGAAACGATCAGCGACTGTAGATTCGTTAAATTGTTGATTTCGTCGGGTAGTCGTTCGATTTGGTTTCTAGCCACATCAATAAACTTCAACTTGGTTAATTTGCCAATAGCAACTGGAACTTCCTTCAGACTGTTTCCTTGCAATACCAGATTGGTTAAATTGGCTAATTTCTCAATGTTCGGCGACAAGCTGGACAGTCCTGAGCCACTGACTTCAAGAAAATTCAAGCTTGAGATCTTGAAACATATCTCGTTCAAACCATCATCACTTTTTACTTGATCAGCACCTGATTTACCTGTGAGAACAAGTTCATGGGGTTTCTGTTGGACTAATTCTGACCAATTAACCATTTTTAGACTGCGTGTTAATACAATGCAATGCAGAAAACAGCGTGAAACTACTGCTTGTTAGTGCTAGAAACTGCCAACAGGCGACGCTGGTGTTTGCATAATCTTCAACCAAATAGAATTTGCACCGCTTTTTATTCATGTTATCTTTAATGTTTTATCGGAACTCAATATTTCGAGAAGCTTTAACCCATGATTTACATTTATTTTAGAGGAATACATTGATGCGGCAGTACAAGTTCGGATGGACCACCCACGTTTCATTCTAGATGTCAATTAGATATTCTCCGTCTCTCCTCTAAACCTACTAAATTTTGATTGGACCCTTTGAGTCTCAAGCTTATAGGGCAGCTGCACCGGAAATGATTTCAATCAGCTCTCTGGTAATTACGGCTTGACGAGTCCTGTTGTATGTCAACTGCAGCTTCTGAATCATCTCGCCGGCATTCTTACTAGCGTTGTCCATGGCACTCATCCTGGCGCTCTGTTCCGAACAGGCATTCTCCTTCATGGCATAAAAAAGTAAACTGGCCAGAGAATACTCGTAGTATGAGCGCATTACGTCCGAATCGATGCTGTCATAGATGGTCATCTTTGGACTGCTAGTGATCGCTTCCAGTGAAAAGATGGCCATTGCTGTGGCATCGTACGACACGACAGTTCTGTAAAGTAAACAATTAGAGCGCACTACCAAAAATGTGAACTCAGTCAGAAAAATCAATATCTACCTGAAGCGATTGTAGAGGAGGACACCAGACTCAAATTCCAAGCCACTGTTAAGAATTTCATTAGCAACGGTAACAGCATCGCCGAACTGCGGAGGCTTCTTGCCGAAATCGTTAAACATGAGCAAGATGTTTTGTGAGAAAGTTCTGCGAGAATAATTGAATAGATGAAAGATAAATAAGTTTTCAGGCTAACAAGAATACTGCTCAAAGGAAACCAACCTTGCCAACATGCTCTTTGCCTTGTCACCAATGGTGATGATCTTAACATTTGAAGCATTGCTATCAGCGGCCATCATGGCTTTCACTTTCTTGGCAATGCCAGAATGAACACCACCACAGAGGCCACGATCAGATGTCAGAGCAATGATGAGAGTTCCTGGCTTACTTTCATCCTCTTTCTTCAGGTCAGAGCTCCTGTAGAAAGCTTTCGAGATTCATAAATAGATAAGTGAGCTCAAACTTCGAACTTATTAAGAATTCTGACTCACATTGAGCACCTTCGCCGAAAGGTCGTGCAGCCTTCAAGTCTCGCTCAGCTCGGGTATACTTGGCCGCTGACACCATCTTCATACTCTTCGTGATCTTTTGAATATTGGTGACCGACTTAAGACGCATTCGAACTAAGCACAGAGAATTCTAATTAGATGGTCCTTAATTAACTTAAAATGTCCGTCTTACTGTCTTTCAAGGTGGCCATTCCTCGTGTTTGGGTTCTGCCATTGAAAGATACACAACAACGTTAAAGGTCAAGCTGTATCAATTGCCTGGCACAGTCTTACCCATTGAGCACGACGAGCTGGCCCACAACGGGCACCTTGCTTGTTACACCGTACATCTCGTTAAAAGTAATTCAATTAGAGGAACCTAAATTGGAGTCAACAATCAAAAGTGAACGAGGAACGAGGAGAAGGTCGAGCTGAGAGTCGAGTCGCCGGAGTAGAAGCTAAGGCAGCCCCTAGGTGGCGCTGTAGACCAATCAGGTGCGCCGGAGGCCCAGGGAGCGGAAAATTCGAAAAATGTCCCAGAAACGGGTCGATATTTCGACAACAGCGGGAGTTCTGTGTTATGTTCTATGTTCTAGAGGACTGACGAGAAGGAAAAGTAGTGGATGGCCGACTGGAACACGGTGGCAGCGCAGAGTGCAGCGAAGTCAAAACCTTGTGAACCGATCGATTGCTCGCCTATGTGTAGTGAGATGTGTGTTGGGTTTGTATGTCCATGCTTTTATATATGCGTTCTAACGTACATTCGGTTCTGTTAGAGTTCCCTGAAGAAGCAAAGAGCCGCTGCAAACGAAAGCGAGAGTCTCTATGCGTGGGAAAAGAGGGAGAGAGAGAAGCAACTCAGTCAGCGTCTAGAACCAGACAGAGAGTCAAGACAGACTCATTCGAGAGAAGCAGCAATAGGTTCTAAGTGTAGTAGGAAAACATTTTTCTTCTTTTCCCTCTAAACCCTTTTTACCATCAGTGGGTGAAGCCTTATATCTGTCATAACATATCAGCAAATACACCATGTTCGGCAAATTATTCAACAGTCTTTCCAACACCATCAACATGACCGGCGAAAATGGTGGGCCCGGTGTGTCGGGTTTCGGTGCACCTGCCAACACCGGTGCTGGTCCGTCCATACCGTCGCTGAGCAGCCTTGGCTTCGGCCTGGGCAGCAGCCCGGCACCTCCGCCCCAGGCTCAGCAGCTACGGCCACGGCAACCTGGGCCCATGAGGGCACCCAGACCTCCGCCACCGTCGTCATCGGGTCCCATGGACGTTGACTTGACTGGTCTCAGCGAAGAAGAAAAGGCAATGATTCAGTCTGTGATGATGCGCGCTCAAGCCGACACGGTGAGTTGCACCTTTAACCATCCTAGCGTCTTCCCTCTTCCATTAGTCAACGTGTGCCTCTGTGTCTCCTCTTATTCCCAATGACAATTAGCAACCAGCACCGGCTCCGACTCCACCTACTCAGCCCACCCAGCTGGCACCTCAGAGCCAGCCACAGGCATCGCAATTTCACCAGCAACCGCAACCACACACTCAGCCCACTCACCAGCCACCGCCTCAGCCATCGTCGCAATTAGTTAATAGTGCCCCTCAACTCCAGTCTCACGAAATGCAACCGCCGACTAGCCAGTATCAGGCTGTGCAGCAAACACAACAGCAACTTCAAACTCAAAACAATTACGGACAAGAAGCGCGCTTAAGTAATGATGTCCATCAGCAGCCATTAGCATACTCTCAAGACAACACTTACGGCCAGTCACAAGTCCCGCCAGTGCAAAGCTCGGCACCGCCGTCGTCAACCATTACAAGTGTCAGTCAACAATACTCAACTAGTCAGAGTCAGTTTAGCCAACATAATCCAACAACCGATTCGAGCCAGCAAATTCACTTTCAGAACATCCCGTCAAGTGCACCGCAACAACAGCAGCAATTCGAGCAACAATCAGTGTACAGTTCTAACGTGTCTCAGTACAGTGGTCAGCAACCAGTTGCTACCAGTGTCTCAGAAAGTAACGGTAGTGAATATAGTAATCCGTCAACAAATCCACCTACCAGTCAGTATCAACAACCGGATCAAATGCTGTATCAACAGAAAAATCAGTTTGCTGGCCAATTGACGTCAGAGACCATTACCTCTAATGGCTCTAATCAGTTTACTGGGCAGGCTGCCACCAATTTGAATTCGAATATAAATAGTCAGCCTTATCAGTCCATTTACGCGAATGAGTCAACGTCAAATACGACTTTGTACAGTACACTTGATGGCAATGTTCAGTCCAATGGTGAACCATTACAGCAACGAAGAGCATCGGGCACCGCTTTAACGAGCACTGAACACGGAATAAATTTGCATTCGGAACAGCCAAATGTTGAGTCGGCTACGTTAGAATTTTCAAGTGGTCTCAAGGAAAACAGTTCGTCATTTAGCACAGTAACAAATGCACTCAACTGTCCATTTGTTCCTACTTCGAGCATGAACATGCCCGAGTCTTGCACGTCACTTCCGCCTTCGACTCAAATTAGCGGCCCTGCGAGCAGTTCAAGTGGCATGGGCACTTCCTTTGCCCCCCTAGGGACCAGTGGCGGAGACGCATTCACGCCACCCTACCCCTACCCCAGTCGGAGACCATCGGTCGAACTGTCTCGACTTCCGGTGAGCTCGAGCTCCGGCTCGGGACGCTCGTTGCCACAGCCTGGAGTGCCTCGAACTGAAACATTGCCGTCGTCATCAGCAAGCACAGACATAATTCAGTTGCCGTCACATCGCAATCATGGTGAACAAGCTCATACAATATTGCAACAACAATTGATCCAAGAGCTAGAGCAAACAATGGCCAGTAAACCTGCGGCACAGTTTGAAATGTCCAGTGCATTAGGACTGACTTCGATTGGAAATGTACTAACTCAACAACCACCGCCTACCGATTCGTACAAAGTTAACATGGCCGTTGACCCATTTAGTGGTGGCAATCAAATCAGTCAGTTGAGTTTACTGCCACAAGGAACAAAATCCACTGCCCACTCGAGTTCTGTTCAAAGTACATTTTCAAACAGTCCAAGGATGGCCTCGAATCAACAGCCACAGACCATTACATCTTACACCACCTCCCTGTCGTCCATATCATCCACCGGTCAGCCCAGTTCATTAGGGCCACAAATGACACCAATGGCGACAAGTGGCTCAAGTTTCACCAGCCAATCGAACGCCCCTTCCTTTGTCGGCACGCTGAACAGTTCGCACAATGCCTCCTTTCAGCCAGGTGGAACTTATAGTAATGAGAAGCAACTGTCATCGGGTGAACCCATGCGTGCACAAGCTAACAGTTCGGCTCCTAGAGCAACCTTTTCCCTGCCTTCGTCTACAGTTGCAAGCTCAAATCTGCACGGACCACAGGTCAATAATGTGGCCAATGTGGGCTCCGTGAGCCAGATTCCGCGAACTGTCCCCTTGCAAGTGGCCAGAGAGATGCCCACCAGTGGCCATGGCTCCAACTTGAACTACAGTTCTGCCCTTGGTCCCAATACATCATCAGCCAGTGGCCAAGTACAAAGGGGTCACAATGCCCCAGTAACTGGCCTAGGCGGCTATCAGCAACCGCAGGCCTCTTCCTTCTCCTCGTCCCTGTCATCTTCATCATCATCACAATTGTCCACATCTCTCCAGAGCCAGGCTCTGGCCAAGAAGTGTCCCACTGCCCCGCTCGAGTGTTGGTCCGAATCTGAATTGTCGCCCATTCAAGATGTCTCCCCTTCCCTGGAAGCGGCCGAACAACGAAGCATGGAACAAATGAAGCGCAACCCCATTCACGAGGCTGAGGTTAGTTTTCTTTCCATTGAGCTTCCTCCTTGCAAGTCGTCTTCTCCTCTTTGCAAAGTTACACAATGTCCTATATTATGATCTCTCTCGTCTCTTGGTTGCCTTTGTTGCATAACATTGTACTCAAAATGCCGCCATATACAAAGCACGTTGTTTATTCATGTCTCATTTCGGTGTGTGTGTTTTTCCCTCTCCCTCTCTCTCTCTCTCCTCTTATTTCTTCATCTTGTTTTATTGAACCGCAAAAAGTATGCAAGATGCATGAGCTTCTTACATATATTTAGAACTGTTCTATTTTCGGCTCGTGTTCTTACTTGTCTCTCGCAGTATGCAAATGGCCAACCAGTGGGCGGGGGCATGACCCGGGCCACGTCGGGCACAATAAGCCACATGATTGCCGACTTCAACAAGCAAATGGAAGCCCTGAACACGTCATCGCCCACCGATGAGCAACTGTACAGTCGTCGTGGTTCGAACCAAAGGCGAAGCTCACAAAGCAAAGCAACCACGAATTCCAGTTCGAACTGTTCAAATGGAAGCGAAGCCTTTGAAAGGCGAGGCTCGCTGACAAAGTCAATGCCAGTCTCGTCATTTGCTCACACCACCACCAGCTATACAGTCAGTAAAAAAGTGTCCCTGCCAGTGTCGTCGAGTTCTAGTTCCACTTACGGCCAACAAGGACCACACCAGGGCCAACAACTGTCCAAAACGGAAGCAACCTACATGGCAGCTCGATCGCAGCACTCTGAGCCAAACTCAGCCCTCAACACCAGGTCCTCCAAGTCTCTGTCACACCAGGAACCCAGTTACCCCTCGACGTCACTGGCATCCTCGACGCAGCTTCGAACTCAAACTGTTCAACGGGCTCCCGATCAGTTGCACTTGTCGGCCGAGAGTCAAGCGAAACAAGTGGCCCAAATTGTGTCGCCCGTAATTGAACAGAGTCTCCAGCAGCAGCACTTGCTGCTAAACCAACAGCAGCAATTGCTGCAGTTACAGAAAGAACAGCAAGTCATCCAGAGGCAATTGCAACAGCAATTAAGCATGCAACACGAACAGCACATGGAAGCCCTGGCCAGTGCCAAGAAGGACCGGGACCAGCCCAAGCAGCCCCAGATTGTGGTCAAGGAGGTGCACAGCACCGGCACGTCCACCACCCCGGCCCGAGAGAGGGCGCCACCCATGAGGAACAATCACCGTGACCAGTCTCTGCACCATGGGCAAGGTAAGAAAGAGAGGCGCCGTTTGCCTCAGCCTACCGTAGAAGAGTTTCAAGGAGCTGTCCAAGCAATAGCCGGCCATTCGTTCTCTGCCACAGGGGGAGCCACCTCCATCCTGGGCAACATCATGCCACGGCCGGTCTCGCCCATTCTGTCCCGCTCTCGGACCCACAACACGGGTCAACATTCGGTCATATCGCTGACCAATGCCTTGCGCTCACGCCCTTCGTCCGGTGGCACCGTTCTCGGACCCTCCGGTCCAACTGTCATGGCGTCCACGGTCAACGTTGCCCCGGCCATCACCATGGACCAAGCCTCGGCGTCCAACCTGCTAATCTCTGGCTTCCAACCAGGCATGGTCATCTCTCCCCTGGCCTTCTCTCCGGTGGGTACACAGTGTCGCCATTAGCACTTAACCAACGTTCCCCTTCCCTTTGTCCGTCAATGTCTATTGTTTTTTCTCTCATGCTGTCCAGTTGTATGACGTGCGTATTGTCATTTTTCTCTATCTCTCTTCATTCTATTCAATGTACTTTCTCTTGTTTGCCATCACTGTATTTATCATCTTCACGAGCTCAAATCTGTGTCCATGGTGACCGCATTTATTATCCCCAAAACTCATAACTAACAATTCACTTTTTCCTCCTCTCGCTCTCTCCCTCTCTGCTCGCTTTTCACTTCCATTTATCCTGCAATGTTGTTTGCAATTGGCCCAGGCTTGCGACGTAACATCGCTATCTGATTCAGCTTCCGATTCCGGCTGGAAGAATAAGCGTCGACTTCCGGTGGTGCCACAGGACGAGGAGCCCGTCACCGCCGCTCTGGCCCGTCGTCAGCTGGTTAGGGATCGATGCCGAAGCACTCGCAGCACCAATTCAAGTCCAAACCATCGGCACGCCTTGCGGCCATCGTCGTCCCTGGACTCGGCCACCACGGGTGCCCCTTACCGGTCGTCGCCACCAGCTCACAGGCCGTCCAGTGGCGGCCCCTTGTCACCCTATTCGTCTCTCAGTGACATTGCCAACCTGATTAACAGTTCGGCCGTTGCCCTTGGACAGCTGACGCCATTTCTCACCTCACATCACCAGCAACACCATCACCGCCAGCACCACGAGCCGGGAAAGACATCCACCGGCCACCTAATTGACCAACTAAGTAGAAGTCCGTCAAGAGGAATTAACTCAGAACACCGGGACAGTTCAATGGCCTATTCTCCTTCGTCGCCCATTCTGCCGGGTTACATGAAGACACTGAAGCAGCAATTAAGAGACGAACTCAAGACAGCGGTACACGAGCGAAGTAGGCTTTTAGGAGTCCGTGAACGAGACAAAGACCTGTATAGAAAGTCAGAAAGTGATCTCGATGCATTGTTTGACTTGTACTCCAATGTGCCCGATGTTGTCTTGCCAACTAGAAGCGATCGAACTAGCACTACTAGCAGGCCACATAGTCGCTACGGTTCTGATTCGAAGCTAGGCCACTCTTACTCGCCTATGGATGACATACCTCCGGGCTACTATAAGTCGTACGAAGAAAATGCCTCCAGAAACTCGTCGGCCATTTTGAATGACTCCAGGCGCTCGGCGTCTTCCATGGCCAAAATTCGCCAACTGGCGGCCATGTCTGGCATGTCTGGCCTTCTTAGAGACCTCAATGATCTAGATGGTAATTTGTTGTTCTATTCAAAGTTCTATAGAAGTTCGGCCCGTTAACACCTAGGCAATAACAATTTCTCCAAATTTTCCTCCCTATCTCTCCTCTCGCCCTCTTCCTCTCTCGTAGCCGATGGTCACAGATATAGGCGACGGAGCGAAGGAAGCGTTGACCTCAATGCCATGGACTATGCCATGGACCCCTATGGTAGAAACGTTCCAATGGGAACTCCTCTGAGAGGCAGGCTGCTGAAGGCGCACACACAGGAAACGGAAGGACGTGGCTGGAATTCGTCGTCATTATTAGATGAGAATATTAATGACAATTTAACTAGAGAAGAGAAGGCGGCCAAAATTAGGGCCGAAATTGCTCGGCGGCGACAAAAGCTCGTCGAGGGTCATTTGAGAGAGATGGTCAGGGGTGGCCAGAGCCGCACTTCCGGGTATCCAGCTGGTTACTATGGTGACCAGGAGGGGTCCATGGACAACCAGCAAATGGCGGACGATTACCTTGACTTGGCCTATATGGACGAGGATAGGACGAGGGCTGTGTTGTCAAGACAACTGGACCCTGATTACTTGGATGATTATTACGATCCGGCTTACGGTTCGTACGCTGATCAATCAATGAACGCTGAACCCTTTTACGGATATGCTCGCGGTAATTACCTTCTCTTGCCCTTTCCTCCTCGTACTCCCTTTCCCCTCTCTATCCCTCGCCTTGCCTCCTCCTGAGTTGCTCTCGACGGACGATAATTGAGTGAACACCTGTGCTTTTCATAAAGCTCTTAACCTCTCCTCCCCTCTGTCTCTCGCTCTCCCTCTCTCCTCTTTGTCTTTTCCTAGACACGCCCGATTATGGTGATAATTTGCACATGCCAGCATCGATGCCATTACTGGATATACCATCATCGAGGACTCGCAAGGTTCCAAGTGACGCCGAACTGACAGGTAATCGTTAGAAATACCTTTTTCCGTCGAGCTCTTTAGTGACACGATTCTTCGCTCTCCCCCCTCCCCTTCCTCCTCTCGCTCTCCTCTCAAACTTTCACTCATACACAAGGCTACGGTGCAAGTGGTCGAGGATCACCTAGAAGAGTTCATGTAAGGGAAACTTTTCCATACTTTCCTCGAGTTCTACTTTTTTCGTCATCCTTTGCTTAAAGCCTTACTGATGATGTTCTCATATCGCAGAAAAACCATCGGTATCCGTTTCCGGTGAAACGAATCTTGCTGACCAGAGACCCGAAGGAAAGAAATGGTACGTCAAACATATGTAAATTTCCCTCTCTTGCCTGCATCCGAAGACAAAATGGCTGACAGGCCACGTGTGACAAGTGACGCCCACTTGGAATGGGAAATGTACAATATGTAAATCGTATCCATCTACTCAAACCGTAGCAAATAACTTGTCTCTCATCTTTATTCTACTTCATCTCTCCCGTCTCCCTCCTCCTCTCAAACGGCACAACTTGTCATCAACAGGAAACGGATTTGGAATGCGAGTGATTGGCGGCAAGACAATACCGAATTCAAATGGCATGATTGGCGCCTATGTATCCAAGATCATACCTGGCGGAGTAGTTGACACTTTGGGTGAGGTTTGCGAAGGTAATCAAGTAATGGAATGGAACAGTATCGCGCTGACAGGTAAATATTGAACTGTTCAGACAGAACGTTCTCTCCCTTCCATTGGTTCAGAAATGAAATTTCCCTTTTCCTTCTCTCCTTTCCAGGAAAAACGCACGAAGAAGTTCAGGAAATTATACAGCAATCAGTGAATTCGGACGAAGTTGAAGTCATCGTTCGAGCTGATGTCAATTTAATGGACTCAGTTCATGGCTGAAGAGGTCTTGCCGAGAGAAAGAGAAACCTGAAAAAGTAACTTTGTCCATCTTTCAAAATGGCCGAACGGAAAGAAAATTGGAGCTAATTTTTGAGAAAGCTTCGAGAAGCAGGAAAAAGGGAAAGGGAAGAGATTCGAGAAGGCAATAACGTTAAAAGAACATTTCCAATGAGGGGAAGGAAGTTGGCAGTGCTTGGAGCTGAAAGAAGGAAAATCTGGAGTGCTCTTGATTGAACACCAGCACTGTTGAAGCATCTCAAAGGCTTGTGAAGAGTCGAACAAGAACACGTTTTAGAACCTGTCGAAGTGTGAGTGCGCCTGCAGACAAGGTGGAGGTCGCGGACGTGATTGCCATTCAAAAGGTCCGCCGCTCAAGTTCCCTGTACAGTTCGACTCTGACTACGACAGAGATATCATCCGGTCCGAATGTTCGATTACAATAGAGCACTTTGCTGGACCATTCGCCGATCAAGGGCTCCAAGGTGTTCTCTGCCTATAAGTACTCACTTGTTCGAGTTGAATGTCCAAAAAGAAACCGGAAGCCAGTGCACCTGAAAACGGCTTTTGCCCAAATATAATTTTACGGGAAAAGTTCGCATCGGAAGCCATTATTTGAACGGTTCTAATAACCGTTCTATCCTCGTCAAGAATGAAATCTCTTTTAGCGAAAACACACCTGGATATCGTTTTAGTAAAATGGATGTAAAATATAGAAGCAAAGGAGCGAAGGAGAATGTTCGAAAGGAAAACGTATTCTCAGGTGTGTATCAAGCTTCAGGGAGAGACAAGACTCCATCTTGAAGGATGAACTTTGAACCTTGAACCTTTGGTGACGTAATGTACACTAAGTAGAAAGATGTTTGAGCTGCCGAAAAATCTTTGCCAGGCATCGCAGAAAAACGATGAGCAGAAAATAGACAAGTGAGAGAGAGAGAGGGTGAGAGGGAGAGAGATTGTTGAAAAGTGAGCCGTTGTACAAATTGTGTGCACTGGAAGTTCGACGAACGGAAACTAGTTCCACAAGATTTGGACAAAAAATCTGACACTATTATTCGATTTCTCTCCCCTTTGAGCGCTCTCTCCGTCTCTCTACCTCTCCTTCTATACTTCTCCACATCCTTCTTCTCGTCTAGATTGTTCCGCGGTAACCATGGTAACCAACACACACAGTGACCCCTTGATTGGTTCAAACTATGCACACAATGACTATTGCCTATAAAAAAGCAACTCACTCAAGGTTCACTCACGACACGTGCTGCGATGATATTACATTGCGAGATACGTGACACACCGAATAAATGTAGCACATAATCAGATAAAGGAGGATAATGTGTCTCACAAAGGTGGCCATTTTGTTTTCTGAGATGGCAATGGCTTTCTCCTTAGAGGGGGAGGATGTGACTTTCCTCTTTCTCTCTCCAGTCTCTTTCTTTTTGTGGCTTCATTAGCGAAAGTTTGGCTAATGAGACTTTAATTGATCGATGTGGTCACGTGACCTGTTCGTCAGTTTATTGCCACCGATGCATATTGTGTGAGTGACTTATTTGAAATGAGTTCCATTCTCATGCGTGCCATTTACCTGTAAATGTTAATTGTACTTGTACATAGTTTGAAAGGTAGAACCGAAGTTTACCTGTCTAGGTTGTACATTTGGCGGTGAAGAGGGAGAGAGGAGAGGGAAAAGAAGGGAGACTTGAGAAGAGGAACTTACTCAATATTTTGCCCTAATTAAGAAAATGACTTACGATCTGTAAGTCTTTTAGGAACAAAGCTCTGAATATCAACTTAATTACATAACAAGGTAATTAATAAAGGCGGAGCTTGAAGATGACAGTCTTTTCATCTCTCCCTCCTTCTCTCTCGCTCTCTCCCTTTCCCTCTCCCGCACGCTCTTCAGTGTCTTCACCTCTTCAGAAACATAATTGCAATCTTTCTCTCCCCTCTCGCGATGACGATGACTGATTATCGCCCAAACAATTACGAAACACACTTTGCCAGAGTTAGAATGTTCTAATTACATAACTGTACTTAATGCACAAAAAAGAGAGGAAAATCAGGAACACATTTTGAAGCAAACATACCTGAGCAGAAAAAGGTTAATAGTTGTAAATACTAACCAGGGGAGCGAAAAAAGTAGCCTTTGAACGAAACCTTGTTGATTTGTTGATTGAACTGTAAATTTTGAATTTGAAAATTGCCGCAAAAAATGCGCCATTAAAAAGTGACGACTTTAGAACCTGATTGATGACGACTTTCAAAGTGTTGAGCAATATTTTTTTAACCTCACCGAATAGCAAACAATAATTGAGTGTTTATCGTTTTTAATGCAAAGTATTTCAAATGTTTATTGTTTAATTGTCAGCTGACGCAAACTTAGCTTTTTGCTCTCAGTGTACAAATGCCTGGCAGGGTTTCGAATTACCATTTTTGTTCGGCGACATTTTTCTGTCAGAACGAAAAAAAGAACACTTTTCAAAGTTGAACATTCCTTGTCTTTTCACAATACATCCTCTGTTTCCTGCATACATATATTATACTGTATAATTATGGGATAATTAGTATTTTACGTCCTTGCCTTTCCATTGATTTCTTTCTTTTTCAACTGCATGTTCGCAAAGCTTTTTAGAACAGTTCAAAGTTCTTGTTAGAGAAGCATTTCATCGAGCTTGTTCTAGTTTGTTCTGATCTCTGTCACTCGAAAGTGAGATGTGTTTTTGAATTTTGTTCGTAAAAACAGTAAGCTTTTCACAGAGAAACATTTGACAGAGGGGGAGAGAGCGAGAGGGAGAGAGGGAGCGAGAGAAAGAAGTTTGCTTCGACGGTTTGCTTTTGATGTTGAAAAAGAGAAACTAAAAATATATATTATTTTCATGCATGCTTGAGAGCGAGAGAGAAAGAGAGAGAGAGAGAGAAAAAAGAATGAAACAGAGAAGATTTTTTACCACATTTAAACTAATTATTTGTGTCGCTAAGCGAGTTATCTTGTTTTGAATCTTGGTATGCCAATGTTGGTTGTAAGGTATGCAACGTGTGTTATGTCCGGTATAATTGTATTATGTTATATTAAACTGACATTCTTCATAGGGTTTTGATGTTTTCTCTCTTTTAGCTCGCAGTGGTTAAGCTGTCTTTGGGATTAGAAGTCTCCTTATTCATTTTCATCCAAACTTGGGCATCGATGTTCTTATTGGCCGCCAAGTGGGCGAGTGGACATTGTTCACGTGAGAAACAATTCGTGGTCCGCCAGTAATAGCATTCACCCTTATTGTCAGCCGGTTGCTTGGGCCGCGAGAATTTCAAATCTTTCTGATCGTCCGTGGGCGCAAAGTAGAACCTTAAAGTCTTGCCGGGCACACTGATGCCTTCCACGGAAACGTCTTGGAGTCTTGTTATGGCTTCAGCGGGAGAGGTAGCATTATCAAAGTAAACCCAGATATTATTCTCCACAGACTTATTATTGATGCGTTCAATTAATCGAATCTTTCCGTATTTTCCAAAGAACGACTGCAGTGTCGATTTACTGCAAGTACCGGAAACATTGGCAACCCGTAAGCCCCAATAATTCCAGAGATTGGTGGGCCTGCGAGACGAGGGATCACTGTTCTTACCACTTGCTATTGTCTTGCTGCTAGACTCTACTGTCTTTAAATCACCACCACACTGATTGCTATTCTCTTTACCATCGAACGAATTATGCCAGTTATTCATGCTCACGTGACTTGAGTTAACTTCGTTGTTTTCCGAATATTTCGCGGCCGCCTTCTTAACCATATCACTGTAGCTGAACGAGCTTGAATTACTTTGTGTTGTCTTATTACCATTGCTTGTACTGTAACTTTGAACAGAGTCCCGACCATTGCCGATCACAGTCAGGTTATCAGAATCACTTGACGCTAAGCTAACTCCGGGTGACACTGACGGTTCAATTCCATTAATCATACTTGTCTTGCTGTTACTGTGTGTCATGCCAGAACTCATGGGTCCCATGTTCAACTCACTAGGCAGTGAAGTTGAAAGTTTTTCGTGCAAATTAAAACTGAATGCATTATAAGCAGAAACATTCTGAGAATCTTCTTCACTAACATTTTGAACTTTAGTTTCATTAACCAGTAGATTTGATCCATTTTGGTGGGGTGGCGTCGGTGCGCAGTTTCTGGTCCGTGTCATTTCCGAAAAGTAATCGGCACCATTAAAGTGAATCGATCCATTATTATTGCTAAAGCTAGAGCTTTTCGACAGATGTCCAATGGCATTCTTGTCTTGATGATGCTCGAAACCCAGAAATTCCTTGTGAGCTAGTTCTAAAGATTCAGTAACAGATCCATTGGCTGGCGCGTTTAAACTGTCAGCGGATGATGTGCGGTTCTTGATTATTATTGTATCATTCTCGTGTTGTTTATTGTTGAACGATGGTTCCACTTGTTTGCTCTCGGTCATCTTGAGTAGAGACATGTTTAAAACGGAATCTATTTGACTATCATGCAGGAAACCAGTGTTCTGGCTACTTGATGATTTACCAAACACAGAATTTGATTGTACTAAACTTTCGACTGTACCAAAACTACCAAATACAGAATCTAGGCTGCCAACGGGTGATCTTATACCGTCCAGCCAACTAGATCCTAGTGGATTCCATGGATTTACATTTGATCTTCGGTTTATGATATCTAATCCGATTCCATTTGCAACATTCGCTTTGCTATTACTGTTCTTTCCAATGGGAGCCAATAAGTGATCCATGGCACTCCTGAGCGAGTCAAATTTTTGTGCAGCAACTGCCGATGACTCTCCGTCAAAGCCCATGCTCACTAATCCGTTAAATCGTACTTTAAATAATTCCTGTGCAGTTTCAGTGCATTCCGGTTCGAGACGAAGGACATCCTTGAAAGCTTGCTCGGCATCCCAGTACTTTCTTAAGCCAACCAACGCTTGTCCTTTTCGGTAATAACACTTGGCCATGTCCGGACTTAAATTGATGGCTTGTTGTGCGTCATCAAGAGCTAACTGATACAATTCAAGCTGAGTGTAGCAATAGCTTCTGTTCAGATAGAATCTGCTGTCATGCTTATTGTACTGGATAGCTTCATCAAACAGCCTGATTGCTGAATAATAATCCTTTCCGTTTGCTTTATGGTTTGCTTCGTAAGCCAACTTCACAGCCTTCAGATCTTCGGGCTCATTACTGGAGCAATTAAGATTCTCTAATGAGCGTCCACTAGACGATTGGCTACTAGTTGATGGCACCTGTGGTCTACTTGCTGGGCCTGAAGAAACTTGGTCATGGCCACTTCGAATCATTGTCACTTCCACTTGTCTCTTTGCTCTCTTCCGCTTACATTCAGACAAATGAAGTTCAAGGGAGAGATACAAATCGCAGATATCAAATGCCACACCAACAAGAGAACTTATAACGAGAGAAATTGTTGCTGTCGCTGATGTTATTGATTTTTCGTCTCTCGCTCTCTCCTTGCGAGTAGCGTTGCTGTTTCATAAACACACACAGGTTTTGAGACACTGAAACTTCACTTGTATGCCGGATATAGCAGTCCGAGTCCCTTAGCCTTGGCGTCGATTGAGTCTACGGAGAGCGAAAAAAGGAAACAAGGAGAGGGAGAGAGAGGGGGAGAGAGAGCAACGTTATTAAAGGTGATGTGAATTTATAGCATCCAAATTCGGCCTAATCAGGCTCAGCGCGAGAGGGAGAGAAACTGGCTGCAAGAGAGGGAGAAGTATGGGAACGAAGTGACTGCGAGAGGGAGAGAGAGAAAAGAGAGAGGGAGAGAGAGAGAACACGAAGGGAATAACGCTTCAACATCAACTGTCAGCCGATTTTCAAAACAACAACATAGAAAAGAGAATTTTTTTACATTGTACTTCCTTGGCCTTATTCAGGTCTACCACTAAGTCTATGCTGTATGAACTTACGAAGGCAGTCAGTAATATTCAAATTTGATACTATTATTATCAATAATAAAAGAGAAATATGAAAAGCGAGAGACAAAAAAAGACTATGCCTTAAGAAATTTCAGGCAACATTACTGTCAAAAATCATACTCGACTGTTTTCTTTCTCTCAATCAGAAGCAGGGCTCGCTTCTTGCCAATGGTCACCAGGCATGGGCACTGGGCTGTCTTCTGTCAAAATTCCCCGAGCCGGGAAGTAGGGCAGGGAGCAAAAGTGAACAAGCAGCAGCGCTCAGCCTCCGCTTTCCAAGTCAAAGCCTCGGCCACTTTTGAGCCGAGCCGCGAACAGCGCCATACGACCGTTATGCTGGTGCGCTTCTCACTTTTTCAGCCAATGAGAGCAGTCCCCCTACTTTCCCCCACTTCGTGCCCGAGTCCAACCTGGATGTGCTGTTGCTGAGTGCCAGACCTGAAGAAGGCAAAGCTCTCTCTCCCCCTCTCTCCCTCTATTTCTCAATCTGTACCTCGGTACTGTTACAGCTGAACCACTCTCGTTGCCTGCCAGGTGGCGCTGCGATCTAGTGGACGGAAGCATAGCAACTGTCATGGAACAGCTGGTGGCGGCGCCGAGTAGCGGTTTTTTCGTCCAAGACTGCAGTTAATTCGATTGCTGCTTCCCTTTTTTGCAGATCTCATTTCATTTAAATCCATGACCAATAACATGCAACTAATTAAGCGTGCCAAAGTGACTCAAGAAATTGGAAGCCTCTATCTGCCCAAGCTGGCGACGCAGTTGGCCGAAGAAGGAGGCGACTACCTGAATGCAATCTCGATGTACAGCCTGTACCTCAGTCAGTACAATGACCACCGTGTTCTATTCAATCGAGCCCACTGTTACCTGATTGTTGGTAAACTGGAAGAAGCTCTGCGCGACATTGATCTGGTAGTTGGCAAGAAGTCGGACTGGCACCTGGCCCTTGTCAAGAAAGGGGAAATTCTGTCCGAAATGGAACGTTTCGAAGAAGCCGAACACTGTTTCACCGAAGCCCAAAAACTGGACCGAACGCCATTTTTGCAAGATGCCATCAAGTGGAACATATTCTTTGCTCTGAGAAAGTGTGGCTTTGACGAGGTCAAGGCTGGCTACGGCAAGGACAGATTCTGTACACTGTCAAGTGCAAAGAAGTCTCTTGAGAATGGAACGTTCGAAGAGACCCTTGACTGGATAAGGTCAGATAAGCGGGCCAAGGCTATCGAAAAGTGGCATAATAAGAAACACCTGACGCCCAAAAATTTTTACTGAGTTAGCGAATCCATTTTTTACCGAATTGCCAATTACCGAACGAAATTTACTCACTACAGCTAACGACACAATGTAACTTGCCCTCTAATGACGCGGAAGTGTTTACAACTCACATACATCTGAATGAAGAAAAGCAAAACAGCTGTGTGTTGTTCAATGATTATGGTACCCTTCACAATTAGTCAAATTAGCGAGCCTATGGCGGAAAGCGCTAATGAACATCCAGGGAAAGAAACTTTAATTCATTTGCATAGATAAGTTCAAGAGTGAGTCGGTATAGACATGGGACCGGAAGTCAAACATATAAACGGAAACGCTGACGACAATTGTTGGCTTTATATCATTTTCTTCTCAGGCACTTTGTTTGGGTGTTACATTTAGAAATGACATAGCTATGTACATGATTGGATTTGGTTTAATTGTGACATTGATGACATTTTAAGGCAAACATTTAAACGGATCCCCCTTTCGTCGTGGTGGTCAACTTTGCGTTGGTCAACGTCATCGAAGAGACTAATCTCTCATTAACCGGAAGATTCTTTTTCCACCGGAAGTGTCGTCAACAGCGTCGACTTGCTTGGTCTATCTAGATCAGTAAACAGTTGACTGTGTTTAGTTGGCCTTCGATGGGTCTTCGGACATAATTTGCATATTGGCACAGAAATTTGTTGACTGGTTAATTTTGCGTTGAAAGACTAAATGGAATTGCTTGACCTAATTTGATTATTCGTTGGCTGGATGAGCGAATAGCCATTGGGTCGGCGACCCAGTCGACCGCGGCGACCAGTCATGGCCTGAAAGCGGGCAACTTCCTCCGGAAACTCCTTCCGGTGAACCTTCATGTGCTTAGCAAGATGGTCAGAGCGTGAGAAGCACTTTTCACACACTTCACACCGGTACGGCTTGATGCCAGAGTGTGACCTTTTATGGCGGGACAGTTCGTCGCTGCGCGAGAACTTCCAACCGCAGCCCGGCCACTGGCAGGCAAAGGGCTTCTCGCCCGTGTGGCGTCTCAGGTGGGCCTTGAGGTGCGAAGACTTGGAGTAGATCTTGTTGCAGCCCTCGTAGTTGCAGGGAAAAGTCTTCTCGGTATTGTCACTGCCGCCCGAGCAGCTGTTGGCCGACTTGCGTCTCCGGCTGCCCGGCGTTGTCTTGGTGGGCCGAGGCACGGGTGGCGTAACCACGGCCGCCATTGGGGCCGAGGGCCGACAGTGAGTGTAACAGTCTTGGGACATGGACGACTTGAGAGTGGACACCGGTGGCAGTGGACCGTCGGCACCTTCTCGCTTAACGTGGCGCACAGCTGGGTAAACTTGAGCTAGCGCTTGTTGTTGGCACAGTGGTGGCGATGATGATAGAGACGATGTCTCTGACTTGCATTGACTTAGAGGCGGCTGATGGACGCTGGTGATGTAGTCATGGAGACGTATACTTGGATGCGAGTCAGGTGATCTGTGTTGCCCGTGGTGATAGCTTTCATACTGGCCAACGTAGGGAGAGCCGTTGGACGGCATCGCGTACTGGTGTCCATTAAAGTGGCCCACTTGACCGTGCCCATTGAGCAGGGGGTCGACAAAACTACGATTCCAGGGACCAACGTCAGAGGAATCTTCCCGGTAACCATACTCCGAGCTCAGAGTCTTGAGGTCAACGCCAAGGACAACCAGGCCGCCATCTTGCTTAGGGCAAACTTCAGGGTCGGAAAAGATCAGACTAAAAGTGTCCTCGTTGTAACTCGAATCCGGTGACGTGCACTTGGTTGGCGACGAGCAATCGGTGGACGCTTCGTCGCAACTGCAACTGGCCGACTCTTGCAAGAACTTGTCCACCAGGTAGCCCGAGTCGTCTCGGGTGATGTAATCAAGAAACTGGTGGTCACCTTCGTGGTCAAGAGACCTCAAAAGGTTCTCGTCCCACACCACGTCGTTCAGTGGGCCGGCCACCGGACCGCCAGTGGGCTGGCCATTGCCGTCGCACAGGAAACAGTCATCATTGGTGGCCTGATGGTTGGTGTATCGGGAACTCATTTCCATTTCCATCATCATCTTCACACAGCACTATTTTTTGCGGCAGTTTTTCTTTCTCTCTAAGCGAATGTTTTTTTTATATTATTATAATTTACGGGCGGCTAATAAAACAGCTGAGTCACATTCAAACAAACCAATACACATACACACAAGGCACAGAACAAAATCAAACTTGTCCCCTTAACCGGCTTCCAAATCTCTTTTTCACTTTGCTTTTCCTCTCTCCTCTCTTTTCTGTCTCTCTCTCTCCCTTCCGAACAGTCTTCTCAGTTGTCCATGGACACAAAAATTCCTTCCTCCTCGTCCCTGACCAGGTCACAGTGAGTCCGTTTTCTGAGGTAAGCAAGAGCCAGAGAATTTGCTCTCCTTCTCTTACTTCATTGGCCTAGAGCTTAAAATGTGAAAGATCAAGTCAATACTAGTGGCACTCGTTTAAATACTACCACCGTACTATTTGAGAGGAGCGAGAGCGAGAGAGTAAGAGAGCGAAAGCGAGAGAGCTACTGAAGAGCGAGAGGGAGAGAGAGAGAGTGAGAGAGAGAGTCAATCTTTCGGCCGGTCTAAGCGTCACGTGCGTCTAAATGACAAATGACTGAGTCAGAGAGTGAGAATAGGAGAGAACAAAATTCTCTCTCTCCCTCTCTCTCTCTCTATTTCCCCGGCGTCGAAGCGCTGATATGCATTGTATGTTGCGATATACAATACTACGAGAAAGAGAAGGAGAGAGAGAGAGAGAGAACGCGTGTGTGGTTCTCGTCAATGCTATAGACAATTAGCAATACATAACCAGTGAACAATATATTATTTTATAAGTTGACACAGGAGAGAAAGATTGGGTTTGTTCTCTCTCTCCTCTCTCTCTCTCCCTCTCGCTCCTCTCGCTCTCTCCAATTATCGATGTATGGAACATGAATTATTATTGCATATCGAGCAATAGAGACGGAGTGAGATAGCGAGGGAGAAAAAGCGACTAAAAAGTGAACTATGGAAGGAGCGAAGGAGAGAGGGAGAAGGGGGCGATAGAGCGAACTTCTATTTTGTTTGAACAATAAATTGAGTCGTTGTACAGTTTAAACGGACACGCGCACAGAACGGAAGCGTGAAGGGGGAGAGAGGGGAGAGCGAGAAGGAAAGACTTTTTAAGTGGCGGAAAACGGAGATTCGAACAGGACTGAACATTTCATCATGCATGGTCAACGGCGCCATGTTGGCAGGGGTGCCTCTCTCTCTCCCGCTCCGGCGGCCATTGTTGGGGTGACTTTAAGCACTCACAGAACACGAGCCAAGTGCAATATTATCGATGTTGTCCCATTGTATTTTACTTGTGATTCATGAGTAATAATTGCTCAATTGGAACAGACATTGAGAGCGAGAGCAGGGGGAGAGACAATAAGGTTTCAGCATAAATAACACAATACCAAAGAGGGGAAGAAAAGGGGAAAGGCAGGGGGAAAGATACTTCTAAAGACTAACTAATACTCCATAAAGAACAAAGCAAAGTCAAGAGAGATCATCGAGTACACTTTCCAATGCATTGTACAATTGCTATCGCAGGCTCGAGAAGACCCTCAACGTCTCTCTCTCTCCCCTCTCGCCTCTTCCCCTTTACTGAAATTGCAAATCGTATCAAATTCCTTTGTCTCAGCTACTTGTTTATTTCTGCCTCTGCAAAAAAAGAGAAAAGTGAAACCACGTTCTAGAATGTGAAAACTACAAAAAGAATAAAAAAAGATTGATCACGGATAAGCCGAACGGAACCTAGGGTCTTGATTGCCGTAAATTGGGTTCTTTGGGTTCGAACTGGAGTTCGAGTGGACACTTCGCGATGTCGGTCTCTCGAAGCCGCCAGTGTAGAAGGTGGTAAAGGTCTTCTTCGGGTATTCCTGGCCGAGTGGCGTAGTTCTGGGACTCAGGCGGAAATTTGAATGCGGTCCCGAGAAATATGTATACGAGTTTGTTGCCGCCGAAAATACAGGTCCACTTGTTGACTTTGAAGTGTACTTCCGGTTGGCAAACATGTCCGGCCGGCGAAAGGGACCTCGCTTGGCCAAACTTCCAAGGCCACTGGCACCAGCGCCACCCAGGGCAGAACTTGACCTTGAGCTTCCTTGCTGAGACATGGCGTCCGGCGATAAGATGGGCAGGTCGAGTCGCCCTCCAGGGACACTTCCGCCACCGCTTCCGGTAAAGTGGGCCCCTTGAAAAGCACTGAACACAGTGGACAGTGAGTCGGCGTACGAGGCCGTCTTCCTCGGCACGACGCCGTATTTGTGTATGGTGTACAGTAGTGGACCGAATGTGGTGAAGAGTGATATGAATGATATGCAAATCATTGTTAAACCATTGATTGTATCTCTGACACGTGCATTTCTAATTGCTGCCTCCGTTGCTTCAGGGAACTCATCGGCATGCTGTTCACAGATGACTATACAAAGTGATGCCAGTGGTAAAATTAGTAGCGTTGCAAGGAACACGTGATTAGCTTCATTTGTGACAAATGGCTGCCTTCGTGATGACCATGAAAATAGCAATAGAATAGATAAGATGATGAGCAAATACAATTGACTTGATAAATATTCTTTAGGTGACGACGAGCAGAGAAAAGGCAGCTGAGGCCCTACGGGGACACTGGTATCCCATGGTGACAGGTACCTAGAGAGAGAAAGAGGGAGAGATTAGTATCACAGGGGTGCTCTGTTTCATTGTTATACAGTTATCTGTGTATATTAAAACAAACAAGCACATTTCGTTGTGAAGTTTCCCTTTTAGTTTTGAATTGCCCAACCCAATAATACCAATTACTCTGGATTAAATGGCATTCACTATCTCTATCTGCTATCTTTGCTTATGATTTTCTCTCTCAGACATTTAGGACCATTGTTCTCGCTTTTGATACTCTGAACCCTGATACATACTTCCAGTTCTGAATTTCCAGGGCAACTTGAATGCCAAACACGAAGATGAGAGTCAAGAATTGATTCAGTTTGGGAATCTTGCCGCCGAGACCAATCCACACTTGAGCACGAAGGTACATTAGGCGAATCAGCAAAATGCCAAACAACAGGGACAGTGATACGTTGCGAACGGATGACCTTAGCGTGCATGTGAACGGCGTTGGTTCAAGGACATATCTGGTGTGCAAAAACAGAGCCAATTAAGTTGATTAAAATGCAAATTCGAAAGAAAACAAGGGCTCAAACTTACAGAATTGCGGCGACGAAAATGACGACAATGGACACCAGATGGAGCGCACCGAGCGCCTGGTTCGTTCGACCGAGGGCTCCTTCGCACGCTTTCATCAGGAGAAAGGTGAATGTGTACAGCGTGAGAAGGGCACCTCCGAGGGCCGATGTCATGATGGCCAGTGACCACGGGCGGCCAATCCAGGTCACCAGGGACGCTGATGACCGCTTTCTGTTCACGTGGTCAGCACTGTCGTAGGACAACACTGATGATGGTGATGATAGCGAAGAAGAGGATGTTTTGATGCGCTCCTGACATCTATGTTCCTTCCCATTTTGGTAGAAGCAATCTGATTGGAAACTGGGCTTGATTCAGTCATCATCGGATCATTGAACACCGAATGACGGCGAAAATTTTTGCTAACTAAATTCTTCGGCCGCTCTTTTATCATTGGTGGCGTACTAGCTCTCATGGCCAGGGTTCCGCCTATGGACACTCGATTACTTCCGGCTCTACTGAAAAATGGCATCAAGTTGACCTTGTCACTGTCGATGTCCACACTATTGACGAACGGTTGGCCCTGTGACGATGCTTGATTGGAACTCGGTGTCACAGATTCCTCAGTACTGTTGAACGACGGTGTGTAGTACGTAGTCGAAGCAATGAGCGTAGCACCATCCACTGGATCCATTTCCGGCTTCAAATGCTCAAATCCGACATTCAATGACGCGAAAACTGTTTCATCTAAAACCAAGCCAGCATCATCCGTAAAATAGCCAGCTTTCATTAGGCGACAGTCGGACGTAACTAATTTCAAGTCATATCTGTTAGTTCTGAGTAACTTGTCCTTATCGAAAAGTAACCGGAAGCCTTCAAGCGAAGCCACTGAGCTACCAAATATTTCATCATCCAAGTGTTGCGTCTCATTTTGAACCAAACTTAGCAAATCCTTGCCCCTTAATCGCTCCAAACATTCAACTTTGGACATGAAGGGACTACAAGTTGACTGTTCTACCTTTCTGAATGCCATTGACAGGGACCAGACCGCCTGGACAACGGTGGCCACACTTTGCTCCTGATCCAGAGACAGTCCACTGGCGACGGAAGCATACTTGGACATCAGTGGGTGAACTGACTTGTTACCGAACTCGGCTATCTCGTTCAGGAAGTAGCGATGATATTCTTTGGTTGAAGCGAAATGCGGAACCATTAAGAACATTGACTTTGTCCGACACGTTCCTGGCGAGCTAGCACGGAACACTTTCTCTACTTTGTCAGTTATGTCTTCATTGACAATCAAGATCCAGTTAAATTTTTCTTGGCCACTCAGCGGTGAACTTCCTTTCAAGCTGCTTACCAGCTGCAACGATTCAGCGGAATTAAGGAAAAGTATCGTATTTTTCGCCGATTCCTTTTCAAATGGACAAGAAAGTGAAAGTTATTAACCACGAAAAAAATTCAGTGCAAAAAGGTGTCATGCTTCACACGCAATTAACTAATTACCGGTCTCGATTGTTCCGCACCATGGCCGTTCTGTTTTTCAAACATACTTTCACTGGACATTGAACTTGGTATGACATTGAAGTGAACTTTGCGAGCAATCTCTTCAAATATTTCAGTATAATAGTGCGCCTCATTTGAGATGACCATTGTGGCCGACAGCCAATTCAAGCGCTTCAATAGAGCCATTACACCTTTGGATAAATATTTCAGAGATGGCGCCACCGAAAAGAGTGGTCCGCCATTGGTTGGATAGTTGGGCTCCTTGGCCAAGATTACAGGAACATTGAATGACTTGAAGAGCGCCAGTGATGTGTCGGTGGTTTTGTCAGGCAAGATGGCACCTGAATAATGGTTAGCTTGAAAATAATTCGACTTGATGCCGGAAGAGCTACTCACCGAACAAGGGCGCACTCTTTGGCTCCTTGCAGCTCTTTGACTGAACATCGTTAAATTTGGAGACGATTCGAACGCTGTGCCGGTTGACCACACTGGCCGAAGAGCATCCGTCGTACAAATAGACGCCCACTTTAAGCTGGTTAGGATAACCTTTCTTGAGGTTCACTTGATGAGCTGCCCACACAGCGGCCATGCCATCGTAAACACCATTAGCATTGAAGACACCGCTGCACGTATCACTTGACTGATTGTTGCCATTTAACCCTCGATCTATTTTGTCATTGGTGTTAATGATCAGAGCAAAGTGAACATCGCCAGGATAGGTGATTAGCTTTGGATCGCTTAAACGGCTCGAAGTCAGCGTCCATGGCACACAGATGGTCAAGGTGCACACGAAGAGAACATTTGCGACTTGCTGATGCCTGGAATGCATTTCCGCTCGAGTGTGATCATGACGAACAAGACATTGTGCTCCTCTTCGCCTCTCTGTCACCTCTTCCTTCCTTGACTGACAGCGTCACTTTGTGGCCTTTCATTGAGACATTAGCCTGATGAGCAGTCAAACTTGGCCTCTGGTTTTGCCAAATGCTGAGCAAAGTCTAAGAAAACAACAACATGGAAGCAATGACTTTAGCTTTTTGTTTACTCAAAACTCTACTTTGCCTCTCTCCCTCCCCTTGTCTCTCCCGGCCATCGGCCTTCTCGTCGCATGCCAAGATCACCCTTGAGTGAAAAGTTTACACTTTCTCATTGTCGTGGATTACTTTCAACTAGTGAAACGGAGCTGAAGAAGGTTAAGGTGTACAACGAGAGGGACGGAGAGAAAGAGATTGGGAGGAGAATGAGATTGAAAGAGAGAAAAAAATGAAGAGAGAATCATATTTGTTTAGAGAGGCTGTTTAAAATACGCTCTACCGTGAAAGCACTTTCATTCGTTTAGCAACAACCTATTTTTGCTACCATAGAAAAGAATATTACGAAGAACGAAATTAGCTGGTAGCCATGAAGCTCTCTCTCTCCTCTCCTCTCTCCCTCTCTTCCATATTTGAGAAGAGGTAACGCTCAGATTGACACAGAAACTTGCTCATCTTTCTTCTTAGATCATCTTTCGTTTCTCTCTCTCTCTCTCTCGCAGCCATTATGAACTTGAGCCCGTTTTGACAATGCTTCACATTTAATTTAAATTAGTTTTTCTTATCATTTTTATTCCATTCTCTGGCCTTATTCTTCGCTCACCGTCGTCAGATGACCATTACGTTTAAATTTCATTTCTCTCATGTCTGAGCTAAATTAGTGGCATTTAGTTTGACGAAACAAGTTATAAACACCTTAATGACGGTCATCACGGGTCCGCTAATTAACTTAAATTGCTCACCATCAGTCTATCACGCCTTTTCAATTCTCGGGTAAGAACACAGTTAACGGTGTGTCTAGGTTTGTTACCGTTGTTCCTCATTGTGTTTAAATTGTGATCTGGTCGGTAAATCTTGATGATTGAAAAGCTAAACCAAAATTTAGGCTTCTAAATTCTACGTTAATCACCAACTTAAAGTGTTCAAAGTGACACTTTCTAGACCATCATTAACTTGACACCTTAAGAATTGTTAAACACCGTGAAAGTTGTCAACGCCGTTAATCATGATGTCAATTTCTCAACTCTATTCTTGTAGAGAGTTCACGTTCACCCATTCAGCTTGCTTTCCAGTATTGTGAGTGTCTTTGATTTGTCTCAAAACTATTCATACTGTCACAATCAGTTAATTCAGTTGGCTGGTCAACATCCTGGAAACTCTAAAAAAAGTACATTTTTTGCACCAAACTTTCTCCATTGTGAAACCTTTTCTCTACACTACAATGTTCAGTGAGCTGTATAGAGAAAAAGTTCCATTCATGAATATAAATGGTCAACTGAATCAATTGAATTAAGGGAAAACATTTCTCTGGTCGACAATTGGCCACGCTTGCAAAGATTGGCCGTTTTGTCAGTTAAGGGGCTGAAGCCTCTCACGCTCCTAAACGTTTCTGTGTCAGAGTCGGTAATTGCTAATCTAAATGATTACATCATTGAGCGAAAGTGTTGACAAGCAAGACAAGAGAACTTAAAATGCGGAAACTAATTTAGTTGATGTTCTTCCAATCACTTTCTGTTCAAATTCAATACGGGGACCGTTTCCGTAGTGCGCCCAGTTTCTCATTCAGTGCGAAAAGGAAGAGAAAAAAGAGAATGGAAAAGATTGAGCAATAAAAGTTATTGAGTCCCAAATAATGGCCGCGTTTAAAAGTATTTCGACAGTATATTTGAAAATGCCTGAAATAGTTCTATAAAGTTTAAACAAAAAAGGCGGAAGATTGCTTCTCCATTCAGCTTGAAAGAAAAGATAGGGAGAGGAGGAGGAAAGGAAGAGAGCGAGAGGGAGAGAGACGAGGAAATGGAAAAGGCTCAGTTCCAGGAAAACTCTGTTAATGAATTCGCGTATTTTATGCCATTGTAGTATGAGAGAAATATATAATATAGAGGAAAAGGTTTCGCTGCTATCCATTCACAATCTGAGACTTTGCTTGCAAGACATGAACAAGATGGCTCCACCTGAATACCTGCGAGACAAATTAGCTACGCCCAGCATTGTGCTCATATATAATATTTCACCTCGTAGACCTGCAAGTCTCAAAAGGTATCCTAAGGTGAAACCAAGGTAAGCATTTCCTTCCTCTCTCTCCCTCTCCCTCTCTTGCCGCCATTGTGAGACAAAGGTAAACAAGCGGTCCACCATCAATAACGGTGACCTCAAGATGTAAGAGGATGATGTCCTCAACTTGGTTTTACTTCCCAGGTACACAATTTGCATCCTAATCAGCTTGTCGGCTTAATTGTGCTCTTTGTCAATTGTGATTTAAGGGAGTCGATTGTCAGACGCTAAAGGTCAAGAAACTGAATTTAACTTAATTTCTCAAGGAGATCAGACAAGTTTGTTTGTTCACTTGAGGACAAGTTGCCAGTGATTCAAATCGTATCAAGTTAAATTCGAAAGAGAAAACGGTCCAAATTGTTAATTGCAAAAAGGCCATTTTCTCACGTTTACTTGTATTAGCTGCTCGTGAGAAACGACCACACGGGTGAATCTTTTAGTCATGAAAGTTGAATAAGAAAAGGATGACAAAAAAGCTTCTCATCACTTGAGAGCTCGCTCTTGAACTTTCACTGTAAAAAATCCTCTCCCTCTCCCTCTTTATCATATTTCAGTTGATTGCCATTCGGACACAATTGTGACACAATCAGGACACAAAGTCGCAGCACGCAATTAGCGCTAAGTAGCAAAATTAAGGTGTTTCCGAAACCAATCAAGTTGCAAATGCATCCATCACTTACCTGGGACTGTAATTAGTAAATTGTTGTCAGCACCGGTAGCTTTTCTCTGACGCAACGACACCAATTTAAGAGTTAAATCAACTAGAAATTGTTCAGTGAATAGGAATAGGCACACAAGCTGAATCAACTAAATTGTGACACACTGAGCAAACAAGTGACAGGTTTGCTTGATTGTTTGTTCATAAAATTGAAAACGATTTCTAAATTGCACCACTTGATTGTTAGTTGCAAGTATTGAGGGCAAACTTTACGGATACAAGTGTTCACTTTTAGGCAAACTTTGTGACAAGGGTAAACTTGAGCGCAATGTATACCGGCAGCGAAGCACTAATAGAAGAGAGGAGAGCGAAGAGGGGGAGAGGGAGAGAGCAACGGAGAGCGCTTCTTGGCCAGCTTACAAGACACTGAAACAAACTTGTAGAAGTCGACAAGTCCGCGTTCGCTGATCTTGGCTTCGGAGTGAGAATGACTTGAAACTGTGTTCGCTTCGTTGAGTCGAGAGGCAGAGAGGGAGAGGGGGGAGAGAGAGACAGTCAAGTAGTTCACTCCTCTCCGCCTCCCTCGTGAGCTCGCTCTCCCCCTCTCTCTCTCTCACTTCTTGCTGAAGGGAAGAAGGACCATCATTATAGTTACCCGTAATTATACTTGTAATGTCCACTTTACAGCTGTCTGAAAAAGAGAATGTCATCTCATCCGTAGCTCGTGAGCGCCATCTTGGAAGGTCACTGTGTGAACGCAATTCTGAAACGCCCCCTTTCTAGCATCACCTATGTAGAGGGAAGGAGAGGGAGCGAAGAGGGAGAGAAAGTAAGCGATCAAATTTGGTCATTACAGATGTCTGTGAGAAATGTTTGGTGCTCACGTATGTGGAACTGATAACCAGGTTCGTGATTTGATCTATTGACGATTGTAAATTGCCACGGATGTTGCAAATGGCTGACGGCCAAGGCCACTGGGACAAAGATGGCCACCGTGATTGAGTGGCTGGTCCCTTGTGAGAAGGATGTGTGTCCCTCCGAGAGGACTCCTCTCTCTCTCCCTCTCGGCAGCTTCCTTTCTTTTGTCTCACTTCTTTCTGTGGCCGTGATGATTGTTTGACATGATTCACGAGAATGATTGAAAATCTGACTTTGCAAACCGAATCAAACAATCAAGTCATTTTCTCAAACATATTCCTGATCAATAGTGTAATTTTCGCAGTTTCTTCCATTGAACTACTTTTTTTATCAATCTTGTTAGAGAACATCTCTCTCTCCTCTCCCCTCTCTCTCTCTCTCTTGCCTCCTCTTCTCAAGTATGTATGATTGACTCTTTTTTCGCATTCCCAGTATAGTAAAAAGATATTGACTTGAAGAGAAAATAGGTTCAGTAAAGTAATCACATCGGGCTAAATGGTTAAAGGAAACCGGATCTCGCAGAATTATTTATTAGTCCATGATTCAAACCACCATTAAATGGATATTGACTGACATGTCTAGCAAAATAAGGGCCATCAAAGCACATCACAAAAAGAGCGAAAGGGAGGAGAGAGGGAAAGAGGGGAGAGAGAGAGAGGAACAACCATAGCATGCTGGGGACCATTAAGTTAGTAACAGCTGATTTGGTTCTCAGACCAAAACGTTCCACGCTCGACTGAATTTCAAACTTAATTTCCCATAACTTGCACTTTGGGCCACTGGGTCAGTGTTTCGCAGCTTCATGTCTACTCCCAGCGTGACCAACGTGACCGGTGTGACCAACGAGACCAGTGGCCATGGACACCACCACCGGGCCGAGTCAAGTGACAACAATCCCAACGACGTCATCTGGATACTGACCAGTGCCTTCTTGACCTTTACCATGCAAACTGGTTACTCGCTGCTCGAGTCCGGCGTGGTGTCAAGAAAGAATGAGGTGAACATTCTAATTAAGAATGCAATTAACGTCATGTTTGGTGGCTTTGCTTTCTGGATGTTCGGCTATGCCCTGAGTTACGGCGAGCCGTCTAATGCCTACTTCGGATACGGAAACTTCTTCATTGTGGCCAATGAGACGGAAATGGGCGCCAAGTACTCCGAGCTCATGTTCCAGTTGGCCTACTCCACGACAGCGACGTCCATTGTTTCCGGCTCCGTTTCGGAGAGAATGAGCTTCGGAGCCTACTCGCTGTTCAGCTTGTTGAACACCTTTGTCTATTGTTTGCCGGCAAGATGGTTGCTGAGAAAGGGTGGCTGGCTCCAGGTGCTCGGCGCAGTGGACATTGGCGGCTCGGGCACTGTCCACCTGGTGGGCGGTTGCTCGGGCCTGGTGGCGGCCATTTTGCTGGGCCCGAGGATTGGTCGCTTTGATTCTGGTCTGAAGCGAATACCTATGGGCAACCCTACTAATGCTATGCAGGTAATTGCTTGCTGATTTAGTGGTTAAAGCAGAACTAAATTCCGATTTAAGGGACTGTTCATGCTCTGGTGGGGCTGGCTCGGCTTCTCGGCCGGATCTACGTTCGGCATCACGGGTGACAAGTGGAAGTATTCATCCAGCGCTTCAGTGACCACCATACTGGCCACCATTGGTGCCGGCTGTGTGGGCATGTCCCTCAGTGTCATCCTGCGCAAGGGACTCCAGGACATCACCATTCTAGTGGACGCCATTCTGGCCTCCCTGGTAGCCGTTTCCGGCGGCGCTCCAATACTGAGACCCTCGTCGGCCATTGTGACGGGCATGATGGCGGCCTGCCTGGTGCTCATAGCCATACGGGCCGTCAATTGGCTGAAAATAGACGATCCGACAAACTCATTCGCTGTGCACGGAGTGGGCGGAGCCTGGGGCTTGCTTGCCATTGGCCTGCTGGCGGAAAAGGATACCATGATCAACTACACGAGCGATTTGGATGGCTTGTTAATTAGCGGTGATCCTTCTTTATTGACTTTCCAGCTAATTGCGTGCGCCTCATTAATAGCCTGGAGTTGTTTCACTTCTTTCGTTCTCTTACTTTTACTCAAGTTAACTATCGGCATTCGCGTCTCACTAGCCGAAGAGCTACTCGGTCCTGATTTAGTTGATCATGGCTTAATTCATGAAGGCAATGTGCAAGTAATTGATTTATTGTCACGCAAAAAGTTAGACATTAGCAAATGGGTCGCTTGAGAAGAGAAAGGGAGGATATTTTCTGTTTCTTTCGTTTCCAGTTCGCTTCAGAATTTTTGCTTTCTTTACACATATTCTTTGGTTTGCTGAATCTGTCGATGTATTTAATTTATGAAAGTTGTCCATTGATATTCTCTTATTTCATGAAAGGCAAAGCTGAGTGTATGTCGAGGAAAAGGTAAGAATACAACTTTCACTTCTTGCATGTCGATGTTCTTGTATAGTTCCACTCTTAGAAATACATATATGTCTTTAAAAGCATCTCTTCATGAATGATGGATTCTTCGGGAGGGAGAGAGAGAGGGAGAGCATTCTCTCTCGCTTTCAGGGAGTTTGCTGTTGTTGAAAAATTGATGTCCTTTGTGTACAGATAATAAAGCTTCTCTCACGCCTCACAAAGACACTTGAATGTCATACTTTTTCATCTTTGTGATCACTTGATGATGACGGAGAAAAGCAACTTGAAAAAAAAACTGTTCGCTCATTGGTTTGACAGATCCGCCATTATATAAAGTGTCCTTCGCGGACTTTTCTGGCCACGTAGCCACTCAATAAGTAATCGGCGTGAATGTCGTTTAGAGCTTGAATTTCAATTTTCTTCCTTCGTTCCGTCAGTATATGAATTTCTTCCATCAGGGCGCCATTTTGTTTGACATATGGGCGATTCAGCAGGTCGTGGCATTTTTTCATATCTATCTTAGTCATGTCTAGTAGTGAGTGTTGTTTGACTCCAATATGTTCGAATTCGCTAGGGAAAATGCCAATCCAGCGCACTTGCGGAGTCACTAGGTTCAGGTGATCGTACGCTTTTGCCTAATTACACAGAAAATGAGATGTCATAATTAAAACTAGATTAGAGGCACAATTACCAGAGCGCCGTATCGGTACATGCACATTATTTCAATGCCATGAGGATCACAGTCAACTATTGCGAAGATGGGGAGATGCAAAAATTCGTATAGAAGACGAACAAAATGTCGAGTATTGGCGTCAGGATAACCTTTAGCAGTCACAATAATGCAATCATCTGTGTCGCGACTTGTTTGACGAGTCAAGCTCTGAAAAGTTGCATCTTTCTCGACGATGAGGACATATCTGGCTGAGCTGGTCATGTTCATGATTTCTGTCATTTCAGGAGGAATAGAATGTCCCTAAAGGTAGTAAGTGATGTTATTCTCAAGCTTCCTAGTGTTTGGTAATCTTACCGCTGCAGAGTGTGAAAAATCAATTGTTGAACCACACGCAAGGTGCACTTTCAGTTGACCTGAACACAAGCCTTTGCCAGAGGTAATAATTCCAAGGTGTAACTTTGGCACTCTCAAGAGCACAATGACGTCATCCACAGCATTGTCCACTGTCTCTTGCCTGCCGTACGTAGGAACTTCGTGATAGTAGTAATCCCTGGTCGAGAGTATATATGATTGATTAATGTGATAGAAGGGTAATACGGTATGTACAGACCTTCTAGTACAAATTCGGCCATTGGAAATTCGGTCATGTAGATGTGTCAAAAACATGAGAATGCGCTCTCGACGCTTAATCTCTGGGACGACGAATTTCTTGATATGATGTCTTAGGTAAAGCCCATTCAGTTCTGAGAAGTGAACATTAGTCCATGAACCTCTATCTACCAGTCTCGGAGATAACGTCTCGTCTCCAAAGTCGCTGATGGCCATGTTTATTTTCTGTAGTAGTTGGTCCTGATACTCAACAGCTGGCAATTGCTTTGGTCGACGATGGAACCACGATCTTTCACTGGCATATATGTACTTGTCATACTGTTCCTTCAGTTGAAGATAGTGGCATCTCAGTATTTCCCATGGATCAACATAGAGCAGTGGTCGTTGATATGGCGAGAAGCTGAGGACAATTACTTTCTAGTGCAAGAACATGGATTTACATACTTACCATATATTTGGTTGAGATGGTATTACACAATTGTTATACAGTTGACTATCATCTGATTGCAACTGAAAATCCTTAGCATTCTGGTAATCTGATGAAACTCTATCTGAAACAGGACTTTCGCGAAGTGAGTGAAGTATGTTTTCGAAGATTTCGTCAGTTGAGCTCAGAGGCAAGGATGAACTATCGCTAGAAGTTTCGCTCGAATCAGATAATCGGTGCTGATAAACATAATCTGTAGGTTCATGTTTCATGACAGAACTAAACTCGAGATGATTTAAAGAGCTTGACATTCTTACGATGTTTAAAGAATTCGAAAATCGGACGAAAAAACTTAGGGGACCCTTTCATTAGTGCGGTCGGCAGAGCGGAACTTTCAACTTAGGCGTCTAAATTTACATTTTATTTACAGTAATGATATACGAAGCCATTACTTATTGCCTGAATCACTAGAATTATCTGACGACGATCCACTTTTCGTTTCTTGCTGATCGTCCCAATTTTCAGGGCTGACTTTTCGCTGTCTCAACAGGAATCGGGCCAAAGTCAATGATGTCTATAGCTTTCTTTCCTCCGTGAGGCGGTGGGCCAATCAAGTTGACGACGTCATTGTAATTTAGAGTTTCTTTTTTCAGTAAAGTCTCTGCTAGAATGCTCAGCTTATCCATGTTTTGCTTCAGGACCTCTTCCGTTCGCTTGTAAGCGTTGCCAACAAGTAGGCGTGCTTGAATGTCCATAACATTCTGTAGCTTCTTACTGTAAGGTCGAATGCCGATACCTTGCTCGCCTTTAATTTCCTCGCTGGTAGGAAACGAGATAGGACCAACTACAGGATCCATTCCAAACTGTTGAATTTGACCGTACGCCATCTTGGTCACCTTTTCCAGGTCATTCTGAGCACCTGTGCTGATTTTGTTAAACATTAAGGATTCAGCGACACGGCCACCTAGGGCCATACACATCTTCTCAAACAACTCTTCGGGCGAATAAAGTTTCTGATCCGAAGAAACGTTCATAGCGAAGCCAAGCACTCCTTTGGTTCTAGGTACGATAGTCACCTTGAGCAAGGCGTCAGTGTGCTTCAGTAGCCAGCCAACCAAAGCATGTCCACTCTCATGGTAAGCCACAACTCTTCGCTCCTCAAGGTTCATTATTTGACTTCTCTTCTCGGTGCCGCCGACGACCCGTTCAATTGCATACTCCATGTCGTCGCCGGTCACAACTTTCTTCTTGTCTCTAGCTGCATGTAGAGCCGCTTCATTACACACATTGCCAATATCAGCGCCACTGAATCTGGGAGTGAGCTGAGCCATTCTGCTAGAGTAGGTGGACGGTGGGCCTTCGAGTTTAATTCCCTTCAAGTGCTGCTCAAATATTTCCTTTCGTTCAATAAGAGTCGGGTAGTCGATCAAGATATGCCGATCAAAACGGCCGGCTCGTAACAGGGCTTTATCAAGGACATCGGCGCGATTGGTGGACGCCAACATGAGAATTCCTTCGCGACCGGCCATGCCATCCATCTCCACTAAAAGCTGATTCAGAGTTTGCTCGGCTTCACCACTGGAGCCGCCGAAGCTGCTTTCAGCTCGCTTCTTGCCAATGGCGTCAATTTCGTCAATGTAAATTATGCAAGGTGATCGCTTCCTCGCCTCGTTAAACAGGTCACGAACTCTGGCCGCACCAAGGCCGCCAATCATCTCGATGAACTCAGAGCCGTTCATCGATAGGAATGGTACACTGGCTTCCGTAGCAACAGCCTTGGCAAGCATAGTTTTACCGCACCCAGGGGGACCGAGCAAGAGAACTCCTTTAGGGACTTTCGCTCCCAAAGTCTAAGGAAGAGGGATTAAACACTTGACAACAATTGACAGGCTTACCCTGTAGCGCTCAGGACACTTCAAGTAGGATACGAACTCTTGTATCTCGACTTTAGCTTCCTGTAAGCCAGCGACATCAGCAAACTTGACTCCTCTTCCCCCGCCAGATAGAGGATCAACAACGGTAAACTTGGCTCGAGTCATCGATTTCTAGGAAAGTCGAGAAAAGCTCAGTCAAGGTCATAGAGCGAGATGTACGAACATACAAACATATCTGTTGTATTAGGTAACTTCATTCCCCCGCTTTTCGCGCGATAGTAAAGCGCTAAACCAATTATTGCTAATCCAATAAGCACGATCCATGAGCTGTCATAATCTCGAGCATAGATCACAGTGATCTGCTTCTCAGGAGGAATTCCCATTTGATTTTCAGTTTCTCGCAAACGCTCCTCAAAAAGTTCTAAAAATACACACATAAACTTCAGTCATACATGTAGTCATCAATGCATACCTGTTTTCGGAACACGCATATGGTACACATTGTTGAATCGATTTTGCATCGCTTTGTTGCGCATATCAACCGGTGACTGCAAAGGGTTTGTATTGATCAAATCATCTAGTTGCTGAATTGAATCCTTGCGATCTTTTGCGGCTTCGACTCCATTATGCAAGTAAATTGTTACCATCTCCATTTCCGGTCTTATAACAACGCGATCGACACGGCCTTTGGTCAACATGTCTTGCACAAACTCTTTATAGGTGACCATTCGTAGCATATCTTTGGCATCACTGTTCGGGAAAAGAAGGGCCGAAAGTATGGAAATCCCAATGTACGTCAATGCCATCCAGCCCAAAACCTTTACCGCTTGATTAGGATCATCCGGCTTGTCATCCTTTTTTGAATCATCATTCTCTGAACTGGTTTTCTTTTGAAATGCTTCAACTGATGTCCTGAACCATCGGATTGATAAAGCATCACGAAGCTGCGATGTATGTTCAGGTGAAGTCCTTGAGAGCACCCTGTGACCGTCTCGAAAAAGGTGTCGCTGAATATTCGGTGTCCATGCTCTTGAGTGTATGTTTCTTTGAACCATTTGACTGGTCAGCCATTTTCGAACAGTCAACCGAACGACCGGGTTTCGTGTCACGTCATTTAAATAGGCATTCAATAGCTGCGACATGATGAAACAGAAAAGCAACCTGGTTTGGTAAACAGAAACAGCTGTTCACCCAGATGGCGTTGCGAGAGTCGCAATATTTTCAACTTGTTCGTTAGGGGGGTTAAATTAAAACTCTCTACTAACCCAATGTCTAACAGATTTACCAAAACCGAAGCAAATAAATAATAAAGTGGGTAAAAAATCAGTGTACAGAAACAATATACGAATTGTCACTTTGTCAATAACATTATTAGATGGCGCCACATGACACCGGTCATCTGGTAGCCAGTTGTTTGTAATTTTTTACGACTAATCATGATCTGGTTTGAAACTCCAATCAAGCACAAAAGCGCAATATTTCATCCTGAAGATATGACCATAGACCAGTTGCTGTATGTTTTCAGAAAGGTAAGTAACTATTAGCGCTTCATCCACTAATACTGTCTATTATCTTTTAATTTGTAGCGAAATATCAGCGCGAATATGGAAGAAATTAATCATAGTAATCTAGTTTTATTATACTTAGACTCTGTTATGCCTCACGATAGACGTATATACAAATCGAATCGAAGTGGTACTTTCTTTTTGAAGCTTCAAGCTGAGTGTAATCAGCGACTTGGCGAATGTGATCAGCTAACTGGTTTACCATCGGCGTCCCGGAACAAGCGGCTGAACGATTCAACAGATGGACAAAAGGCATCTAAAGTCATCAAGCTAATCCGCAATAATAATGCCGAGAAACTTTGTCAAGACAAGGAATCCCTTCCCGCTGTGCCAGATAAGCCGAGGCAAAGAATCACGTGGCCTTAAAGCTAGACATAATCATGTACCGCTCTCCATCTCGGGAGACTCTACCACTATCTATCCTTCTTTTTCTTGTCTTCATCAATGATGTACTGTATTAAATCATTCAAGCCACTGAATTCTGTTCTGCCTTGATTCTCTGATTTAGGTATTCTAGGCAAGGCATTGCCAGCTTTTAATCTGAACTCTTGAAGCTGCAAAGAGAAGAGTGCACTTAGTTCTACTCAACACAGTGGAAGCCTTGCACTTACATCTTTAACACCCATCGCCTTCCATATGCAGTAACAAAATGCCGAGAAGCCTGATACAGCATAAAAAGTACCCCAGCCAAGGGCTCTCAAGGCCAAACTTCCGCCCGACTCAGGTACTTCCTTGGTGTTGCCGAATAAGCCTTTCGAGAAGAAATTCGGGTCCTTTCGCTTAGCCATAGCCAATGTCATGCCAAAGCCGAACAAAGCAGCGCCGCCGGCCACTGATGTGAGAAAGATTGTGCCTAAAAAATGTGTTCAGAGCAGGATTACATGAGAGTAATTTGGAAAGCACATTACCGTAAAGCTTCTCCGTGCGTTTCTTTTCAGCGGCAACAAGCTCTTGACTGGATGATAAATTTGCTGAAGGACATAATTCACTGTTTGTCGTCATAATTAAACAGTTGCAGAGATGATGAAAAAAAAGAGTGCACCGGTGCGCGGAGTAAACAAACCAGAAAACCGGCGAGTGAGGATCGGATCCGAGTAGCTAAAGTAACCGAATTTCAGCGGTTCCAGAGGCAACTTTCGCTGGGGAGAGTAAGTGCTGACTGTCTGCCCATGCGCAGTTGCTATAGAGCGAAAGGGAGAGCGAGAGAGAGGGAGAGAGAATGGAGCAGTTTCACGAATAAAAATTATAGTACTTGTCAGTCTGTATTCTTGTGTGACCGAAGTTCGAAAGGGAAAGGAGAACGAGAGAGAGGGGAAAAATCGTAATATGTCCTTGTTGGCTTCCAATGTACTAGACGAACACTTGATTGTTGCTAAACTGAATCAGCTGTTGATCAGCGTTCCATTGTTGACCGGGCAACAGAGGCAAGTATGAGCCAAGATAAACCACAACAAACAAATAGTGGTAGTCATAGCAGTGGTAGCGAAGACAGTATCAGCAGCAATAATATTCAACCTCCGTGTCAGCCGCCTTGTACGTCAGTGGTGGCTCTACCTGTGACTAGTAATCATCATATCAACCACCATTCCAGCACCTCTAAGAAGATCAACTACATCAAGGAGAAGTCTAACCAGTGTGGTAATGCTGGTTGCCATCAGCCTCAGCAACAACACACCAGCCACTCGCAGCAACAACAAGCAGCACACCACGGCCACCATCACCGGAACTCCTACTGCCCCGGAGGAGCCCCTCTGCCGCCGCCTTTGAATTTGGCTTATCCTGCTTCCGGTCATCCGGCTTACCCGTCGCATTCCTGTGCCAGTGGCCCTTATTCTGGCTATCATCCCAATCAATATCTGCATCCACAGGAGTACCACTACTACGTGAACTCGGCGCGTAACATTCCCTACACTGGCTCATCGTATTCCAATCCATATCAGTACACTGCTGGCGGTGGCCCGTGCACTAGTCCACTGTTAAATTGTAATCACCATCCACCCGGTGGACCTTACGGCCCGTCGGCCATCTATCGTGACCAGAAAATGGGTCCTATGGGTGACCCTAGAGTGTACACGGAGAGACCACGCAAGAGGTTGGTAGACGAACAGTTGCACTTGTGTGTGTGGACATGTTTGGCTCACGATATGATGAAGCCGTACATTTTACAAGCCCATCAAACTGTCTATATCCCACTTTATACTCCATGATCCGTTCTATTCTCTCCCCTCTCTTCTTTTCTCTACACAGAAAGTGGCAAGCCTTTCCAGGAAGGAATCGCTTTTACTGCGACGGCAGAATTATGATGGCAAAGCACATCAGTGTATTTTATTTTACAGTTATCTTGTTGGTCTTAACTTGTACATTATTCTTCGTCTTTGAGTAAGTTCTAAGCACTGTGAAATTACTCTTCATTCCTAAAAAAGCGAAACTTGCTCTCATGTTCTCTATTTTTGTCCCCTCTCTGCTCTCACAGCTGTCCATATCTGGCCGAGGAAGTGAGCTTAGCAATTCCAATCGCAGCTGGCATCTTGTTTATCTTTGTCCTGGCAACATTATTCAGGACCAGCTTCACCGACCCTGGAGTCATTCCTAGAGCGACGGCCGACGAAGCGGCGTACATTGAGAGACAAATCGGTAAGAGAGGGGGACACTTAATGGCTGCCCATTAGCCCAATTAGTTAATGGTGCAAGTAACGGAGAGGGAAGTCGCACACGGATGTCAGTTCATCTCGTCTCTCCCTCTCTCCTCCTCGCTCTCGCCCTTTCCCTCTTCCATCACGTTCTAACCCCTTCTCCTCTACCTTTCCACAGAAGTGCCCAATGGCTCAAATTCGCCGACTTACAGACCGCCACCTCGGACCAAGGAAGTGGTGATTAACAATCAAACGGTCAAGCTGAAGTACTGTTTTACGTGCAAGATATTCAGGCCGCCGAGAGCATCGCACTGCAGCCTTTGTGACAATTGTGTTGGTGAGTAGCACATATTTATGAGGCGGCGAGGAGCGAAAGGGAGAGAGGAAGAGGGAGAGAGAGCGCGAAAGAAGGCGACATCGTGTCTTGCTTGTGCAAAACTGGAACAATTTGCGGGTGTATATTTCGTGCTTGAAAAGGCAAGTAAGAAGGGACGAGGAGAAGAATGGGAAGAGGGAGAACATTTCTTGGTCATCTCTCTCGCTCTCCCTCTCTTGCTCTCTCTTTCCCTTTCTTCTCTCGTCTAAGTTGCTCACTATGGTGACTCTTGAAGCTTTCAACTTTGGCGATCAATACACATTCAAGCGGCAGCTTTTCTCTTTACTTTAATAGCATTTCTCCACAGAGGAAGAAAGAGGGGAGGGGAGGGGAGAGAGCGGGAGAGGACGAGAGCGAGAGAGAATGGACTGGGCAAGCCAGCATTCCAAGGGATCAGCTCTAATACGAGCTGACCCTAAAGTTGCCTAAAACTGAAGTCGCTGTGTTGTTCTATTGATTTAGCCCGAGACTTGATTCATGGCGACACTTCATTTCATCATGCGAACAGCTTTTTCTCTCCCTTCCCTCTCTCCCTCTCCCTCTCCGTCTTTCTTCTCTCCTTGCCCTCCAGCCAACCAAACATAGTGAACAACTCAACATTTCTTTTGCTCTAACATGATTTCTTTTTGTCTCTCTCCCTCTCCCTCTCTGTGGACATAGATCGTTTCGACCACCACTGCCCATGGGTGGGCAACTGTGTTGGCAAGAGGAATTACAGATATTTTTACATGTTCATCATGTCGCTGGCCGTGCTGTGTGTGTTTATTTTCGCCTCGGTCATAACGAACCTCATATTGCGTAAGTGGCCTCGAGTAACTCTCACCTTTGCCTCGAGAGGCAGAGCGGAAAGAGGAAGAGAGCAAAACGGAGCTCAATGCCGACCTTTTTCCCTTTTTGTTTCTCTCTTTCTCTCCCTCTCTCCCTCTCTTTTCCTCTCTGGGTCCTTTCGCTACTCTTTCCTATACGTTTCCGTGATGGATGATTCACTTGAAGCTTTCTCTTTCTTTTTATGTCTTCTCACTTTTTATGTGCCAATGGCCAGGTTTTTCATACTTTGTCTTGTTTTTCTCTCTTTCCTTCCCTCTCTCTCCCCCTCTCTTCGCGCGAAGTAATAGACAGTCTTTTAGTAGTTTGCTTTTTGTGTCATGCAATCGGAGTACAATTCATAAATCTCTTTCTCCTCTTGCCCTTTCTCCCCTCCTTTCTGCCCCTCTCGCCATCCCTCTTTTCCTGTTATTCCGTCTCTCTTACTCACTATTTTCTCTCTCCCTCTCTCTCTCTCGCTTTCTCCCGAAAAAAACTATCCAGGTTCAAGGAATCGAACATTACTAGACGCCGTTCAAGATAGTCCAGCAAGTGTCATTGAAGCGGTAATATGTTTCTTCTCAGTTTGGTCCATCCTTGGCTTGGCGGGCTTTCACACCTATCTAATGAGTTCAAATCAAACTACGAACGAGGACATCAAGCAGTCCTTCTCCTCGAAGCGAAGCGAAGGCCAGCGCAATCCCTACTCCACTGGCTCTATTTTCACTAATTGTTGCCTCATGCTGTGCGGGCCTACGCCACCCAGGTAGGCAAGGATTAGCTACTGTCACTTCCCCTTTGTTGTTTTGCTCCTAATTGAGCCGACATTCTAATTACTGCTTCGTGTACTTTGATTCTTTTTTCAGTTTAATTGACAGGCGCGGATATGTGGAGGAAGAGGCCATCTCGGATCCGGACCAAGTTGTGGCCCACTCTGCGCAGCCTGCGAACTCGTCTAACACGGCCAGTGGTACGAAGCAAAGTAAATCAAGTGGCAACGCTGTCACCCCCCAGCAGCAGCAAGCGCACAACAGAGGAGGCGGAGGAGGAGGATCATCCTCTTTGTACTCTTCCTCTCACCCTTACCCAAGGCAGGCCCAGTTGCAAACGCCGCTGTTACAACAACAGCAACAACCACAACCGAGTGCATCGGCCCCGATGCCGTCGACGGCAATAGTTTCGCATCAGCAACAACAAAGTAATGCCACACCGCAAAGTGAACACCATTCGAATTCCATGTCGGCCAGTTCAACGGGTCAATACTCAGCCGGGTCCGCCAGGTCGACAAAGTCGGCCACTGCCAACGCTGAGGCTGGCCATGTTCAGCATCCAGGTTCTAAAGAACATAATGCAAGGCATGTCCATTCTTCTCACATTGAAAGTGTTTAGACTAATAGTTTTTAGGAAGGAAAAGAAAGCAGAGAAATAAATGGTTTCCATTAAATGTTACAGCAAAGAAGAGGGAGAGAACAGTGTGTACAGTTTGGCTACTAGAAGTTTAAGTTGGCCGCCGTACGCTGGCTGCTTTCACAACAGCCGCACAGAGAATTAGATTTGATTCAGCGGTCGTATTCCAAGCAACGTCATTCCTTTCGCTAGGATGCTCCTTGCAATGCGAAAGAGAACTAGTCGAGTATTTCGTTCCTCTTCGTCTTCACAATGTTTGACTGGCAGTGTCTTGAAAGCTTTGCCAACCGAATGACTGTGAAAAGGAAAGATGGAGCAGAAAAAGAGGAGAGGAAGAGAAGAAGAGAACGGGAAGCCATTTTCATAATTGCAAGTGCAAAGTGGTTGAGGGTTTGTTTGTTCGAACCTGAGGCGGAAGAGGTAGCTGACCATCACATTGGGCTCCAGTTTGTGGGCCGACAGGGTGACCGCTTCGTCAAAGTCGGCCAGTGTGAAAATCAATCTAACGGCATCCTCGTTGGCCAACAATGTGTCCACTTTCAATGGCCGACTCAAGTCCAAAGTGTGGCCACTATTTTTCTCCAGACTTGGCGTTTTTAGATAAGAGGGAAAGATGAGACAAGCGAGGTTGAAGGGAAGAAGGGCGAGAGAGATAGAAGAGGAGGAGAGAGTGATGGTTATTTGATGCCTTTGTGACTCGGAAATAATGACGATGTCATGAAAAGTAATTACCTATAAAGACGTGCATGAGCATATTGCAGAGATATTCCGCTGTCACCCTTGAGCTGTAGAACTTTTTCCCATTCAAACTCATAATGGCGGCTCCGTCTTGATTTGAAGTCGTTTATAACGAGCGCCGAATGGCCCAATATGTCAGCCACTTGTTCAAATTCGCCGTGCGACACTTTGGTCGCTGCAGATACAAGTCGACACACATTGCGTAATTAGGCAATCATCTCTGAGACAAGCTAGTGTAAGTCAACTTACTTTCGGTGGCTTTCATTCTCTCTAATACTCTTAGCTTGGCTTCGTCTAGAATGTCTTCCAACAGCACTGCCGTCCCCTTTCTCGTGCTCATGCCGACTATGCGACCAAATTTCACGTGTTCCAGAGCACTGGGGTGATAGATTACAAGTCAACCAAATTAATTTCCTGCCCAGTTTGAAGCGAGAGGGCGGAAGGAGTGAGAGCGAGAAGGGAAACAAACCTATGCCATTCATGTCCCATTTGTTTGAGAATGTTTTTGAGGTTAACGAAATGGTCTGTTTGTGAATTTTCGACAACGTAGAACATTTTGTTGAACTTGTATTGATCCATCCTGTGCATAGCTGCAGCAATGTCCCTTAAGATGGCAAGATATGGATGAGAGAGGGGAGGGGGAGGGGAGAGAGAGCAGGATGAGTGCGTTGAAGAATGGAAATGAAATCAATAGGCAAACCTCGTTAGATATAATGTACTGCCGTCGGCTTTGATCACGGGAACCTTTGACTTGGAGCCTTGGTAATCACGTCCGGAAATGCCCTGCAATATAACATGTTTGGCTCCATCTTGTTCTTGCAGTAAGCCAAGAGATAGTAATTTATTGATCACCATCAAGGAAGCGCCACTGTACATTGATTCACTGTGCATCTCGTCGAAACCAATTCCCATTCTTTCGTAAATTAACTTGTAGTTCTCTATCGAATACTCTCTGAAACGTGTCCACTGTGCCAGCAATTCCGGACTGCTTCCATTTTCTAATGACAGGAACCTTTCCTTGGCAGTATCTCTCAGGTTTGCATTCTTTTCGCATTCCTCATTGATGCGCACATAAACATCAAGCAAATGTTTGCAAGCATTCTCGAGTAACTTTTCCTCATTGCCATAAAGCTCAAATCCTAAGCTTAATAGACCAAACTGAGTCCCCCAGTCGCCCAGATAGTTTATCCGTGTCACATTATGGCCCAAGTATGCATTGAGGTTGGCAATGAAATTGCCCAGAATGGTCGAGCGTAAGTGCCCATAATGGAACGGCTTTGCAATGTTGGGCGAACTGTAGTCCACTAGAATATTTTCCTTGGATCCGGTATTAAGTTCTCTGCCGAATCCGTCGACACTTTCAATGAACGTTTCAAGTACATTCGCCGTGAACTTTTCACCATCTAAATGCAAATGCACAGAGTCTGACAACCACTGATCCGTTGATGGAGCTATTTCCGACTTCACGACAAAGGAAGGCCATTGCTTCGTCGAATGTAATTTCAGCTATACAGATAGATAATACACATTAGAGTGATAGAGAAAAAGAGGTAAACACTCACGTGTTCTAGAACCGGCTGCTCTAGTGAGCCCCTGTCTCGGAAACTGACGGCAACGATGGCATTTGAACTGTCTTTCTGTGAGCGCAAGGTGCGCAGGACCGGATCCAAACCATAATTATTCAAGATCCATTTCCGTATAGAATTCTTGTAGAAATTGGCCATGAAAATCAAGTCAAAACATACACCAAATGATGCAATGCAGCAACATTTGTAAATACGAAACGGTCCCCAAGCTGGTCCGGTGTGATCCAGAAATCGTGTTTGTTCGTTCTAGTAAATTTCTACTTTTAATTCACCAATCAGTGTATAACTGAACATTTTTTTGACGCCATGGCATCGTCTCTGTTCGCCTTCAGAGTAACTGGAACATCGACGAAGGTACTTCTACTGAATGCCTGTAAAACGAAAGCGTGTGAAACGGCAGCTCTGTACGGTCTGAGCAAGCGATGTTTCGCAGCTGGCCCACCGGTGCCCGGTGGCAAGAAAGCGTACACCAGGGACAAGCCTCATTGTAATGTGGGCACCATTGGGCATGTTGACCACGGTAAGACCACTTTGACGGCGGCCATCACGAAGATCCTGGCCTCGAAGAAGCTGGCAAAGGTCAAGTCGTATGACGACATTGACAATGCGCCTGAAGAACGGAAGCGAGGCATCACAATCAACTCGGCTCACGTCGAGTATGCCACAGAGAAGCGCCATTATGGTCACACTGACTGTCCTGGTCACGCAGATTACATCAAGAACATGATCACCGGTGCGGCTCAAATGGACGGAGCCATCTTGGTCGTTGCTGCTACCGATGGTCCTATGCCGCAAACTCGAGAGCATCTCATCTTAGCCAAACAAATTGGAATTGACAGTATAGTGGTATTCATGAATAAGGTTGATGCTGCAGATGCCGAAATGGCCGAATTAGCTGAAATGGAACTTCGTGAACTGATGACTGAAGTTGGATTCGATGGTGACAATGTCCCCGTGATTCAGGGATCGGCCCTCTGTGCCCTTGAAGGCAAAAGTGATGAGATCGGAAAAGACGCCATTGTAAAGCTGTTAGAAGCGGTTGATAGTTATATTCCAAATCCTGTGAGGGATCTGGACAAACCGTTTTTGCTTCCTGTTGAAACGGTCTATTCAATTCCTGGCCGTGGTACTGTCATCACTGGAAGACTCGAGAAAGGTGTTCTCAAGAAGGGAATGGAAGTTGAAGCTCTTGGCTATGACAGACACCTGAAGTCAATTGTTACTGGAATTGAGATGTTCCACAAAACGTTAGACGAGGCTCAGGCTGGTGACTCTGTCGGCACTCTGTTGAGAGGAGTAAAAAGGGAAGATATTCGACGTGGCATGGTGATCGCCAAACCTGGCGCGTATGCTGCCCATGACAATGTTGAAGCTCAAGTGTACTGCCTGAAGAAGGAAGAAGGAGGCCGAGTGAAGCCCATGCTTTCATCCTTCAATGCCATTGTCTTTTCTCGCACCTTCGATTGTTCGGCTCAGATGATCTTTGCCGGTGGAAAGGAACTGATGATGCCTGGCGAAGATCTCGGCATGACTTTAAGAGTAAGTAATCTATCGTTTATGATTGCATTTGCTGACAATGTTTTTATTCAAATCCACTCAAGTTTTTGAAACCCATGGTTGTTGAACAAGGTCAACGGTTCACCATTCGTGACGGAAACGTAACTGTCGGAACGGGTGTCATCACCAAGATTAATACTGATTTGAGCACAGAGGAGAAAGATAAGCTGCGAAAGGGCCGAACCAAGAAGGAGCGTGAAGCAATGAAGGAGAAGATGGCTGAAATCGACCAGCAATTTGAAGAGAAAGCTTAATGTTGCCTCTGAGTAAATCCTAATTCATTGTAGTAAACTAGCAAAGGAACATTTAGACGAGCTGGTGGTATTGCATTAGCTTTTGATATACGATTAAATGACTTATCGTTCGATCGACTGAGCTAATTTATCAGGTTTATCATTGTTTGACATGTTGCTGGAGTAACATCTTGCGAGTTTCTCTCTAATGATAGGAATTCTGACAGTTGGAAAAGTTCTGTTCGCTTAATTCTATCTCAATGCTTCACAACCTTGTTACGGATAATTGCAAGATGGGTAATAAGAGGTCATATAAGAAGATGCAACGAACATTGGACTCCGGTCAAGTCTGAGCGCTAGAACTATGATATGAGCCATACTTCATAAGGAAAAAGCCTACGCTGAGTTTCGATAGATTCTAGAATATTGGGGGACAGTCACAGCGCCATCTAGTGGCTGGAAATTTGTAGTCTGATCGCCTACTTATTTTTCTTCTTTTGAAGTGAGCAATACGTTCGACGTGATACTTCGATAGAATTTAGTGATTTGTATCTCACTATGGGTGATACAAAGCAGTCGGATATCAACAAGTTCCTCAGTTCGTTCAGTTCCAAAAAGAATGAGATTGAATCATTTCTAGCTTCGTGTGATGTCACCTCGCAAGCAGCTGGCGAAGCCAAGGAATTCGGTAAAGTGGTGGATGACTATGAGCAATTAAAGGAACTTCTCAATGAAGCCAATGAAATACTGCCTGCCTACAATGCCAAGGTATCTCAAGATACACTGAAGATGATATCTGAAAGCATCGAGAAGAAGCGACAACTCTTTAAGCCAAAGAAGAAATTCGCTTTTAAAACGTCAACTTTCAAGAAGCCGGAAGCCGAATCAAGTCAAAACAAAGTGAATGACGAAGTAGACAGGGTTGGTCTTTCTCACAGTGATCCTGGAAGCATGGCAGAGTTCAACGGTTTAAGGAGTTTGACTAATGAGAGTGTAATCATGCATTCAGATCAGACCAATGAAAAGACGGTTCAGTTTGTTGATCTAACAAACTGTACAATAGAAGTTCAGGGACATTCGAGGACTGTGTTCATGAAGAACCTCAAGGATTGTATCGTAAAGTTAGGACCAGTGCAGACATCCGTCTTTGTGAATGATTGCAGCCAATGTTCCTTCCAGATCAGCTGCCAGCAGCTCCGAATTCACAATTCAGTTACATGTGATTTCTATGTCGCAACGATAAGTAAGCCAATAATAGAAGACTGTTCAAAATTGAGATTTGGAAAATACGACTACACATACGAAAAGGTTGACCAAGATTTTGAAAAAAGTTCGATTGACCGAGCTAACTGTCACTGGAATGAAGTCATCGACTTTTGCTGGCTCTCTACGGAGTCCCCTTCTCCCAACTGGGTGGTGATAAGTTGATACTGTTTATGCACCTTTTTAATCTACATAGCTATGATTTTCAGAGATGAGTAAACATGAAAAATACTCAATCACTCCTCCTCTGGCTTTCCAGCTTTAAGCAATCTCCTTTCGTGCTTGATTACGTCCCATCGTGTAATGCGTTTGTCAACTACTTTAACCGTAGCCGGAAGTAGATCTCCCCAATCTGACGCTTTCGCAGTTTCATACATGTGACTACAAGATAAATGATTAGAATAGATTACTTCCGATAAAGCAGATCTCACCCTTTATGCTTTCCCTTCGTGAATGTGACAGATTTGATGCTGCCATCGGGACAACAAGTTCTACAGATGATGTGCTTCGATTTAGAGAGGACAGGCTGAACAATGCGAGGCCACGTCACACTGTCTCTGGCAGGTCGGGGTCCTTTTCTCATGACAATGTACGAAAACCTCTCCTTGGTGATGACCGGTCGCTGGCCAATGTCCAGTGGAGCGTAAGGTATCTGAAAGTTACACAAGACTGGCCCACCGGTGAAAAGGCGTGGGCAGGCCAGCGTGTGTGGACAAGGGGCCACAATGTGGGCATTGGGCTCAACCCTTTTGATTGCTGGACTTGTTTCTTGCTGGCTTTGGTCTTTGTAGTACGTTTTAGTCACATCATAGCCCTCTTTCTCTAGAACGAAATTTCGGGCTTCTAGAACTGCCTTGAAGCCATCGCGATTTCCATGCTCGACAATGACCAGCATGTCCTGAGTTTTGTTCCACAGATTCTCGATGACGTTTATGCGACTGTTTTCAGTTGGTAGATCGAGCAGAGAAAATGCACTGACCACCATATCGTACTTGATTGAATGAGTAACAGGCAAGAACTGACGATAGAAGACGCCATTGTAGAACATTGGCTGATTGTCTGTGCCACCACGGAGTAGGAAGCGACTGATTTCGTTCATTGGTTCAGACAGTTCCACGTTAAAATGTTCACTAATCGACGCTGGCCACGTTTCATTGGCGGCGTACATCGTCGTACCTATGCCGGAACCAAAATCGAACATCGTTCTCGGTCTGAACTGTGGGTCGTCTCTTTTGATCTGTATCACAAAAAATCAATAATTCAGATCCAAAATATAGCCAGTATTAGGGAATTACATACCTCTTGAAAAACAGACTTGAGCGCCGCATAGTTACCAGCAAGTCTTGCGGCCAAATAAACGGTCGATGAATATTCCGTGTATCTGATTACACGATTAGGATGCTTAACTGAATTATGCTAATCTACTTACTCTAATTCTTTCCAATTATAAACGCCTTTAGCTAATAACTCGTTCACTTTCTTGTCTCGTTTTTCCAGAATAAATTCTTTCTCATCGTTTCCTAGCGCAGAGATGTCAACATTTTCTCTTGCAATGACCTTTTGAGTGATTTCTCGCTTCTTCTCTCTAATCTCATCCGCTTCGGCCGGCAACTGATGGTGAAACACTCGCTGGTACATCCGGTGGACATCGTTACGAAACTGTTTGGTTTTATATTCTAAACCAAGCGTTAAAGTTCTACTGTTAGAACAGGATGTAATAAGTGAACTTACTTTCTACTACTCGCAAGGCAGCCCGCTCCAGGTAAGCCGGTAGTGTGATACTCTTCAGTGCCCTCTTTCCCGGATGCGATTTATGTCTTAATCCTCTGTCGAACTGTTCGGCAGTCTCTTCATCAATGAATGCAGTTGTTGTTGACTTCTCAATTTTCGCACTCGTGCTACATAGCTGTAAACAGATAAGTTAGAGAACTTTTAAGTGTAGCCTATCATACCCTCAGGGCACCGATGAGGTTCCGGTGATACTGACAAGTGTTTTGATGGAAAAGACGCACATTTCGGTTGAACATGTTTACTTTCTAACGCGACTTCACGTGCAGCGAAACAGCCGCAAAAAGCTGCCACTAGATGGCGCAAGTTGGCACAGACGAAGGCGCGGCAACAGCTGAGCTGAGGCGTTTGTGTACAATCGTCTCATCAATTAAACTGAGGTCACTTGATTCGCTTTCTGTATCCAAGTCATCTTCATCAAATCCACGATGAACGGCTCACCGGGTCGCGTGAGTGAATTTGATCCCGATGCATATGTTCGTGAGCTGAACAAACCGTCGGTCGGTGTGGACAGTCTGATGTTCGCCCGAAATAAGGTTCAAACCATGGTTGATGACACGAATGTTTCGCTTAAACGTAATGTGTACAAGAATTATGCACTGTTCATTGACACTGCACGAGAAATATCGCTGCTGAAGAATGAAATGTACACACTGAGTCACTTACTGACTGAGGAACAGGCACTGCTAGCTAATTTGATCGACGTTTCAATATCGGGTGACAAGTCTCATGGATTGACACTAACTGAGAAGAAAGAAGTGGCCGCCAAATTTAGATCGGATGGACATCCTCAGGAATCACTCGGAAAAATTGGAATTCCTAAATCACATTCAGCTCAGGTTATAAATAGTAATTCGTCATATTCGGCTAAAGAGCTGAATAATGTTGTGGACAAGATTGAAGGTTGCTCTGGAATGTTGGAGACTAGAAACAGATCACTGCTAAATTATGGAGAGGCAACTGAATTGGATCCTAATGATTACAGTAGAATTCCAAATCAGGGAAAGACGCTTATTGTGCTGCTGAATGACTGTCTCGTACTGGCTCAAGCCTACCCATTTCCATCCAGGTTGGTGAAATTTCATCATCTTACAGAAAGTTTGGTTTAGCAGTTGATTAACTTTATTCTTTTTCTATCCAGGCTCGGAAAGAGATATAAATTCCAATCACAGTATGAATTGGACAACATCGCAGTTGTGAATGTGAAAGACATGAATGTCAAATGTGCCTTTAAAGTGCTGATGTTTCCTCAGTACAAAGTATACGAAGTTGAATCACCGGAAGCCAAAAAGAAATGGATTGATTCGTTTGAGATGGCAAAGAAGCACCGAAAGGCATCTCTGACTCTCCAAAGAAGAGACTCACTAATGTATCTATCGTCTAATCTGTCACTCGACGGACTGAATGCCATGAGCAATTCAACGAGTCAAAAAACCTTAATGTCACCCTCAGATCGACCCGGTTACAGTTTTGAAGAGGTTGCCGAACTTCTTGAGGACGGCGACGAAAGTGAATCTGAACAGTTGCCCCTGTGGCTGCAGGAAGTGCCCGAGGACATTGACGTCATGATAGCACAACGAAACTTTGAGGATGCCGTCATTTTGGTCCACAAAGCCAAAGAACATGTGGCCACTTATCCGAAGTGCTATGATGGCTTCATGCAGACCGACCTTAAATTACGCGTTAATAATAAGATTCAGGAACTAGTGGACACGATTGCCAATGAGCTGCAAACGACGCCCGACCGATCGATTCAAAGTGGGCCACGCTCGGCTCGTCGGGCCGTACACTTGCTCTTGCGTCTAGGAAAGTCGTCCATGGCCACCAAGTTGTTCCTGTCACAGAGGACGGCCCTGTTGAAATTTTCACTCAAGCAACAAATTGCTGAAGGTGCCGTCCTGCAATATATTAAGCGCATGAGCTCGGTTTTCTTCAACAACATAATTGACTCGTGTCGCGAATTCGAGAAGGTCTTCCACGTGAACATAACCGACGCAACAAGAGACACTTCGTCCCTTGGCTCTGTGACGGATCGGGAAAGTTTGTCGCTGGGCACCGAGCGCCTAGGATATGACAAGTCACCTAGCAGCTCGTTTCCGGCCGCATATCCGCTCGCGTCTCTCGTTTCATGGGTCCAAGTGGAACTGCAATGTTTCTTCGATACGTTCTCCCGAACTGTCTTCATGCCTCAAGTGCCTGCGGCAATCTCCTCTGAGTGCGTTTCCATCATTAGAAATCACTGTAATCGCCTACGCACATCACTTGGCCTTGATTTGCTCTTCTATCTTGACCAATTGCTAAAAGAAGAACTGGATCGAATCATTCTGGAAACTAGTGACAACATTGTAGAGGTCATTAAGGGCAGAAAACACGAAGAGAAATGGTTGCCCCAGAGCTTTGGGACAAAATCGAATTTGAACAAGTTCGTGGAAGAGATGAAAGAATGCGGACTGTTCATCATGAATACTTTCGTTTATGACGAAACAAAAATATCGCTCGCCCACAGTACGAGCAGCTTCTCGAAGAGTTTCCTAAATATGGCCAACGATTTACTCAAACTGTCCACGCCATTTACACATCAGAGCATTGTGGAAGCCCTGGAAATTGCTTTTAAAGCGCAAATGTCCTTTGTTGAAATGGCGCTCCGAGGCGAGTATAAAAGAGAGGAGAAGTTCATTCGGCGAAACGCAGCATTCTTGCTCGAATCTGTTCTACCTATAGCCGAACAAAGGTACTCAGAAAAGGTTGGTGTACCTTGCCCGGAACTGGAAGAGGTGCGCAAAGAATATGACTTTCTCAGGGCCGACAATGGCGAACGGAAGCGGAAGTCGAGCAAATCGGACGCGACAAAAAATGACGGTAAACTATCTTCGACGGTAACTTATTTGTGATGAATAATAATAATATGATCAACCTAATGATTAAATGTTGAATGTTTTGCGAACAAATTTCATCATTTTGAGCATCCTGTGATATTTTTTGACCGTTAACCCATCTCCACTCACTTCTTCAGATAGTAGTTGACCCAGCGAGCAAAATAGTTTTTCATGCCGTTTACCGACACAGTAAGCTTGCTCTGGACATTTGGACTTAATCGCCAGAACCATGTTATCAACTACATCCCCTACGGCCGGGTCAGCAATGTCCATGGTGGTTTCAATCAGTTGATGAAGTTCTTCGAAACGCTTCGAACCAAGTTCTGCCTGAACAGCTGGTGCAGTACTCTGCCAGAGCTCGTTAAAGGTCTTCAGAACCAGTTGACGATTGGCCATGTTTGTTCTAATTAGATATTGGTTGGTCAGCCATTGGCCAAAAAGACTCGAAAGTGGAACTGGCTACTTACCCATACATTGTTGGCTCTATCGTGGCCACCGACATACCAAAGTCACGCACTTCGTTTCTAAGGCCATCAGCGAAGGCACGAACGGCGAACTTGGACATGGAGTAGGCGACTATTCCTGGTGACGCCGCTCTGGAGGCCGCACTGGTCACGATGACCACTCTCGAGTTCTTGGTCTGACGCAACAAGGGCAGGAAGGCCTTCGACGTTCGAACTGTACCCAGAGTATTCACTTGCAGTTGCCTGCTGTACTGGCCCACACCCTGGTGGGCCATACTCGATGCCACCATACTCTATGATGCCGGCATTATTCACAATGGCCCACAGTTCTTGTTTCGACAGTCAGACAAAGATTAATTGCCTGTAGTTTAGCCGCTGAAAGGTTTGCTTACTGTTTGGTCCTAAATTGTCTTCCACATAACTTTCAGCTTCGCTCACACTTTGGTCATTCGTCACATCAAGCTTCACAATGTGCAGATTTTTAGAACATTTGTCGACCAGTGCACTGGCTCCTCTGCCATCGAACACATAGCAACCGGCGAACACTTGAAACCCCAATTGGTCCAGATTCTGGGCGAGCAAGTGTCCGAATCCAGTGTCACAGCCTAATTAGAGAGGCCAATTAGCAAGTGTGATTCGCAAAGATTAAAACAGGGACACTCTGAGAACTAACTAGCTAATTACCTGTGATGAAGACAGCTTTTCCTTTCGAGTCAACGAGTTCATTTCTGTACGTTTTGAGATAGAATGTCACCAATGACCACGACAAATATAGGCTAACGATGATCAGTCCGACACTGCGAAGCCAATAGAGAACACAATCCGGCAGAAAGTAAATCAGTAAACTAGTGCACAACAGTGTCAACAAGATCCGCTGGTCAGTTGGCGACATGGTCAAGTAGATTGCCGCTTGATGAGTGATAAATTTGTACCAATCTTATACCACGATCCGAAGTGACCTTGATTCGTCTCAAGGTCATAATCCACGGGTTCGCAGTTAGGGATGACCAAGTCTCCCAGTTGGGATATTTGGAGAGACGCTCTTGGGAATTCCCATCCCTGGCTCCCAGGGAAGGTAGCGTATTTTTTCCGCTCGGACTTTTTGTCACATAGGTAAACTCGAGCTATAAATAAATAGACAAAACTCCAGTTCAACTTAATTACAGTGATAAAGTTTTAAGTGCAAAAATCCGAAGGTCGGAAAAGACGTCAAGCCGCTAATTGCCCATCACTGGTTACCAGTCATTATTGCCGTATCCAAAGCTTGAATCAATTAACATCCGGTGCAACGTTTTAATTTTCACAATTAGTCTACTACAGTTCATTTATGAGAGTAGATGACTCTAGCAGAGACAGGGCTTACCTTGAAACCGGAAGAGGAAGTAGAGAAAATATAACACTTGATGAAATGACAGCATATAGGCTTCGAGAGAGAACATGATCAAAATTGAATGTGAACTGGAAAAACACACATTAAATGTGATTTATTTTTAATTCAGTCAACTTGTAGACGTCAAGGTCAATCACCTACATCTTAATCATTCAAGCAGGTTGGGTCATAAGAATCCTGGTCATAAAGGCCTTGATTGGCGACCACGTCGTCAATTCCATACTTGTTGGCTTCCTCAGGCTTCGGGGTGTCATTCTTGGCGGCCATGGCTGAACTGTTTCCGGTTAATTGGATATGAGCTATGATGCAGCTCACCGTCCACTTTTATAGCGGAAACAGAACTCTTGCAGCTGGAAATCAGCCTGTCTTGAGGCGCCATCTTGAGATAGACAGGTCATAAGGCTTTTCAATATATCTATTGTACCTGATAGTATTATGAGAACTTAGTGTTTCTTGATACTTGAATAACTTTTCGTAATGTTTAGATTGAAGCTGCCTTCGACAATCATAGATACATAATGTAGATGCTTGAAGTCTACATTCCTGGCGAAAACGGCACAAGCCATTTTTACTTCCTTCGAGATGGAGTGCTGAGTCGCTGGTTCGATTCCAGACTCTGGCGGGTTTTTTGCCTCTTTTTTACACTATTCCATAACTTTTTTGTTTCAAGTTGCCGAAAATTGGCGATAGGTTTTTCGAAACCTGCTCGACGAGACCTGTCGATCGATTTGTAACCTGACCCATATATAAAAAACATTAGTTTTACTATAACTATAATATAACAAGTCGGTATCCTTTGCCGGTCATAATAGCTACATTGAATGTGCACATAATTTTTACAGGTGCTATAGCTATGGAATAATATCAGAACCAATGCTTACGTATTTTAATATTTCTCATCTACTTATACACGTATTTCTAATATATGTATAAGCGAAGTCATTGACGAATCCGTTTATCGTCTAGGGCTAGAATTTCAGGGCAGTCAATGGAAAACGGAAGCGGAAACCAAGTAAAGCAGAGTAGACAGAGTTCCGGTATGTTTAATGCAACAACTGCAGTAGAATGAACCGATTCAAATATTGAATGTCCTGCGAAAGAATTTGGTCACTTTGACCATCAAATGGTAGTTTTTAAGTACTAGACTATAGTTGAACAGTTCATCAGGTTGCAGTTCGCCAATGGACAGAATGAACCTTTCGAACGGTTTGCCGACACGGTAAGTTTGCTCTGGACGTTTGGACATTACGGCCAGTTCGATGACACGGACAACTTGCTCAGTGTCCGGGTTGGCCAGGTCCATGAGGCGGTCAGTTACTTGAAGACGCTTCTCAAATCGTTCTGGACCAAGGTCACGCTGAACACTTGGCGGCGAGCTGTGCCAAAGGTCAGTGACCTGCTTTAGTGCCCGTTCACGATTGCCCATTCTGGTTCTAATTATGCAACGATTAAGCGATCAGCACTACACGAAGCGAAACCAGGGCAGAACAGTGGACAACTTACGCATAAAGGAAAGGTTCTATTTCCGCCACCGACATGCCGAAGTCACACACTTCGTTTCTCAGGCCAACGGCGAAGGCGTGCAGCGCGAACTTGGACATACAGTAGGCTACCATGACGGGCAACACCTCTCGGGAAGCTGTACTGGACACAATGACCACTCTCGAGTTCTTGGTCTGACGCAACAAGGGCAGGAAAGCCTTCGACGTTCGAACGGCACCCAGAGTGTTAACCTCCAAATGCCCACTGTAGTGGCCCACACCTGGTGGGCCGTACTCGACGCCACTGTACTCTAGTATTCCGGCATTGTTCACAACGGCCCACAGTTCTGGAAGTAGAGAACAGTTCGAAAAAAGAAAGAGATCGCGTCAGCTCACTGTTTTGTCCTAAATTGTCTTCAACGTAATGTTTAGCTTCTTTTACAATTTGATCATTCGTCACATCCAGCTTAACAATGTGCAAGCTTTTAGAACATTTGTCCACCAGCTCGTTCGCTCCTTGGCCATTAAACTCATAGCAACCGGCGAACACTTGGAAGCCTAATTTGTCCAGACTCTGGGCCAGCAAATGTCCAAATCCAGTGTCACAGCCTAATTATGAAAGGCTAATTAGCTACCGGGCTTCGTCTATCGAATCAGTAGTAAGACTACCTGTGATAAAAACGGCTTTTCCATTTGAATCAACAAGTTCATTTTTGTAAGTCTTGAAATAGAACGTGACAAATGTCCACGACAAGTACAGGCTTACAATCAACAGTCCAACACTACGAAGCCAATCAAGTACGAATTCCGGGAAAAGGTTAATTAGGAGACACGTGCACAACAATGTAAACAAAAGCCGCTGAATGGCTTGAGACATTTTCAGTTCGATTGCAGTTAACTGACTCTTTTGAGTCAAGTGTGACGACCGAACTGTTCCATTTGATTCGACACGAACTAGCTTATTGTCAGCTTCCGGTAGAAGAGGTAGGCAATTAATTAAGACGATCACTCAACTAGTTAGTTAATTCGACGCCTCTGCAAATCACCCCTGGCGGACGCGAGCGGATGTCCAGCCATAACAAGTTAAAGGAATGATTCCAGGGAATTTTCTCTAATACTGATTTGTAAGCAGCTGGAATAATTCGGACGCGAATTTTTCCAAAAATCAGCTTTTGTCTATTCCAATTGTCTTAGAAGAAACTTTTCTGTGACGGACATTACATATATACATTACATTACATTACATATATACAAGTACATATGCGAATTAACTGAAAGTATTTTTTAATGTCCTGTGAAAAAATTTGTTCACTTTGAGCACTAAATTGTTCTCAAGTGTCGAACTATAGCCGAATAGTTTCTCAGGTTGCAGTTTGCCACTGACCTTGATTCGTTTCAAGGCCGTTATCCACGGGTACACCTGTTCGCAGTTAGTTGGTCAACTGTCCCAGTGGGATATTTGAGGGACCGCTCTTGGGAATTCCCATCACTGACTTCCAGAGAAAGTAGCGTCTTCTTTCCGCTCATAAATCTGGAAAACGAAAATTAAGTCAAGTCACTGATTGCCCATCGCTTTCTTTTCTGATGACAGTTGTCAGATTGAATGACTCCAGCGGCGACGGATCCCACTTTGAAACCGGAAATGGGGCTAAAACGGGAGGTTTGATGTCACTCGATGACGTCACATTTGCTACTGCGCATGTGCTTTTTTTTGTACAGTACAAGGCCCAGCTTCACCAACGGCTGGATTGGGTGGCTGAAACGGTGCCCCAAGCCAGCCCGACCTGATTGACCCCTCGAACCGGAAGTGGAAGTCGAGCAAGTTAAACTTTAGTCAAAGTGACGTTTAATCTTCATTTAAAATTAACATAATCAAGGTGGTGAACCATGTAAAACGGGAAACAACTACTCACTGTTATGTCCTAAATTGTGTGATCTTCAACGTAATGTTTAGCTTCAAGTGCACTTTGATCATTCGTCACGTTCAGCTTAACAACATGCAAGTTTTCAGAACATTTGTCCAACAGTGCGCTGGCTCCTTGGCCATTAAACACATAGCAACCGGCGAGCACCTGGAAGCCTCAATTGTCTACACAATTAGCATCCCAATACTGCGAAGCCTATTTAGAATGAACTCCGAAAAAAGGTAAATCGAGAAACAAGTGATCAACACTGTTTATAACAGTGAACTCAGATTTTTAATTCGCCATTTCTTATTCACGTTCGATGTGACTTTGATTTTATTTCATGGGTGTCATTGACATCTGTGAATGATCGAATCCGGTTCCTCTGGAACCGAGCCGCTGACATTTAGATATTTCTTGGCGGGCAATGGAGAACGGAAGTAGAAGCAAATTAAATGGTAAGTAACGCTAAAATTGTTTTCAGCAACTTATCTGCGACGAATATTCCAAGTTTATGTAAAGGTGGATGATAAATTCGAGCTGAGCAAGGGATCCAAATAAAGCCCCCGATAGAACGGAAAAAATTTCGAGCTGAGCGATTACGTAACAGCAGCGCATGCGCAAGCTCTAAGCCAGGTCGGGCCGACCGAGCTTAATCCGTACGGGCAACTGTCGGGCCGGGCTCAGAAAAACAGCCGTGCTGGCCTCTGGTAGCTATTTCAGATAGAGACGAAATACGTAGATGATTTTCTAGAAAGCGCTAGATAGTTCTACTTTTCAGATTAGACTACTTTTTATTAAAATAGCACAACTAATTATTCAAAGGTTGAACGTTTTGCGGAAGAAGCACATCACTTTAAGCAACCCGAGATAATTCTTTACAGTTAAATTATCACCACTCAATTCGTCAGCCACCACTTCGCCGGTGGCTAGGATGAGCCTTTCAACTGGTTTGCCGACACGGTATGTTTGCTCTGGACATTTGGACGTCACGGCCAACACCATCTGATCAACAACTTGCTCAATGGCCGGATTGGCCAAGTCCATGAAAGTATCAATGATTGCATGGAGCTTTTTGAACCTTTCGACACCATGGTCACGCTGAACAGTTTCCGGTGAGTTCTTCCACATATTGGCAAACGGCTTCAGCATGAGGTCACGATTGCCCATATTTGTCCTAATCGGATATTGATTAAGCAATCAGCCCATTTTTGACAAAACCCAGACAGCACAATGGGCAACTTACGCATAGATCATTGGTTCTATTGTGGCCACCGACATGCCAAAGTCGCAAACTTCGTTCCTCAGGCCGTCGGCAAAGGCGCGAACGGCGTACTTGGACATCGAGTAGGCCACGAGGCCGGGTGACACCGCTCTGGCGGCCGCGCTGGCCACAATGACCACTCTCGAGTTCTTGGCCTGACGTAACATAGGCAGGAAGGCCTTCGATGTGCGAACGACACCCAAAGTGTTAACTTCCAGGTGTTTACTGTAATGGCCCACACCTGGTGGGCCATACTCAATGCCACTGTACTCTATCGTGCCGGCATTATTCACAATGGCCCACAGTTCTGAAAGAGGGAAAAGGTTCGCATAAAGTTAATTCGCGTGTGATTTGCAGTTACAAGAAAGTTAATCCCGGTGAAAGCGATGACTTACTGTTGTGTCCTATATTGTCTTCAACGTAATGTCTAGCTTCGTCTAGACTCTGGTCACTCGTCACATCCAGCTTAACAATGTGCAGCTTAGCAGAACATTTGTTGACCAGTGCTTTCGCCCCTTGGCCATCGAATACATAACAGCCGGCGAACACCTGGAAGCCTAATTTGTCTAGACTCTGGGCCAGCAAATGTCCAAATCCAGTGTCACAACCTAATTATGAAAGGCTAATTAGCTATAGCGATTCGTTTATTGAATCACTCATAAGGCTAATTACCTGTGATGAAAACAGCTTTTCCAGTGGAATCAACAATTTCATTTCTGTAAGTCTTGAAATAGAATGTGACAAATGTCCACGACAGGTACAGGCTCACAATGAACAGTCCAACACTGCGAAGCCAATCAAGTACGAAGTCAGGGAACAGGTAAAGCAAGATACACGTGCTTAACAATGTAAACAACAGCCGTTGAATAGCTTGAGACATGATCAAGTTGATCGTTAACTGTGATTGTTCTGACACAAGTTATCCTCTTGAGGAGTGACCTTGAGGTTTTTCAAGGGCACCAAGTACTGGCAGAATTCGCGGGAGCTACTTCTTAACTGATCCAGTTGTTGCCCATGACAATTCACATCTCAATGAGAAGGCAATCCAGTTGTTTACGTTAAACAGTTTGTTTCCACTGCAATCTGCTCGGAATGCGAAGATTTAGGTCACGCTGAGAACAACAATGCCTCAAATGAGCTCCCGATTGTCGGAAAATGTAATCTCAAAACCGGATTTAGACATGGCGGCCTCATTGAGAGCAACCATTTCCAGCATTTCCAGGAGAACAATATGCGGATGTTCGAAATGTCCTCTAATGGTCCACAAATGGTGCAAATCCTCTTGAACGATTAATGTTCAATTTGCTTTTCAGACCATAGGACTCAGTCTGTTATCATTTTGTCGGCGGAACCCTTTTGATGCCTGCTTTTAGCGTCGAATCAAATTGATTGATTGTGATTGAGATGGAATCGTGATGTGAGTGGTTTCCCAGTAACGGTTACATAACCTTTGATCCAATTTAGTACTCGTATTCAACGGATTTGCCATGTAATTCTTTTCCAATTTTCAAAATTTCTTGTTTGAAGCACAACTTGAGTGTTATTGGTTCTTAGTTTAGAACATTTCACAATGCACTCAAGACGGATTACCATGGTTAGACTGAACTGTAATTGGCAGACTTGAAAAGACTTTTCAGACAATGCACGGTTAATGAGAAATGAGAAGCGAGGGAAGAGGGAGAGAGGGAAAGAGAGAGAGAGGGCGATGGTTGTCATGGAAACCGGAATAGTGCTCAATTTTCTTCTTTTTTTAGAAAGCAAGTTTGGAGTAAAATCATCAAATTCTTTTCTCTTATATCACTCTCCTCTTTCTATTTTATTTTCCTCTTTCTCTCTTATCTTTCCCTTTTTCTACCCTCACGTGATCAGAGTGTCAGAAATTCTTTATCCTCACGGGATCATGTACTGGAGCATCCCCTTTTCAGAGAGGTTGAATGTTTTGTCGCTCTCTCTCCCTCTCTCTCTCCCTCTCTCCTTTTATCCGTCTACTTTACATCACTTCCACACGTAGAAGACGAGGCCCAGCGTTCTAGAACAGTTCAGCTATGTGTGTGTGTGAGGCTGCCATGTTTAAAAGACAGGTTGTGAAATAGAGGCAATTTATTTCTTCAACGGATCTCTGCGCAAAACAATAGTCATCATTAAGGAACTTGTCTGAGAGAATAATCACTTTCACAAATTTATGGACATCTCTTCTCTCCCTCTCATTCTTTCCTCTCGCTCTCCTCTCTTCATCTCATAGAAAAATGTCTCCCAAAGACCTACTGAACATGGCGTGTTCAGTCTTGGAGCATGATATTCAACTATTTGTTCCAAACACAGTGGTTCCGGCTTCGCGAGCATCACTGATGACGAAAGAGAGAGAGAATGGAAAGGCGAGAGATAAATTATCCGCGAAAGATGAAGAACCATTAGTACATCAAATTCGAAATGTTCTGAACAGCTGAAGCACACTGCGAAAGTTCCCCCCTTCATTGGCTGAGAGCTTCTCTTTCCGTGACCGCAGTTCTGTCTTCGCGTCGAACGCCGGACACGTTCAAGTTGGCCGCCACTGAGGCCGTAATTCGACAAGTGTCCTGAACCGAACAGCTGTTGGCCCTTGACCTCGAAGCACTGGACACACAGGACATTCGGGACGGATTGTCACCGTCTTCACTTTGTACCACGCCCAGTTCACAGTCGAACAGTTCTTTGGGCGTCAGTTTATTAATTGCCGACGAGCCATTGGCCAGAATCATTTGGAATTTGTGTGAATCCTGGACAATTAGAAAAGTTGATTAGCTGATCATTGATTTTAAGGCAATCAAAAAGGAAAAAGGCAACCAACCATTTGGTGTTCATTATCCATAATTCGATATTCTTTGTACAAGGACAGAATGACGAGCACGGAATAAATCTTGATAAAAAGAGGTCATCAGTGTTTTGTTGACCGATATTGTCATCAGTGGCGAAAGTAAATTTTTTGTTGGTCCCCAAAATGAGCACATGAAAAGTTAATGGTGTTTACAAAGTCTCAAGTACGTTGGCAAAACAAAATTAACGTAAAATGTATGAGATATTCATCATGTGATGTGTACTTACGTTAAGTAGACAAAAGCTCAGGTCGCTAATGTACAGGAATGTGATCCATAGTGAAAATTTCTGTACATTGGCCAAACACGTCCGCCAGTCGGGGTCAGAGCAGAGGGGAAGAGGAAGGAAAGAGCGATGGGAGAGCGAGAGAGAACACGCCATCTTGTATTTAGGCAGGCTTTCATCATCATGTGTCAAACTCACGGTCTCCTCTTCGAACAGAAAGTAAGTACACAATGCAATGTCCTGCACTGTGTTGATACAAATGGCCACCACCCAGGGTAAGAGGAGCCTCTTGCCGTCCTACAATTGTTGACCGAAGGTCTTAGAACATTTATGGACACACACTCTCATACACTAATATATAGGACGGAGAAAGCTGTCTCTCTTCCTCTCTCGTGTATTTCGAATTGTTAGATAAGAGAGACAAATTTGTCTGCAGAGAAAGGCGACACTTACGACACAAATTCCGATGAGCAGCAAAATACTTGCAGTTACAATCAGACCGAAGGAGACGATGAGAAGGACAGTTAAGAGAGACAGAACTGTTCAGAGAAGGGAAGGAATGGAGAGAGGGAGAGCGAGAAATTAGAATGCAGCTCGAAGCCGTCGAGTTCTAGTCAAATTGTTCGAGCCAGTCCTAGACTCGGCGTGTCACTAACAACCGAGCAAAGGAATGTCCACAGCGGCTCGAAGCGTTGCAAACACGGCCAACAGCTGGCTGTAATTTACGACCCGCTGATTGTTCACTTGTGTGCGTGCTGTGTACAGTATGCGGCCTTAGAACTGTTCTAAACACAACACAACTTGAACCATTGTTCGCAACACAATGTGCATGCATAGGCGAAAAAAGGTCAACAACTTTGCGGCTGGAATTTGAGTTCGGTAAACTTTTAGATTAGATTATTGCTTAATTTTGTTGAGAGCGGTTTGCGGTCGGAGCGGGAGAGAGGGAGAGAGAGAGAGAGAGCAAAAGGAAAAGAGGGAAGCTAGCGTCGAGAGGAGAGCGGAAAAGGAAGAGGGAGAGAGACCGCTTACCGGGTGAGTAGTGGACGTCTTGAAGGTGAAGGTGAAAGGAAGCCACGGCGAGAAAAATAGTGTAGAAGGACTGCAGCGGAAACGGAAAGCAATTTAGAGCCGTCAGGAACAGAATCAGAGCAAATGGCGATTTTGTAGAGAACTGACCAGCGAGTAGACGCCGATGGCGAAGCCGTTCGACCTGAGAGAAGTGGACCCACAGCCAGTTTTGAGCCAAGGCATGCCGTTAGTATGATGGACATAATGCTGTCATCTCACTGACACATTCGAAGGCCCGTATCGCAAAGTAAACGAGATGAACACTCGACGAACTGCATCTATCGCACACCGAACAGAACATGCTTCTAGGACATTCCACTGGTTACCAGTTCGCCGTTCGCTGGGAAACTGTGACTGCATCGGCAAACTTGCTCAGACAAAGTTGCCCTCAAAGGATTGCCAGTGTCTTGCGGCTGCGCACTGGCTTTGAACTGTTCTAGACTGTTTCATGTCTCTTGTTCTTTTCGCTCACAGGGACCAATGAGACAACATGTTGATTCTTCATGAATGATCTCGCTGTCTCTCTACCGGTTCTCGTTTTATCTTAAACAGACATGTCCGAGATGGACTTCCCACAGTTCGTCTACTTCTTGCATTAACTGGACAGCAAGCTGTGCAAACCTATAAACCGTGGACTGTATTGCTCATTTATTGCTACGAATATCGGCCAATAAAGCTTCCTTTTCCGCTTGAGTCAGCTGACTCTCGTGAACAACTTCCAGGGTTTCTCTAGGGTCTCCGAAATAGCCCACCATCAAAATGAGAATATTGGTGGCGTCAATGATCATGAAGGCGAAAGGGTGGTCGGCTCTAAATTTTATGGGCTCATCGTTGGCCAGCTTCTTCACCTGGTAGGCCTTCTCGGACACCGTTGCCCCTTTGGCGTCGGCCAAAATGAAGGCCTTGTGGGCCAGCTTGGAAAGGTAGATGCCGGGTGAGTCGGTCAGCCCACTGAAGTCGGCTCCTTTTCGGAACACTCCACCGGCTCCCATAACTTCTAATGTCCCCTTAATGGACACTTTGTTCGGATCTAAAGAGAATACTGGCAAAGTGACTTCCACTTTTCTGATCGCCATCGATTCGAAGATGCCTTTGTAAACGGCCAGATTGAGATCGTTAAATATGTTCACACCATCTACCTTGGGGTCATCGGGCAAGATGACCAGCATTTGAAGGTCACTGCCCTCGTAGGGAAGAAGGACCGCTTTGGCCTTGAGAGCGGGCACGTCGCAGTATTTGTATACACTAAGTGACCACATCATGTCCACTGGCGCTGACTGGTTATGGTCTTCCATCGTACTGTAAGAGAATGTTTGTTGTTCTTTGTGTAACGTGAAGGCTGACTCCCAGTAGCCTCGGAACAAAATGGAGTTGACTAGAAGGAGCTTTACATTTCTTGTCACTTCCTGTTCGTCGACAACTTCGTCAACCACGCCTTCGGTTTCTCGTTTCATGTCATCATTGATTGCCTTGATTTGCTTGTCGATTTGTGTGTCACGGAAGTTCAACTTCTTTGGCTTGGACTCGAAAACATTCTTTAAGGTTTCCTTGAACTGTTTAGTTAGAGTGAGTGACTCATCGTAGTAGAGGAAGTTTCCGACGAAAATAAAGTCCGAATTGAGTCGAAATACTTTGTTTGTCAAATTGCTGAATGCATTAGTGTTTGCTGGATTGTCCATGAAGTCCTTCAGTCGTAATATCTTTTCCAATTGTTCTTTAGTAGTAGTTCTGGCACCAACAAGAATGGAAGCCAATGCAGTGAACACTACAAATGGCGAGGTGAATAGGTTGACGTAATTGTCGGCATGTCTGTTTACGAATGTTCTGAAGAACTGAAGAGCAAACGCATTCGCCGACTCTTTGACGTCGATTACATTCGCATTGTCGGCAGTTTCCATGCGAGGGTTCACTGGGACATTAGAATTTGAACGAGAATCCAACTGAGAGGCCATGTTTTTAAGTTGAAAAGAATTACTGGTGCAATGAATCACTGTCAAACTGGGTTAAGACTTGAAAGGAACATAATTAACAAACACACAGCGAACAGCTGATCGATTTTTGGCGCCAAAGCTTCTCTTTTTACACGGCGTGCTCTCAAGCGGAAAAACATGTGGTAATTTATGCTAACAGTTTGAATTGATTTACAGAGACAACGCTGGGATTAAAAACATTAAGAGGAGCTTTCATTCGCCATTGAGAAGGCCATTAACTTGATCTGGTAAAGAAGGAACCAGTTCCGAGGACTCCAGTGACTTCAAGCACATCGGACAGGAAGGACTGTGTTCGAGAAGCCTTTGTTCGGTTCGATGGGAGAAAAGAAATGGAGCTCATGAATATATATGACAAGAAAATGGCTGTGTCGAGCGTTTGTTGGACAGTTCTGTAGTACAAGTACCTGAGAAAGTGTGTCATGATGGCCGGAAATTTGCAGCTGTTACATGTGGTCATGTCGTCTCGGAGAACATGTTGTCCCGTTGCAATACAGAAAGGAATGGTGTTTTTACATCCTGTGCAGTTGAGTTCGATTTCCGGCAGTTCTTTAGAACAGAACGGACAAGGGGACGCCGATCCGCCGTCAGGTTCGTTTTCGTTGTCATTAATGTCACGTTTAACGCCGGCCGACTTTCTAACGAGTGTTTCAATTTTCCGCTTGAATTTAGGATCAATCTGTTCACGGAACTCTGGCTTGGTCAGTTGAATGGCAAATTGGACGCTTAATTTTTTCATGCCGGCTTTCTGGCATTCAATGACGGTGGACGTCAGGATGGGCACCGTGTCTAGTGATCGGAAACAAATGAATTCAATTCACAAAGCAATCAAGTGGCTACTCGTAGAAGTTGGCTTACGGGCAGGAAATCGACTAATGTTACGAGCCACTCTGATAAGCAACTGGGCTCCTTTGATATGATCACCGGCCTTAATCCAGACCTAAGTACATATTGTCCGTTTAGTTATCTCAAGTCTAGACACATCAAGCTAATCCTTACCTTGGCCAACAAATAGCTATGGATCAGCATCAGACTGGAATTCATTTCGGCGGGAATTTTAATTTTCTGCTTTTGCAGCTCCTGAGCCATTCCGAATAGAAGATCATGCGAATTTCTGTAATTGCCGGCATTTTGTTCTTCGCGAGCAATGATGATGGCCGTCTTTGCTGCCTCACGGTAGTGACCCAAGCTCATGTAGAGACGAAACAAGTATTTGAAGTCTTTCGGTATTCCGTCCAGTTCGCCGATGAGATAATCAATGATTTGCCTAATGACGGCCTCCTCCTTGCACTGGCTGGCAGCATCGATGACTAACCTTATTGCCTCCGTTTCATTGGTGGCCGACAATGTGGCCGCTGCTAAAAGTAATTTGACACCTTTACGGTAATCGTGGGCCAGGCAATAAAACTTTCCGGCCATTAATGGACTCTTGTCTTGCTCGTAGAACAATGCAATGCTATTAAAGTCGGCCAGAGGGACTTGGTAGTCCTTTTCGCTGGACATTGTGAGAAGGACATTTGCGTAAATGTCCATCTGACCGGTGGACGAAGCTAATTGAAACGCCTCCTCGTGGCACTTGGACATGACTAGAAACTCAATGGCCGAGCTCATGTCGTTGAGTTTCTGAAAGAACCTGGCCACCATGCGAGCCCCTTCGACCGACTTTAGGTTTCGAACTATGCGGACCGCTTCGCCCGGATTGTTCAAATGTTCAAGTAGAATTCGAACAACTTGAATGTGATCCTCGGCCTGAAGGTACGCTCTCATGGCGTCTCGGTAGCCATGTTCCTTCTCCTTGGCCTTGGCATACTCGAGCAAAGTTTCTCTCGAGTTGATCTTGTCCAGGAACTGTGTCACCTTTGAACTGTTCTTGACGCGAAGATAGTGCACGGCCGCCTTGTCAAAGTTGCCGCCGACCTCGAACATGTGCGCCGCATCGGAGTACAGTTTCATGGACTCCAATATTTCGGCACACTCCAGATGCAGTTCATCGTCATTCCGAAGGTTCAAAGCAAACTCAAGGCCTCTCTTTGTGTTGCCGCACCGAATGGCCGTTCTGGCGATGCCTCCCCGACAGAGGTCGTTGTGATTGCTCATCCTGTCGCTCTGGTCACTTTCATCCTGCGACTGGCCACTGTCCAAATTGTGACCACTGCTGGTCAGGGCTCTCTCGTAATGTTCAAGGGCGCCATGATGGTCACCAGCAAACTCAAGTTGCGAAGCGTATTCTCTCGACAAGAAGGGCACTTGGTGGGGAGCGAGACGTCTAGCGAGCACCAAGGCCGTGTCCCAGTCTTGCATGTTTTGACTCAATGTCAGCGCCTCCTGAGGCCTAGAACTGGACAAGAACAATTTCTGGGCCAGCTCGTACTGTTCTAGGAATACTGCCATATGGCCGGCCAGCAGGGGACCCTCTTCGACATCTTTGATTGCTTCAAGTGAATTAACCATTCCCGACTCACCAGTATGCCTATAAATTTTTATCGCAAGTTCCACATCAAGATCGTACATTGCCGCCTTGCCGAACTTGGTCCACAGTTCTGGCTCGTCCACATATTCACATATGCGCCAAGCATCTTGATGGCGTCTCAATTTCAGAACTTTGCCAAAGTACTCGTCGCGTAACCTTGACCTGTCTCTCATTTTATCGGCATAATCGTGCGTTGAGAGGAGAAAATTTGAAGTTTTGCCGCTTTCAGTTTGACTGATTATGTCACCGTTGTACAAGAACAATGGTGACTGGCCTCGAGGAATGTTCATGGTGTCCACGTAGATGACCTGGGGACCATCGATGCTCTGGCTGGCGTAGGCGAAGATGGACACTGTTCTAGAATCGCAGGCCACAAAGACACACTTGTCACCGGGGAATGTTTCCCAGAACATGGCCTTAATTGTGGCCGGAAATTTCTCTCCCGGGATCTCTAGAAGAGTGTCTGTGACGGCGTTGTACACGAAGCCGCAGTTCATTTCGTCTAATCCTATTATGCGAAGTCCCATGGGATCCGCTGCAATGGTTTTGATTCCACACGAGTGGCGGTAAATGTTCACCACTGACCAGTCTTCGACCAGAAAGAACTCGATGGCTCCCGACTCAGTGGCGAAGATGAGCATGTCGCTGGTCATGGTGTGGGACACAATTCTACCTTTGTCGCCCAAGGCCCCTTCGGGAAACATTTTAACTTCTCGATTTTCTCCTTCGTCATCGTCATACTGACCCTGGCGGCCCACTTGAGGCCCACCTTCGGGGCCAACCGTGTCCATTATGTGCAAGTAGAGACGACCGTCCGTGAAAAGCGCGGCTGCATAGTCGCCATTTAGCTTGAAGGCCTTTATGATGCCAAGATATTCACGTTCCTTCACTAGAAGACCTTCATCGGGTTCACTGAGTCCATAGAACCAAACTCGATTGTTCATGACAACGGCTAAATGGTACAAACCGACGGCCACGATGGACGGCTCTACAGCAATTCTCACTGTAACCGGCTGACCACTGCCCACACTCAACGTGGTGACCTCTAACAGGGACGACAAGTAGGCCATCCTAGTGCCGAAAGAGTCTCCAATGACAGGAAGCTTGGACAGGTATACGTGAACAGAGCCGGAAGTGGCCGTCATTCCCAGCATTTGTCCTTCCTCGTTCCATTCTAACCATGAGATGGCCTTCTCGTCCTCCAGTGTCACTACGCCAAGGACTTCGCCATCATTGTCACCTTCGATGCTGAATATCTTGAAGCTGACAATGAAAAGAAGTACAATCAACCCTGAAACGTTCAACAACACTAGCTAAATTGCTTACACATTCTCGAAGCACGTGGCCAATAGTTTTGTCTTGCTGCAGTAAGAGCACGAGGTCAATCCATCTCTGTGAGCGGTGAAACTGTACAGCTCTTGACCAGCGTCCTTGGCCATTGCATTGATCACTGTCACCCGGCCACCGGAGAAGCCAATTATGATGAGACCATCGCTGAGCCAGGCATAGTCGACAATTTGTCCCTGACGATCGTGGAAGTTGATTTGAGACGATAATTCCGAGTCGTGGACATTCATCACGAACAAAGTTTTCCTATTGAGCACTAGACTGACATAATTTTCGCCGCCATTAGCATTTCCTTTTCCGTCCCACTTGGCAGAACCGAATTGCGGCAGAGCCGGCTCTCCCTTGAGCCCTGTCTGGCACAGGGTGTCGCCATCTTTGTTGCTGACCGTTAGTGTCCGGTCATCGGAAATTAGTGCTAACAGATTCTGGTCATTCCAAGTCCCTGATTAGTTGTTAATTAGAATGAAAGATCTATTAACGAGCTGAAACAGCACTGTCCCAGTTTACCGGCAATAATTCTCTTTGAATGTTTCCCCAGAATGGGAATCTTTCGCTGGGTCTGGTGGTCATAGATGAGAATGTTGCCCTTGTTTGTCCCAATGGCCAGCAGGTAGCCATTTTTGTTCCAAGCACTAAAGGTGAGGGGGTCACGGACACCGGTGTCAAGCCGGGAGCCCTTTCGAGTGGCCGAGTCCCACAGGATGACGGTGGGCGACCTGTCGGTGATGACGGCCAACACTTCGCCCTCTATGTCCCAGGTCATGGCCACGCAAAAGCCCGTCAAGTTGAGCTGGTCCACTCGTTCGCCATGACGGTCATGGATGTTCAGCACGTTGTCGTAGCCAGTTGTGCACAGGTAGCTGCCTTTGGTTCGCTGCCAGCCAAAGAAGGTTGTCCCTTGACCATGGGTCTTACCTGGCACTGAGTACACTCGCTGCATACCGATTAAGGCGGTAATTAATTGCCGTGAAAGCTAATAAATTTGACCCTTATTTACTTACCTTCATGTTGTAAGAGAGGCAAAGAGAACGACGGTTTGTTTTATGAACTTGCTGTGGTTGCCATGGCAACCGCTTGTTTTCGATTTTGGATTCTCACCATAATTTGGCTTTTTATTGCATAATCATCAAAATGCGCTAACTTACTGTTTTTAACTCTTTGTTTGACATTAAATCACGAAAAATACTCAATGACGTCAATAATGGTCAATAAATTGCTTCAAAATATCACTAACCTTCGAAGCTCGACAATTTATCGCTCAAACAAATTAAAGCGATTCCAGATCACGAACCCAAGTTCGACACTGAACTTGAAATCGAATTTCATGGCATTGAATTCGTAGCAATCTGATTAAGCACAGGTACACTTTGCTCACCTAATCAAATTTACTTTTTCCATTTAAAAGGGCAACCTTTTAAGCCATTCCAGCCACAGCGCAAGTTCGACAGTTCTAAGAGCAACATGTTCACCTTTCTGCTACTCAGTTGTCTTCTCTATCAACAGAGTGCAGCTAATGCAATTGATTACATCTACTACTACAACGTCGAGCTTCCGAATCAATTTGGCGACTTTGGCTTCGGGAACCTAGTTAACCGACAGTCTCCGAAGTTTACCGGATCTTCCGGATCGTCTCCCGAAGTTTGCGGCGTGACTCGGGAAATCGTGCCCAATTCCCGGATAGTGGGCGGCCGGCGGGCCCTGGACGGGGAATTTCCGCACCAGGTGTCCCTTCAGAGCCGGGGCTCGAGGGGCGGAAGTGACCACTTTTGTGGCGGAAGTGTCATCAGTGACCGATGGATCCTCACCGCGGCCCATTGTCTATCTGGGTGAGTAGATTGACTACATCTTGCGTGATTAATTGATTGTGTGAGAGGACAGGGAACGAGTGGACCGAATGGTGGGCTTTGTGGGCGCCAACAATCTGAGGTCCAAGGACGGCCTGACCGTCAAGTTCGAGAAGGCCATCCGTCACTCGGGCTACAATTCGCGAACTGTTCAGAATGACATTGCGCTGCTCAAGACAAGGGAACCTATGCCTCTGTTTTCCAAGGACACTTCGAGTACACTTGACGTGAACAGCATCTGTCTTCCGAATCCCAATGAACAGTTCAGCGGCAAGGCCTTGATTAGTGGCTTCGGGACAACCAGCGAACGGGGCTCAGGTTCGAGTCAGCTGTTGACCACGGAAATCGACCTGCAACCGGAAGTCCGGTGTACCAACCTGTACCGCGAATTCAAGAGCACCACCATGGTGTGTGCTGGTTACGACAAAGGCGGCAAAGACACCTGCCAAGGGGACAGCGGTGGTCCCTTGTTCCAGAAACAAAATGGACGCAATGTGCTCATTGGGGTCACTTCCTTCGGCAGGGGCTGTGCTCGGGCCAACTCGCCCGGCGCTTACACTCGAGTCGCCAGTTACCTTGATTGGATTCAACAGCAAACTGCCGCCAACTGAATTAAGTTCTACTTTTGCAGCAACATTTGGAAAACCAACAAGCGGGTATTTCGGAATACTAAACAACCCTGTGGATCTTGGTTCGAGTCCCCGCTTGGCCCAACTTTTTGCTTTTTTGTTTTGCTCTTCGAGTTTTATTCAACGTTTTCTGCTGAAAACAGCCAAAATAAGCTTAATTGTCACAATTACGGTTATTCTCGTGAATATTAAGTGATGAAGTATTTGCCTGGTGCCAGATCCACAATCGGATTTTATGCCAAAGCAATTAAACGCCATTTTCGAGCCGATTTATCTTACTCAAGTCAAATGAGAATAAACGTTTATTCCTGAATTTACAAGGTGATAAAAAGTTACTGATAATTTTCCTGGATTCGAAACGTATGATGAAAAAGCTACAGTGGCAATAAATGGTCTTGATTAGTAAGCGCCAAGTTATTTCGACAATTTACTGAGTTCCATTTGAATCACCACTACGCCATCTGGTGAGACGGGATGTCATGACACACCAAAGCAAGGAAAGTTCAACTGGTGTGGATTGGAACAGCCAAGTGTGCTAAGCGTCTTAATCACTACATCCGGTAATCGTCCTCCAGAAAGTGAAAATTAACGTTTCAACCATTGATTGATCATTACTACGTCAGCTTACCAATTTCACTAGAAGAAACACCTCTTTCATCTACATATCGCAATTTGTTGATTCTTGTTACGAGCCCGTCGGGTATCTCAACACGCTGTAGACCAATTGGGGATTTAGGGCGTTGTGATGAATAAAACATCTATTTTAAAATATAGATTGTGCCGACAAAGGGTTAAACGGCCTGGATTGCAGAATCGACAGCTTACGAAACAAGTCTATGGCGTAATGTACATGATTCGTGTATATTACGTGTAACTCAATATGCAATTACGGTTACTAGAAGCTATTCAAGAGCGTGTCCACTTGACAGTGAGCTTGACAATCAAATTTCATGGTCACCGATTGAAAGTACAATTTGCTAACCCAATCACTTTCACCGTTGCAATTTAAAGGGAAAATTCTGAGCTCTAGTGTCACTGCGAGTTCGACAGTTCTAAGAACAACATGCTTCCCTTCCTACTGATCAGTTGGCTTCTCTGCCAAGCCCCGGACTTTACCGAATGTTCTACCGAGCTTTGCGGCACGACGCGGGAAGTAATGCCCAGGTCGCGCATAGTGGGCGGCCGTCGGGCCCTGGAGGGCGAATTCCCCCACCAGGTGTCGCTTCAGTTTTGGCAACAACCTGGTAGTCACTTTTGCGGTGGCGTCATCATCAGTGACCGCTGGATCCTGACCGCGGCCCACTGTCTCGTCCGGTGGATGGACAAGACCCTGATGGCCATCGGTGGTTCGAACAGTAGACGGTTCTATAGGTCAACTATGTTCAAGGTCAGCAAGAGCATTGTTCACCGTGACTACAACACTACGACACTCGAAAATGACATTGCATTGCTGAAGACTTCAGAACCGATGCCTCTCTACTCTAAGAACACTTCGAGTCAACTCGACATCAACAACATTTGTCTACCTGACCCTTACGAACAGTTCTTCGGCAAGGCCATACTTACTGGCTACGGGATGACCAGTGAACGGGGCTCGACTTCGAGTCAGCTGTTGACCGTCGAACTCGACATTCAACCGAGAATGGTTTGCAGAGACCTCTATAGCGGTCGCTACAGTTTCAACGCCATGATGTGCGCCGGCCACCAAGATGGCGGCAAGGACAGTTGCCAAGGTGACAGTGGTGGACCATTGTTCCAAAAACGATATGGTGGCAGCTATGTGCTAGTGGGACTAACTTCCTTCGGCAACGGCTGTGCCCGGGCCAATACACCCGGTGTCTACACTCAGGTGTCGAGTTTCCTTAATTGGATTGAACAGCAAACTGCCGCAAACTAAATTGTTTTCACATTTAGCCTTGTTATTCCCAGAGTTTCTTGAAAATTTAACAGAACTATGGAAGGACTCGAGTTCGAAGCCAGTCTAAACCTGTTGACCTTTTTGATTTTTTTCTTTCAGAGTATATGGAAATAGTTTAGTGCTGAAGATGCAGAATTAAAGCTAAATTATCTTAATCGATGAAGGGTATTTTGGCTAGTCAGCTATAAAGTAGATACATGAAATACTATTGCTGCCCTCTAGTGAGTGGGGAAAATATGTTCACTAGCGAAGCTGACCCTCGAGACGAGTTCTTGGTTTAATTCAAGTCAAGTATCACAAGGTGATTTCTCTTGCTGTCATTCAGTCAATTCGAACCTTGCAAGCAATTAAAACAATTTAAGAGCATGTTCACTGGCTTGACCCTGAATTTGTGACCTGATTTCGTGGTATAGAACCTTTTAAACCTTGACCAGCCACAGGTACTCACACTTGATCTTGATTTACTTTACTATTTAAGGGCAACACTTGAAACTTTTAAAGTGTTATTGTGAACTCGACAGTTCTAAGAACAACATGCTACCTTTGCTACTGATCAGCTGTTTGCTATTTCATCAATGTGCATCACTTGACGAGCCTGGAGCTGACAACACAGTCAGCCCACCTGAGCCAAAGTTTACCGGAAGTTCTAACGACCTATGTGGCTTCAATCGCGCAAGTCTGTCCACTCTGCGCATAGTGGGCGGCCGCCGGGCCCAGGTGGGCCAAATTCCACACCAGGTGTCGCTTCAGCTCAGGCAGTCTCCCGGCAGCCATTTTTGTGGCGGAGTCATCATCAGTGACCGATGGATTCCTGACCGCGGCCCACTGTCTCATCCGGCGACTGGACAGGAAAATGGCCGCCATCGGCTGGCAGGAGCAGTTCTCGGTACACAAGGGCAATGACCTTCGATATCGAGACGGCCATTCTTCACCGTGACTACAACTCACGCACTGCAGAGAACGACATTGCTCTGTTGAAGACAACGGAAGCCATGCCTTTGTTGTCCAAGAACTCTTCGAGCCAACTCGACGTCAACAACATTTGTCTACCTGGCCAAGATGAACAGTTCGAGGGCAAGGCCACAATTAGCGGCTTCGGCCGGACCAGCTACCTGGGCTCGCCTTCGGGTCAGCTGTTGGCGGCGGAAGTTGACTTGCAACCGGATGCTAATTGCGTCGCTCACTACAGCGGAGACTACAAGTTCAAGGGCACCACCATGGTGTGTGCCGGAGACCAAGATGGCGGCGGCAGGAGCTCGTGCCACGGGGACAGCGGTGGTCCGCTGTATCAGACACAAAATGGCCGCGACGTGCTGATAGGGGTCACTTCGTTCGGCCGAGGCTGTGGCCGTAACGGTGCCCCGACTGTCTACACTCGGGTGTCCAGTTACCTTGATTGGATCAACCAGCAAACTGCCGCCAACTGAATCAAGTTCAACTTTTGAATAAGAATACCGGGGATATCAAACCGCCAATTTTTCAGTGCCATTCCGAACTACAGTTGGGCTTCAGGTTCGAGTTGAAGATAGACCAACTCTTTTTTTCTTTTTTTTTTCGAAAACATTCAACCTTCAGCTGGATCAACGTGATTATGATTAATTGGAAAAATTGGAAGTGATCATTAATTAACAATTGTTTTGGGAATTTCCATGCTGCAATGTTTAGCAAGTGGAATACCTCAGCCAACTTTGATCCAGTTTAAACCAAATTTTTGAATCTTACAAAGGAAGTCAAAGGTCATCGAGCACTAAGAATCTGCTTCGTTACGTGATTTAGTAATTGACTGAATTAAGTAGCTCATGAACAGTCCTTTGTCGCAAATCAGGCTCGACTAAGCAGGTAACTGGATTTGCATTCGAAAACAATGAATCAATTCAAACGCAATCAAGCGCGAAGCTTCAAGTTGATCAACTCTGAACTTGAACCAGATTCAAATTCAGTTCGTCCAGTGTCAGAGTGTCATCGCAATTTAGTCCCGACAAACTTTAATCAACATGGTAAGTCAAATTCGTTTACTTCTCAAAACGACAATCAGTCAAATAGCAAACTTGTACACATGCGCGAAAAAGAGTAATCCCAAGTGGGCCTCGACCTTAGAACAGTTCAAATTTCGATCTCCTCTTCGCTGTCCTCACGATTCAACAGCAAGTAGTGGTTCTCGTCGCCAGGACCAAAGAACATTTTGTTCTTTTCGTCCTTGTCGAACTTTTCGACCTCAAGCCATCGGCCACAGCAGCAATAGATGCAACAGCAAACCATGAACCGCAAACACCTGGCCAGGTACATGGCGAAGAAGCACGAGACGAGAAGCAAGATGGCGGCCACCAGGACGAAGAGGATGGTCAGCCATATGTTGCCGTTGATGTAGTCACTGATTGTCTTCTCAACCACGTGTTCTTCCTCTTCAAGGGCGTGGTATGCCGAGTTCAGTTTCTGTCTCACGTACACTGACCCGTTGACCAGTTGGCCGTAGAATGTACTGTTCTCAGTTGAGTTCGAGACTGGCATACTTGAATTCGTGGGCGCCATTGTTGCGTTCTGAGGCGACGTTGAATTGAAGGTTGAAGGAGTACTGGCCAGTATTGTCGAGTTCGAGTTTGAACTGTTCGCAACAGCTGTGCCATTGGTGTCACTGATCACCTGAGATACTGAATCAAGGATAGCTTGACCACTTGGTTCTTGTGTCGAATTTTGACTTGGTGACCAGATAGAACTGTCCGTAGCATTGGCCGCACAGCATTCGGTAGTTTGAGCCGACACATTAGAACTCGACCGAACTGTTAGGACACAGACAAAGAGCAGCAAGTTCTTCATGACTGTTACGCAACGTGGTCGACTCGAAGTCAATGGGCTTTGTTTCGTGCTAAACAACAAACTGAATTCTTCTCAACGCAGTAAACTGTGACTTAACCATATGCTAAGCGCTGAATGATGATGGCAGGGCAGCTGCCGCTCTCTCCTCTCCCTCTCTTGCTCTCCCTCTTTGATGTCACACAAAGGAGAACACCACTGACTGGCTCTCTTTTTTCTCTACCCGCAGATTGTTAATTTGGTTAAATTCAGTCACTTCACCGTTCTGCTAATTGCTATCCAAGGCACACAATCAAGGTACACCTATGGAAGCTTCGGAATAGACGAACCTTTGCCCTCGGCTTCGGCCACCAATGTCCGAGTGTACAAGGTTCACGAGCCCCAGGGACCCGATACGTACAAGTTCGGCTTCGACACGGGCGAGGACTCGGACTCGAGACACTTCCGAGAAGAGAGTCGAGACTCGAACGGAACCGTTCGCGGCAAGTATGGCCTGGTTGACCAGTGGGGTCGTTACCGGATCACCGAATACGTCAGTGACCTTGATGGCTTTCGAATCGTCAAGAACTACTTCGCCGAACAGGACCAGGTTCACGCTTCAAACTCGGTTCACGAACACTTCGAACTGCCGGACAGACCAGCTGGACATTTAGAACTCGAGACAGCTGTAAATAGCGACACTATAGAAACGGAGACTGTGACAGAAAATAGTTCGCTAAATGATGTCGGGAGAGAAGCGAGCACGACTGGAATATTCAAACCGGAAGTAGACATTGTTGCCGACGAAAAGCCACTTCCTGTGATTCTAGGAAACGACAACGAATTTCAAACCAGAGCCCCAGAAAATTCGCTTCCATGGTTACCGGAAACGGAAGACAGCCAAACTGAAGCTCCTGTTCTTTCCTTCGTGACCACCACCGAATCACCGACCACGGAGCCACCAGCAACTAGGGCTCCATTCATAGGACCCCTGCTGCCACCTGGCGAGCGACGAAATAGATACCGTCAAAAGTTTCTGACGCCGAAATATATCTCAAAACCGAGTCGTAGTCGTGAACACTCTAAAGACTATCCCGACTCGGACTTGTCGGAATCAACAATTAAGGCCGTCACGGTGAAGCCATTGCCTAGACGTGACCACCAGCGATCACGTGACCAGTGGTCAACTTCGTCGCCATATTATCACGGTCAACAATTGCCTTTTCTGATCTACTATTTTCCGAGATCATTTGACTACGGAAATTTTTGGTGATGCAGTCAACTGACTTTATCTAATGTTCTCATTCATTTGATTTAGATTAACAGACACTTAAAAATAGCAACTGAATTAGCTGACTGCCGTAGTTTACTACATTAAAAAGTTCAGGATTTAAAATTGTGAATTTGGCCCCTTATCACATGCGGCGTGAGTCACGCAGAGAGGCACGACTCACGCAGTCTGGCCACGCAGTAGTCCGAAGCGGCTTTGGCTTCATCGCTGACATCAAAGTAGGCTGGAAAGGTGTGCGGTAGGTCGTCGAGTACCTTAAACGTTACATGCCCTGAGGAGGAGAATGAATAGAAAATAAAAGCATTTAGTTTTAGATGATAAAACAGTTTTCAAAGGTAGTTAATGAGGAAAAGCCTCTCTCTCTCCCTCCCTCCTTACCTGGCCACGCTTTAGCCAAGGTGACACTGTCGTCAAGCGACGAATCAAAGTGAGTGGTGATTAGATGCAACGCCGTTCCCTTAATTGCATTGAAATTCTTGTACTGCGCCACCGGAGACAGGTATGGTGATTGTGAAAATATCTCCTCCATGGTCCTCAGGCATTCCTTGGCGTGAAAGTTGTGCTTCCTGTACCAAGGCATGGCGCCACCAAGGCCGGAAACCACTGACCCTGGATTACGTGGAAAGAATTAGAATTAAACAGCTGTCTGGTCGCAGTTAACCAGCTTGTCACTTAAATAAGCACTTAAAATGCCGTCCATCATTCGCTCCCTTTCCCCTCTCGCTCTCTTCCCTCTTACCGAGAATGCTCAAGTCCTTGTAAATTTTGGCGGCAACATATGCAATCTGATCCACGAAAGGGAAATTGGAAAAGGGGTTCTCCATCAAACTGAACACAGACACTTGATTGCTGTCAGCTGTCGGGGTCACCAGGCTACTGTAGGACATCAGGTAGGTTCCAGTAGTTAGAATCGGATCGAGGCCAGCCATGAGCACCTTTGACGGCGAAGTCGAAACCGATCTGAAGCCATGGACAAGCGTGACCAGAGCCGCAGGCATGAGGGGCGTCTCTCCTTCCTGGGACAGAACTATCTCCTTCACGTCGTGGACCATGAAACAGAGGGCAGTGGCCAGACAGGCACCGGCGCTCTCGCCGCACAGAATTATCCTTTCCGGCAGGAAGCCCAGTTTGCGCTTCACTTCCGGTAAACCAGAGGCCAGCCACAGGTACACGTCAAGGCCTTGTTGAAAGGCCGTAGGATATGGTTGCTTCTTGGAGTATTCAACACTTAGAAACGGGACTCCGTCCATTCTGTGCGCCCACTGACGCAGGTATGGCTAAAGAGACATAGATGAGAATAGTTCGAAACATATTCGGTAATCACCTCGCTGGCTTCAGCTGAATAGCACATGAATGCTCCTCCATGGAAGTAAAGAACAATTGAATTTGTCTTGTTGATTCGCGTCATGTCTTTGATGTAGCGACATTCAATGTTTTCAGTCTGAGACCAGGACAATTTATCGCCACAGGCTTGAACAACTTTTCCGTTAGACGGCAAGACGTAAGTACTCTGCCTTGGAACGTGAACGGTTCTTACGTCTAGATACTTGTCTCGTTTACGGTGTACGAAGTTTCTGATCATCTTGACAATCTCCAAATCAGCAAGGTTGGCCAATACTGCAGGGTAGACAGAGTTCGCTTCCACTTGACATCTTGCAATGGCTCTTCCTCTGTACGACTTGTTCCACAGGGCTTTCACTGAGAACGGCAAGTTCGACAAGAGGGCCATTGCCATAGCACCCTTCGACTGAAGATCGCCCACTGATGGGCACAACCAAAAACATGGATAGTAGCCATGTAGGACACTTTGTTCGTATTGCATGTCGACTAACTGTCTTAAACAGGCTAATGTTGTGTCAAACGAGTCGGTTGACAGCTTCAATTTGACTTCCGTGGCATTCTCATTGTCATCATGAGGTCCCGTTGCTTTCCTCAGCATCTCAATCATTAAACTGTACTTAACGAGTCCATTCGAGATGGTGTCCAGTCTCTTGTCGTAATTACGGTAGCCATGTTGAGCAAAACTGTCCAACGCCACTTGCGTGAATTTGTCCACTATTCGAACGAATGTCCAGTAGCCATTAGCTTCTACGCCTTCATAGTCATACTGTCCAGCAAAAATGGCCACAGCTTTGGCGGCACGTTTCAATTTTTGAACATTAGTTCGAAGTCGACGATCCTTGAACTTCAACGGCGACAACGACGGCTCCAAAATTTTGTACTTTTTGTCAATGGACTGAATAAGATGGTTCGTCGTTCCTGTGGCCATCTTGGACAATGACTAACTCAACTGTGAGACGATTAGAGAAACGAGAGAGATCACATTGCTGTAAAATGAAGAGAGAAGAGGGAGAGCGAGAGAGGCTCTCCATGTTTTCCACTGCAAACGAACAGCTGTTCACAAAAGCTGTCGTCCTTCGGCTTCGGGCTTAATTCTACTCGCTGGCCTTTCTTTCGCTGTCTCGTTGATTGCTCAAGAGAAACATTTGCCTAATTTGATCAACTGAGTCTAGTCATCATCATCAGCTCCTCGTTTTGTTGATGACATAATGAACAAATTGCGAAACATCTAGTGGTCGAATATGAAGCGAGTCAAATAGCGGAATAGGCTTTCTTGGGTTGGGTGTCCAGTTAAGCCTTGATTGGATTGGACAACTAACTGCGGCCAACTGAATTAAGTTCAACTTTTTTCTTAAAATATTGGGGATTGAAACATTAATCAAAACTTTTTGAGAGCCGCACCGAACTACAGGGTCTAGGTTCGAGCCCGAGATAGTTCACGTTTTTCCCTTTTTTTAGTTTATCGTTGAAAACAGTCAAATAGCGGAATACTTTCTTGAGCGCGAAGTTCAAAAAGTACAAAATGAAGTCAACGATGATTTAATACATTTATCTGATTGAACTGTATTTGTAAAGATAAGGTTCAGCAATCTGATTTCATAAATTGGATGGAATTGGTGTTTTTTTTCACTTTTTAAAGTCTCTCTGACTACAATAAGGCAACTGAAGAGAGCGCGAGGGAGGGGGAAAGGAGAGGGGGAGGGAAGGGGAGAGAGAACGGCACAGTAATGTGAAATAGGAAGTTTTCGTGAGGCACGAAAATGGGAAACTTTCTCCAGAGCACTGAGAAGAAGTGAAATTGTGTCTCACATCCTTTTTTCACGATATAAAAAATACATATATAAAAATAGAATATGTTTTTATCATTGCAAGCACGACATGATTCTAGAAAAAATGATATTGTCCTCAACGACGGCGCTGAGTGGGCTCATCTTGGTCCGCCATGACAAGGAAGGCGGGGTGCTCCTGGGTGTCCCGGGACTCAAGATGGCCGCGCTGGGGCTGATGGTGCTCCTGGTCGACCATTTGTGGGTGATGGGTGAACTGGGGTGCTTGCTGGTGTACTTGTGGGCGTGGGTGGGCGTTGTATTGATTAGGTTGTTGATGAGATTCTTCAGTTTCAATTGCTACTGGCATGTACCTGGAATGGAACAAAAAGATGGTAAGGGACCGTCTCCCAATTGCTGTGCACCTTACCTGACACCAGGTTGCGCTGCGTGCTTGGCACCGACCATTTCGCGCCACAATTTCATTTTGTTAAAGCTCGGGTTGGCCGGCAGCTGCTGGGACAGGAAGTGGTGTCCCTTGGGACCGTGCGCCATCTTGGTGTGCTCACTGGCCGACTGTTGCAGGTCGTCCCCTTCGCCATCATGGTCGGCCACTTCGGCGTCATAGAGCAGCACAATGTGGTCCTGGTCAGAGGGTGACTGGTCGTGGTCACGCAGATTGATGGCCTGGTGCTCTCGGTGGTCCCGGACGGCTCCCATGGGCACTGGGGCATGCATAGCCGCTGGGGCATGCATGGCCATGTCTAAGGGCATTTCCATCACTCGTGGGCGCACATGGGTGTAGGCGGGGTGCATGGGTGCCCTTGGGTAGATGGGATAGTGGCCGAAAGATGGTCGGTAAGGGTAGTGACTCGGGTACGGCATGTGCACTGGGGCAGCATAGGAGGCCGCTGGGTGGACCATTGGGTGGTAGACATGGTAACCATAAGGAGAAGGGGCGTATGGAGACATGTGAGGGGCGGGGTAGTAGGCGGGTCTTGGGCTGTAGGCAGCTTGGGCGGCGTACGGGGACACTGGGCTGGCCGCATGTGGGGCAAATGGAGACGAGTGGCTGACAGCTTGACGGGATTCTTGAGACTGGATGGGAATAACCACCATGGCCAAGGCTTGCTGGGTTCCGGGTTCACTGGCCTCCTCACCGGAAGCGCCATTTCGCTGACGGGCCATTTCCTGGAGACGAGAGATGGCTTGAAGTGTCTGAAGGCGCTGAATGGCCTCCATCATTGGGTGGACAGCGGCGGCTCGGGACTGAGCAGTGGGCTGTGGGTGCTCATGTGGGCCGGCCATGATGCGGTGAGCCATGGAGGCCATGTTGTGTCCTTTGCATGACGCTGGGAGGTGGCTGAGGGCGGCCACCGAGCTGTCGGGGCATGGGGCGACCGTACATGGGCCGGCTACGGATGTCCTGGATACTGGGCTCGTCTTCGCGGACAGTGGCAAGGAGGACAGGGACCGACTCATCTTCCGAGTCGTCGTCCTTGTCCTTGGCACCGCCTCGCATCATCAGGGCCTCACGGGACTGGGCTTCCATTTGTGACCGGGCCGCGGCGGCAATTAAGCGGGACATCATGGCCGCTGCGGCGTAACGGAGCATGGGGTGTGGTTGCTCGGCTGACGGGATGGCCTGGGCGGGCTGGGCTTCCTGGGGTGGAATTGGGAAGGAGAACTTGCGAGTCCGAGTGGCCCACTTTGCGTTGACCTTCTTGGGGTCGTGGACATTGTCCTGACTATTGACCTGTTCGCCATCTTGACCAGCTGGGCCAGATAGATGGAGTCCCATGAGTCGCTCGATGAAGACAATGCGCTGGTCATTGTCGTCCACCTTCTCGTCCTCGTCACCGGCCACCATGACGGCCGGCCCACCTTCGGTGGGCTCCTGGACAGGGACATCCTTGGCCTCGAAAACGTCCGACTTGACGGTAGTGGGCGTCTCGGTGACCACTTCCGTCATGGTGGTCTCCTCCACCACCGGGGCCTGGGTGGGCAGTGACCCTTCGCCGGGAATGCCAAACATGGTTCTCTTTTCACTCCTCACGGACGAGGCGTCATCTAGCGGGAAGGCCATGCCATACTTGTTGGGCTGCGGGTGCGACATTTAATTTTTGATTTTATCACCGAGAGGGGAAAGCAAAAAGATGATGGTCATGTCAGAAATCAAATATAAATTAGAGCGACAGACAGAGAGGACGAGAGCGGCGAAAGAGGGAGAGGGAAGGGAGAGAGAGAGAGAAAGAGGCGACCCGGTTTAGTTTAGTTAAAACTTTAGGGACGCACTCTTAATTGCTTTGGGACACAGTTTTGAGAATGAAGCAAAAAGTCTAATCACTTCGCAAAATGATGCCAAACAACAATTTAGCTGCAATCAAAACATTGATCAAACTTACCACTGACTCATCTTTCTGAGCTAGAACCAGTGTCAAGGCGCCAACTGCAATTAAGAGAGCCGATGATTTAGTAAGTGCGTTCAGTCCTGTCATCCTTTTCAAGGCCAGACAATCAAGTAATCACGTTTGATGGACACTTACGGAAAATCAAGATGGCCGACCCGACGGCGATGTACTTCATTGTCTTGCTAGGAGTCGACTCGTAAATCCTGTTTGGGAAAAGAAGAAACACATAAATTCTACATTTTTGATCACCTTCACAAATGTTCTTTTTTGTGAGAGAGAAGAGGGGAGAGAGAGGGAGAGGGGAGAGAGAAGGGAAAATCTTCTCCGAAATTGAATGAGAAGTATGTCACGAAAGGACAAACTTGAGTCGCATATTCAAGTTATAGGCGAAGTGTGTTTTGAGAGAAAAGTTTCTTCAAAACACACTTGAAACCTATTTAAAGTGTGAATAGCTATGTTTGAAATATAAATAGATAATATAACTGCAAATCGGCAACAAATGGAAACTAACTTAGACGAATTTTGAACAAATGTCCAGTAAACGGCCTTCGCTTTGGCCGGATATCGCTCGGACCAAGGCGGAAGTGGCTTGGCGCTGGCCGCGGCTTCGGCCTCCTTGCCGGCCAACCCTGGGCCCATTTTTAGGTCAACACTGTCCAGTGGCTTCTTGTCCACACTGCCGCCGGAAATGGTGGGCACACTTGCTTCGGGGGTCATACTTTAATTGCGATCAACTGCGCGAGAGAAGGAGTACGGGGTTTGGGTTTCAGATTGGAATTCAATATATGAGTGAGAGTTTACGAGTGTCTAGAAACTTCTATGCATAGATGCTGAGCATGTGATAAGCATGATAAAATGAGGACAGGTAGAGAGGGGGAGAGCGAGAAAGAGGGAAGAGGAGGAAAAGAGAGCCCTGAGAAAATAGCGGTAACTGGCTTTCGGCAAAGCAGGTTAGATACTGATAGCCTAGCTGAGAGTACAAATGACACAGGTAAGTATGCAGGTAGAGATTAGTTTAGGAGAGACAATGACGAGTCAACTGACTGGCTGATTGCTAATTCACGGTTAGTTTGAGTAAATAGCCTGTAGCTGGGAAGAGGGATGACAGAGGGGTAAGAGGAGAGAGGGAAAAGGAGAGACAATGACTTGTTGAAAATAGCGTTATGGGGATGAAAAGAACTGAATCAGCTGATTGTTATTAGTATTAGGGAATGATTAGAAGGGAAAACTCAGCATGAAAATACGAATATGTAAGTTGTTATTGCGCTTACACTCTGAAGAAGGCACTTGACACTAAGTTAGATCTAGACTTGATTGCAATTAGCACAATGTACACAGCTGACTGCAGATATATATGTACAAGGAAAAAGTTTTACAGTAGGAAAATAATATGATACAAGCGAGAGAAGACACCGTGTTGTATGGACGGACTCAAGCCGTCAACTGGCACCCGAAGCGCAGCTATGATATCGAGGAATATGATATCTTTCCTCTCTCTCCCCTCCCTCTCTTCACTTTGTAGGTATGGACTAGAGAGACGGAGCGAGGGCGAGAGAGAGATTGAGAGGGAGAGAGAGGGAGCGAGAGAGACCTATTTTAGATTGCAGTGCCCTCTTTAACAAGTAGCTTGCTTGACGAGACTCACAAAGTACAGGTTGCCGAGGGAGCGAAGAAAAGTATGGTTAAAGTTAAACAGGACCAGAATCAAGTTAAACACAATCCACTTCAGCGAGAGGAGAGGGAGAGAGAGAGACAGTGGGAGAGATTGTGAAGAAGATGCGGAACAAACTTTCAGCAGCCAATAAGCGAGCGGGAGAGAGGGGGAAAGGACAGAATGGGGGCCAAAAAACTGGTTTAGATACACTTATAGGCTATTGTTTGTTATGAAACCAGTTTTTAGGTTGGCTCGGTCGCGGGTGTAGACAACTACAGGTTAACGGCCTCAGGACATTGGGTGGAGAGAGGGGAGGGCGAGAGGGAGAGAGAGAGAGGGAGAGACACCTGTCGGTGCGCTATGAGTGCCGTTTAGGCCGTTAGAGATGGAGGCAGAGATAAATAGGACATTGAATGCGACACGACGCTTGAGGACAATAATACCTTTGCGATTAAGACAATCAAAATTCGTCGGCGCGGAAAACTGGCGAAGAAAGCGACAGCATGCCTCTCTCTCTCTCTCGCCCTTCGCTCTCTCCCTCTCCCTCCCTCCCTCTCGCATTTTGTGTCTCAATGGAAAGTAGCAAACAACAATGAGCCGCCGATGCGTGACAATATTACCAACAATCTGACAGCAATTCAGGCCAATGCACATTCATTAGTGAGAGAGGGAGGGAGAGAGCGAGAGAGGAGAGGGAAGGAGAGAATAGACATTCAGTTTACGATCAAACGGCACGGAGTGGCATTAATTAGTTAATTACAGCCTGTCGAGCTGTCTCATTGTCTAAACATGGCAGATCTAAATCGTATCAAGATCAAGCCAACATATCGCAAAATCCTATTTTGAAGCAAAACACGAGACTTTCAACGAACAGCTGATCGAGAAAACAGCTGATTCTCACTCGCGAGCGCTGGAGTTGCTTTTTCAAAACGTCTCTCTCTCCCTCTCTCTCTCCTCTCTTTGCTCTCGTTTCTGAATGCTGCTAATTGTTCACTTTGAGTTTGTTTGGCACGCAATGTGAAGCTAAATAGCCATGGTAAAAACTTAATTGGGTGAGCAGTTGGTTAAATTGGCTCTCTAAAGTTCGATGACTCACTCAGATTAGCCTATTCAAAACAATGACCACTTTTTATCTCTCTCTCTCCCTCTCCTCTCTCCCTCTCTCTCCTCTTTTCAATTGCAAGTGCGTGCAATACCGTGGTACGTTGGATTCAAGACTCGGTCTTGCGTTCGCAATTAAAATAGATTGCAGCAAACACAAGCGAGAAAGCACGAGGAAGAAGGAAGAGAGGGAGAGAGAGAGAGAGAGAAAAAGAGAGGAGAGAGAGGGAGAGATAAAAGTTGATGTGTATATTCAGGAAAGAACAGTGATCTAGTTTTTCGAAGTAACAGTTCATTTCCGTTGTTTTTTCTATTCTATGAGCTATTGTGGTGTCTACTCAAACTTTTTCAGGTAAGGTGGATGTACTAGAGGAAGAGAGAGGGAGGGAGAGAGAGAAGGGGGAGAGAGAGGACAGTTGCCTTTTCTGTTCATGTTCCAATGTTGAGCATATCATTTCCATACAAAGACCACAATTCAATGTTATGTTTAGAGTGTTCAAAGGGCGAGAAATTGAATGAAACGGCAAAAAGCTAATCATAGGCATTTCGTGTTAAGCTGTCCCTTGAATATATTTAGCGCAATCGGAGGGGAGAGGGAGAGAGAGGAAGAGAGGAGAGAGAAGGGAAGAGAGAACAGTATGCTAAAACCCAGCGTGGTCACAACTGAACAACAATCGGAGTCAATTGCAATTGTTTCTACTTTTGAAGAAGCCTACGGGACGTTTTGATAGAGGAAGAGGGGAGGGGAGGCTGGAGAGGAGAGGAAGAGAGAAAGAGGAGAGAGGAGAGCCAGAAAAAAGAGCAAGGTGAAGAATGGCAAGGTAAAAAAGTTTAAGTGTTGGATTCACAATTCATCAAGTAAGAGAAGAATTGTAAAGTAGTTGATGAATTCTACCAGTGTGGAAAAGGGAGAGAGAGAGGGAGCGAGAGAGCAGCCAAGAAGAGGGAGAGAGGAAGAGGGAGAGAGAGAATGCAAATAACGAGGTAAATAGAACAGGGTACGATTTATTTAGACCTGAACACAATTGAGTGAAACCTTTGACTTGAGCATATTTGTTCGTTCAAGCTGAAGAAAGGGCGAATATGCGAAAGGTATCAGAAAGAGAGAGAGAGGGGGAGGGAGAGGGAGAGAGGGGAAGGGAGAGAGAGATTCGACAACCTTTCACCCAGTGGCCGAATATATGGAAAGCGAACCAAATAGCGGAAAAGGCAGTTTTTTGAGCTCAGAGTGCAAAAAGTACAAAATGAAGTCAACGATGATTTAACACATTTATCTGATTGAACTGTATTTGTATAGACAAGGTTCACAGAACTGACTCATCAATTGGATGGAATTAGTTCTTTTTTCACTTTTTCGTCTCTCTCTCTCTCTCCCTCTCACTTGCAATGAGGAAGCGAAAGAGAGCGGGAGAGAAGGAAGGAGAGAGAGGGAGGGAGAGCGAACACCGTAATGTGAAATGGGAAGTTTTCGTGAGCAAGAGGGTGAAACTTTCTCTAAAGTATTGAGTGAACAATATGAGAGCGAGAGGGAGAGAGAGGAAAGGGAGAGAGAGGAGAGAAAGAGCAACTTATATGTATGTTGCGAAGAAGTGAAATTGTGTTTCACATCCTTTTCACGAGTTTAAAAAATACATTTATAAAAATAAAATATGTTTTTATCTTTCCAGGCACGACATGAATCTTCCGAAAAAATGGCGCGAAATGTGAAAAGTCACTTTGGCGCCCTTTTTAGTTGCGCAACATATTTTTAACTTCGTGAAGCAAATCGAAAGTTGGTTTCCTTTCCTTCTCTCTTTCCCTCTCCCTCTCTTTCTCATTTTAACCTGGTTTGCATAATTCATAATTAAGTAACTTAAAATTCTATTCGAAACGGATTGTTTTCAAAACATGAAACGTACCGAAAACTTTTTGCCGCAATTAATTGCAAACTCGCATAAATTCAGTGGACGGAGTTAATGTAATTAAATTAAATTACCTCACGAGTTGATTGGAGCTGAAAGGAAGAGCTTCCTTGGTTCCGTCGGACTTAATTGCTGTTCCTTCAAACGAACTGGATTAACGGCTTCTTGCTGACTAGGTATCACTGAATCAAATCTGAACACGAAGCAAATCAGATTGGAAACTGTATCGCATCTAGAGAGGGAGAGAGAGAGGGAGAGGAGAGGCTACTCACGTATATTGATTTACTAATTGCGAACTTGATGGCGGAGAAAAATTCGAAGGTGAAGGTAAATAGAGAGGGAAGAGATGAGTAGGGAAACGGTTGTCTCCTCGGCGGCGGTTCCTTGAATAATGTCCGCTTGACTGGCTCACTTGAAGCCCTTTATATAGTTGTTACGGCAACTCGAGCACACATTGTGCTGAGACTCCAGCTTCTCGATTTTTTATAGAAGCGAAAGAGAGGCAAGAGAGAGGGAGAGGGAGAGAGGGGAAGCCTGTCTTGGTGCTGACGAATTAGAGGAGAGGGGAGAGCTGGAGAGCCGAAAATTGTTGAGCACACACACAGTCAATTGTGTAAGAGCTTAACCAGCAATTCGGCCAGTTAATTGTCGAGCCATTGGCCGACCCCTACGCTTTCCTACACCCTCCTCCCTCTCCCCTCTCCTCTCTCTCTCCCCTCTTCTATCTAAGTCGTTATTCCTTTCTTCCTACATGGACCTCGAACGAAAGCAATCTAAGCGACTCCGAGTAGTTGGCACCACCCGTAGTAGACGATGAGAGAAGAGAGGGAGAGGGAGGCTGAGAGAGGGAGAGAGAGAGACAACGCGTTCTGACGGTCGAATGAGTAGCTTAAGCTTTAGGATGGTTCACTAGCCTACTTTATGCTCTCTCTCTCCCTCTCCCTCTTTCTCTCAGATTTGCTGGGCTGTGAAAAGGGCTTTGACGATGACCGGCAAGGGGACTTAGTTTATGGTGACTTTTTTCTCATAACTCGGTTCACTTTTTTTCACTGACACATAAAACATATAAAATATATACACCATGTACGAAGCGTCTCTCTCTCTCCCTCTCTCCTTCTTTCCCTCTCTTTGAAGGGAAAAGGTATGCCGCATCAGAATGGTCATTCTCTCTCTCTCTCCCTCCCCCCCCTCTATCCCAGACCAAGCCTCATTCCTTGCCCTAGCAAGGTACAAAGCAGGTAGTTAAGTAAAGCGTATCAAAACAATTTTATCTCTCTCTCCCTCTCTCTCTCTCCCTTTCTCACTCACTTATTTTCAAAGTTCTATATTAAGTTGTTGCCAAGACCTAAAATTATTACTTACTTTGTTCGCCATTATCATTCTCTGAAACAGCTTTCTAGGACACTTTACCTGAAGTCCTCCCTCACACAGTTCTCTTTTTTCATGTCCATTACAATCCTGATACACGACTCCAATTAGCGGTCAAGTCGGGCATGTTTCCATTTCCGTTTCCTGGGAATTAGTGCTGCAAGAGCCTGAGAAGGGAAGGGAGGAAAATTAGCATCTTGTCACTTGACATTAATGGTGATGTTCACAGCTCATCCTTTGCCTGAAGTAGACACTTTGAGGTTCCATCGTGAAACTCAATCAACTAATTGGCCATCTTGAGTGCTTACATAACCTAATCACGGATAAGCGTGACCACACCAGATTTAGGAAAGCGATGCAAAGTGCATGAATAATTCTAGAGGAACTGGTTCATCCCAATCCTTGAATTGCAAGCTGAGATTATGTAGATGTTTCTATTTTTGATGGGAAACGTGGGACGACTTTTCTCTCAATCATCGTCATATCGTTTTTTTTTGACTGAATCAACTTGAATGCGAATCGCAAAACAGATCAAAATTTAGCAAAATCGGCGAAATCTCGCGCAACAGATCGCACTAAGCAAACGGTCCCCAAAACATTGAACCGAATATTACGCAGCGTGACATTGGTTCAGATACGAAGGTAAGTGTTTATTGTTGCCTTTAATTGCTGTTTTCCAATAATGGTTTGTTCAGTTTTACAGATCACTTGGCAAGATGTATCAGAACATTTCTCGCAGCATTCGACAAGGTTCGCTGGTTGGCAGGCTGCAAAAGGCCATCTCTGAGCCCGCTATTGTCATACCGTCGGCCAAGTATCACGAGAAAGTAATTGATCATTATGAAAATCCTCGCAACGCTGGGTCGTTCGATAAGAAAGAGGAGAACATTGGAACTGGATTAGTCGGTGCACCGGCTTGTGGTGATGTCATGAAGCTGCAAATCAAGGTCGACGACAATGGCAAGATTGTGGACGCAAAGTTCAAGACATTTGGCTGCGGTTCGGCAATTGCTTCTTCCTCTTTTGCCACCGAGTGGATCAAGGGAAAGACCCTTGACGAGGCAGGACAGATTAAGAACTCTGTGATTGCCAACGAGCTCAGGTTGCCTCCCGTTAAATTGCATTGCTCCATGCTGGCTGAAGATGCAATCAAGGCCGCTCTGAAGGACTACAAGACAAAGTTCGACAAGAGTGCAGGAAAGGTTGCATCACCGGCAGCACACTAAGTCTAACATGTATGATTTATGTATAAAATTTGAGGCCAAGTTGAAGCTTTAAAAAGAAACTAGGCAGAATAATGTATCGAAGATCAGCATGTTTACTTGTAGAGTATTTTGATTGATTAATAATGCAAGATTGTCTTTAGCCTGTACTGGAATTAGTGTTTGCTCTAAGAATTACATCACCAACTCCCAAGTCAAGAAAAAACCTTCATTTCTGTAAAATAGGCAGGTAATTCTCTACAATGGGTATTTTCGTTCTGCGCCGAATCCACTTTTTTCGTTTCCTTGTCAACAACACGCTGTTTGCAAATGGATGTTAACAGTAACTTTAGCCAATCACTACTTAAGTTTATTCAATGGCAATTGAATTGCCTCAGTGGGATCTGCAGAGCCTAGTTCTCTGCTTTGTTATCCTGTTGTTGACACATCTTCTTTGGCAGCCAACTTTGGATATATTCAAAATGGCTTCCCGACAAGTTGGACTGTTCACCAATTACTTCAAGTCCATCAACGTGCCTGCAAAGCGACATGGCGGAGAGCTGGTTGCGCAAGTATTGAAGTCACATGGTGTCGGCCATGTGTTCACTTTGTCCGGAGGCCACATTTCTCCCATTCTGGTCGGAGCTGAGAATCTGGGAATTAAAGTAATTGACACGAGGCACGAAGTGACCACCGTTTTCGCTGCTGATGCATATGCAAGAGTTTCGGGCATTCCTGGTGTGGCCATCGTGACCGCTGGCCCTGGTCTGACCAACACTGTGACCGCGGTGAAGAATGCCCAGATGGCAGAGTCACCCGTGGTTTTGATCGGAGGGTGTGCAGCCACTTTGCTTAAAGGTCGCGGTGCATTGCAAGACATTGACCATCTTTCAGTATTTAAGTCCATCACCAAATGGCAGTCAACTGTGAACACCGTTCGGGACATCGTGCCCACTGTCCGTGAGGCATTCCGTCAAGCCCAGTCCGGAACTCCTGGACCAGTATTGGTTGAGATGCCCTTGGACACTCTGTATCCCTTTGAGATGGTCAGCAAGGAACTGATTAAGCCAGGTGGTGGCCACACTATGGGGGCCAAGATGACCAATACCTACCTGGAAGCTCATTTGAAGAATTTGTTCGCTGAGGCCTTCGACCGTGAGCATGATACGTCACCACTAGCTCTTGATATTCCAACACCGAAGAGTAGCCAAGTGAAAGAAGTCGCAGCTATGTTGCTCAAGGCCAAGAACCCGTTGATACTGCTTGGAAGCCAATCGCAATTACCTCCGTTCGGTGGTGACAAGTTGAGAAGCATCATTGAGAATCTAGGCATTCCGGTCTACTTGGGTGGAATGTCCAGAGGGCTTCTAGGTCGAAACGGGAAACTTCATATTCGACAAGACCGGAAGTCAGCTTTGAAGGAAGCTGATGTCGTCATTCTTGGCGGTGTTCCGGCTGATTTCCGCCTTAATTATGGCCGATCTTTATCATCCAGTTCCAAGATAGTTTCCATCAATCGAAGCCAGGACCAAATGCTGAAGAATGCCAAATTTTTCTGGAATCCAACGGTGGCTGCCCAGTGTGACGTTGGCAGCTTCTTTTCCGACTTGTTGACTGAATTGCAATCAGCTAGCTACGAGGCTCCGCGAGACTGGTTGGACAAATTGCGAAAGCGTGACGTTGATAAAGAGAACGCCAACAAAGGCAAGGCTGACAAGAAGGCTGACCAGTTCTTGAATCCGGTTAAAGTTCTGCACGATCTGGACGAAGTGTTCCCAGACAATTCGTACTTGATTGCTGATGGTGGTGACTTTGTGGCCACAGCTTCGTACATTGTCCGACCCAGAGGACCCTTGAGGTGGTTGGACCCTGGTGCCTTTGGAACACTGGGCTGCGGGGCAGGGTTCGCTCTGGGAGTCAAGTGCGCCAAACCGGATGCGGATGTTGTTTGCATTTTTGGAGACGGTTCCGTAGGCTACTCGCTGTCGGAGTTCGACACCTTTCAGCGCCACAAGCTGCCAGTGACGGCCATTGTGGGCAATGACGCGTGCTGGACACAGATTGCAAGAGAACAAAAGCCCGTCCTGGGCTCGGACGTGGCCTGTCGTCTCGAGTACACTCGCTATGACAAGGCGGCCGAAGGACTGGGCGCAGTGGGCATGTTTGCCAACAGCGACTCGGATGACCTTAAAGAAATGTTCAACAAGGCTCTGAAGATTAATCGCAAGGACAAGAAGCCCGTTCTGTTCAATATCCTCATCGGCAAGACTGACTTCCGTGAGGGAAGCCTTTCCGTTTAAACCGTTTCTTCCGTTTCCGGTTGATTGTTGACTCAGTATCGCCAGCGATTGAGGTTTTATTAAATTTATATTTTAGAGCAAAACAGCTCCTCATCTAAATTCTAGATAAATCTAGTTCGCATGATGAAGTTTTTTAGACTTGAGTTCCAGCTGCAAATTGAATAATTCATGAATGTTCCGTCGAAACAGATCTACGAAAAAGATTATATGGACCGAGATAATGGATATAAATACGATAAGATTATTCAAGTAAGCAATATGCTGAGATAAACAGATAAGAAAGCAAAATAAAAGATGAGACTGAGAATAGAAAGTCATCCTTTAGAGAGGAGAGGTTAACCGGAGATGACTTAAACGTGTGAGGGCTAAAAACGACACTTCTCTGAGACAGTTGAAGAGAAAGCGATGAGCGATACTATCGACTTTTTCTATTCCAGGTAAATTCCAGCTGAATATCGCGAAGCTGTCTTCAACAAGCATGGATAGACGCTTTAAGTCTTCATTCCTGGCTGGACATAAAGAGGAAATCATTTTTTCTTCCTTCGAGATGGAGCGCTGAGTCGCCGGTTCGATTCCAGGCTCTGGCGTATTTTTTTTCTTTTTTACAGCATCACTAATCGGGATCACTTGTCCGGTGATAATAGTTGCATTGAATGTGCACGGAGTATGAACTGTTCTGTCGAAACCTTTGCCAAGAGTCCACCTTTTACATGTGTTGCTCAGGAAGATACTCAGGAGACATTTAAAAATTGCAGTTTGTGCGAGGGACTTTTAAAAAATTGCGAATCTTAAAAAAAGTCAAATCTCATCCGTTTCTTGACGTAGAAATTGAAGGATAGTTTTTTAGAAAAATACTTTAGTAGATCTTTCGGTCGACATGTAGCACGACTAAATCAAAATGTTAGTTTTGCGATGACTAGTATAATGTGATGTCTCTGAGAGCACCCTGTTGGGCCGAGAGGTTGTACTAGCTTAAGATGGTCCGACATGATGCACGGCAAGGTATGACATGAAATGTCCGACAGAGCAGAGAACACTTGCCAGTGTATGACACAGGTGTTCTCTCAGCATAGATCACCGACGTCATTAATCTCTTCCTCTCGGCTCCTCTCTCCCCTCCCCCTCTGCCTTCCAGTCAAACGGTGATGTTTCACTGAACAAAAATGATGCGACATCGACTTTTTTTAATGGTGACGTGTCTTAAAGTAATTGTCACCAGTGGTAAGGGTGACTTGCTCGTTGACCTTGAAGACAGAGAAGACGGTGACCTGGAAGCAGCCAATCACGAGCTACTGGAGGCAATCAAGGTGGCCACCGCTTATAGGGGTCACCTGAAGCTGCTGGATGACCGCATTGTCAAGATGGCCGGACTGACAGTGGCAAAGGGCAGCAAGGAGCACTACCACTCGGCGCAATTCGGACATGACCCCGAAGTTCAGAATATGTCACGTGATGCCCTTGTTGCCCTCAAAGTGTCCGAGACACTGATAAAAAATAGAATGTAAGTTTGGGTCACACCGTATCTTACCTTTGACTCGGCAGGAAATACCTTTTTAGAGCACATCTCTCCCTCTCCCTCCCTCTCCCCTCTCCTAGTCTACTCTCATTAATTCCGACTTGTCGGCAATAATTCATCTTGCGTGCAATTCATCATTTTCAGCGTTATACATCTTCCCTCGCTCATCCCTCGCATCTCTCTCTCCCTCTCCCTCTCGCCTCTCACGTTGGTGTCTATTTTCTTTTTTTACCCTCAATTAGGTCTCGGGGCCAGCTGGACAAAGGATCAATTTTAACTTTCTTGCGCCAATTTAGCTTGCAATCAACAAGCCTGAGAACGATTTGCGTCGAGCAGGCCTCGTGCACTGACGTGGACCTGGCAATTAGAACAGCTGACGGCAGTTGCAACAATCTGGACGTGGCCTCCTGGGGCAAGGCCAAGACCGTTTACTGGCGTGAGGTGCCCAACGCCTATGATGACCGCTACCAGACCCCGAGGACAAAGGGCAGGGACGGCTTCGACCTGCCCTCGGCCCGCCGGGTCAGCTTCACGGTGTCCCCTGACCTTGACCAGCCCGACAGGTCGTGCTCGCTCATGCTCATGCAGTACGGCCAGTTTATTGACCATGACATGACCCTGGCCGGGGCGACAAAGCCCCCGAACAGCCAGGGCATTTCCTGCTGTGCCCCACTGTACACGGATTTCCCTGAATTTCTTCACCCCGAGTGCTTTGCCATCGTCATACCGCCCGATGACCCCTACTATGGCCAGTACGGCGAGTACTGCATGAACTTTGTCCGGTCGGCGGCCACCGCCAGGCCCCACTGCTACCTAGGAGGCAGGGAACAGATCAACCAGATCACCGCCTACATAGATGGCAGCATGATCTACGGAAACAGCATTGGCCGCCAGGCCCAGCTGCGCACCTTCGAAGGTGGTCAACTGAAGACGACCATCATCAATGGCAGAGCTTTCTGTCCTCTCAACAATGACACGAGGGAAAGCGAGGACTGTCGCGTCGAGAGGACCGAGAGGAAGGGCTGCTTCTTTGCCGGCGACAATCGGGCCAACGTGGTCGCTCACGCCACTGCCCTGCAGACCGTCTTTCTCAGGGAGCATAACCGCATTGCGGCCACCTTGTCACGCATGAATGGCCACTGGTGTGACGAGGTGGTCTTCCAGCAAGCCCGGCGCATAGTGGCGGCCATGATTCAGCAAATCACCTACCGGGACATGTTGCCCATGATGGTGGGCAGCGAGTACATGGCCAAGTATGACCTCAACCTGCTGACCACCGGCTACTCCAACTACGACTCCGGCCAGGACCCCAGCATCGGCAACGCCTTCGCCTCGGCCGCCTACCGGTTTCACAGCATGATCCAGGGCACGTGTCACATGTACAACGGCAAGAACCAAGTGTCCGAGAGTCGAAGCTTGTCCTCGCTGCTGAACAATCCGGAGAAGCTGTTCGAAAAGGGTGGCCTCGATCAGCTGGTTCGAAACATGGTCCAGCAGCCAATGCAGAACCAGGACCGCTACGTGACCAGCGAGGTGACCAATCACTTGTTTCGCACTTCGGACAAAGGCTACGGCCTGGACCTGTTGGCCATTGATGTCCAGCGAGGCCGTGACCACGGCCTGCCCGGATATCCGGCGTACCGGCAGTTTTGCGGCCTCAGTGAGGTGCGCACCTGGGCCGACATGGAGATGGTCATGGGGCCCGCACACACTGGGCTGCTTCAGGACCTGTACCGGAGCCCCGATGACGTGGACCTGGACATTGGTGGGCTGCTGGAGCCCAAGCTGGTGGGCGCCAATGTGGGCGAGACGTTTGCCTGCCTGATTGCCACCACTTTCCGGCGAGTCAAGTTTGGCGACCGGTGAGTCGTCTTCTAAATTGCTGTGATTTAAGCTCGCTACAACTCGATCTGACACGTTGGTCATTCTCGTGATCAAAAGGCCAGCGAAGTGGTTTGAGGTGGAAGTAGTTCCGTTAGCCGAGAGATGATTGCAAGAGGGGGAGAGAGAGGGAGAGAGAAGAGTGAGAGAGGGTGAGAGGGAAAGGGGAGAGAGGAGACTCGTGACGCTCGGCATGTGCGATCTAATTGTTGTTCGGAGTTAATGCTAAGAAAGCAATCGAGTTGCGGTCGACCTACTTTGCCTGACACTTTCATTTGACCATACTCTTTTCTCGCTCTCTCTCCCTCTCCCTCTCTCCAGCTAAACTTCCTCTCGCTCTCACGAAGGAGACTTACTGTTTAAGATTGGAATAGCAAAATTTAACCAATAGCTTAAGGTAGAGTTCCCAGTGGGAGATGTTGTACTGGAGTTCAGACATGCATGTACACTTTGTGAGGTATAATCGAAAAGAATAACTTGAAAGGGAGAGAGGAGAGGGGAGAGAGGAAAGGAGCGAGAGAGAGAGAGGGCACTGGGCTCTTCATTTCACTCGCTCTCCAAATTAGTCGGTCAAATTTGCGGAAAAACAAAAACAAATTTTTCTGGCCTTCCTTCTCATTACGACTTTCTCGCTAATGCGGACTTGCTAATTATTCCAATCTTATATATAACAATATCACATAATAATCAAAGTACATTTTTACTGTTGCAGGTTCTGGTACGAGAATGGCTTGGAAGGAACTAAGTTCACACCAGGTAATGTTATAGTGTATTTATGAGGCAAGAAAGAGGGGGAATATAAATTACATAACATTATACAATATAAATACAATTTCCCAACAATAATAGACAATCTGTAATTTACAGACCGCCCCTTCTAAAAAACAGTTGCACCCGCTTCTCTCTCTCTCCCTCTTCCCTCTCCCCCTCCTTGGCTGACCATTGTTATTATCAGGTCAAACCTTTTCCTGGTTTAGTATTACCTGCTCACGTAAAATATCGCGTAAAGGAGAACCGAGAGAGGGAGAGGGAGAGAGAGAGGGAAAGAATCATACATAACAACATAAACACGTGCTTTCGGAAAGGGAAATTTATGTTATCTGGCGAAAATTGCTATCGGACGCCAAAGTACATTTGTTACGCGCACGCAATGGCCATTATTTTGAGCGAGTTGCACTTTGCAAATGACCCCTCAAACTTTTTTTGTCCTTTTCCCCTTTTTTCCCCCTTTTTCTGCCTTTTTCTGCTCGTTTGGCCGAAAACAGTCACAATTTAATGCTCGTTCCTCTTTTTTACGTAATTTAGAACAATTGCAACAAATTCGAAAGGTGTCCCTGTCTCGCATTCTGTGCGACAACAGCGATGGCGTCTCCAGCATTCAGCGCCAGGCATTCTTCATGCCTTCAGCCTCGTAAGTAGTTGTTCCTTTTTTTTGTTTGTTTACAGTTCTCTGCGGCTTATCAGTGACTCGCTCTTCCAGTTTGATTTAGTTTCGAATTGATTTGGTTGCAGCCTTGACAGTTTGACGGGCTGCTTGTTAATGAACGTTCTCTCGGAGAGGCAAGAAAAAGTTGACACTTGCTTTGAAAGAATAGGCACAGAAAAAAGACGAAGAGAGAAATGTTGTTATTCAATATTTCAGACTTGGGTTGAGCTGTCGAAAGATGAATAAAGGCGCGAGAGAGGGAAGGGAGAGGGGAGAGGGAGAGAGATAGAAGAGGTGAAATTAGTGATACAAACAAGCCCTCGGCGCGGGAAAGGCTTCTCGGAAGTGTATGTTTGCGTTGAACAAAGTCTACTATTAGTGGCATAAAAAGAAAGCCCGAGAGGAGGAGAGAGAGAGAAAGCAAAGTTCCGAATAGTTTTTTTTCTTGAATAATAAGAATTATTTAAGTATTTTCTTTTAATAGACATTTCAACCACTACGGGCTATATTATGATTATCTTCGACCGAACGAGCATTTTAGCGGTCCTGTCTATACACGACTTGATTTGGGCTAAAACAAGAAATTGATTGATACATAATGCGAATGAGAGTATATGCGGAGAGCGAGAGAGGGAGAGAGCGAGAGATAGAGGAGCAAAATTAGGAGCATGATCGACTTCAAACGTATCTAACTTGACTGCCTCGAGATTTGTCTAGACGAGTAAGAAAGAGGGAAAGGGAGAGAGCGCGAAAGGGAATCACGAGTTCAAAATCTATTCTTTAGCTCTCTTGTTCCGTTTTTACATTATACTACACTCCTGAACTTAATCTCTGCCTCTCGCTCTCCCTCTCTCCCTCTTCTCCACTTTATTGCCGTTATTTTGAAAAGATTGATGTAAGTTCTTTTCCTTTCCTGTTTACCTTTCGCTCTCTCTCTCTCCCCAATAATTTATCTCTTCATCGCCAATTGCATCTTTGTCTTAGGTTCAATGCACATACATGATACACTTTCACTCACTCTCTCTCTCTCTCTCTCTCTCTCCCTCTCTCTCCCTCTTTGTCTCCCTTTCTCTTATTAGGAACCCAAAGGTTGCATGTTCCGACTATTCGGCCATTCCTCGGATGAACTTAAAGTATTGGATGGAAAAGACTGGATAATTATATAATTGCACATTATGCGCGAAGCGAAGGAAGAGGGGAGAAAGGGGGGGGGAGAGGAGAGATTGGAGAGCGCAACAATGGGGAAGAAATAGAACGTCCAGTCAACGAGCATATTGACTGACTAAGAAGAGATAATAAAATATGAACCTTTTCATTCTGAGTGTTATTTTATGTGCTGCAAAAAATGTTGGTCAGCATCTCTCTCTCTCCCTTTCCCTCTCTCTCCCTTCCCCCTCTCTCTCTCCCTCGCTGGCATCAGCGCCGTTTCCTACTCTTTATGATGCATAATTTGGTCTTTCTTACGAGGATAAAACCGAATCAAATTTTATAGCTTTTATGTCCATATAATCTCCTCCTCTCCCCTCCTCTTGGTCCCCTCATGTTTCATATTCTATTCATTGCTTCTAATGAGCCTTTTCACTAATGAAAAGGGAAAGTTTATCTCTCGCCCTCAGCGTCTCTCTCTCTCTCTCCCCCTCTCCGCATATTAAACCAACATTACGATCGTCCCGTTGTTGTGATTCCCTTTTTCCCCTTTCCTCGCTCTCTCCCCTTTCCCTCTCGACAAACATTATGGACCAGGAAACCCAGATACTTAAGCGAAAGGGAGAGAGAGGGAGAGGGGAGAGAGAGGGAGGGAGAGAGAGACATACTCAAGGGACACTGGAAATAAAATATTCTTTTCAAATATGGTCATAATCTCTCTATTTTGATTACAAAAGCCTTCTCTCTCTCCCTCTCTCCTCTCCCTCTCCCCTCTCCTCACCCCTTTCCTGCCTTTTCTGACGTAAGAGCTGAACAAAGAAAACAATGCTGAGAGCTCTTTTTGATTTTTGAATACTTTTTGAGAGACAACTTGAAGGAAATTTAGATCAGAGAGCAAAGTATGAAAATTAAGAAGTGAAAACATTTTGACAAAATACTCTTTGTATGCATTTTGTGTTATTTATGTACATATTAGGCTTTTTCAAGTTGTACTTGATTCGGACATTAATTTGCTTATTTTCGAACGGTTTTATCATTCGAATCAATTTTGCTCTGAAACAGAGTGCATCTCTTATCTCCAGGAGAGAGGAGAGGGGAAGAGAGGAGAGAGAGAGCAAGGGATGAACTGTTAATCCAGTTTTAATGGACATCCATGAAGAGTCAAAGCCATTTAGATAATTTGCTCGATTTAACTGGGTTAAGCTTCGGACAGAGGGAGAGAGAGAAGCGACAGGGAGAGAGAGAGGAGAGAGAGAGAGAGGAGAGAGAGAGAGAGGAGAGAGAGATAACTGAATATAAATAAGAGCCCGTTTTTTGAATGTCGACACTTTGACCATAAAAACAGTCATGGCGTGATTTAACAGATAGCACATTGGGCGATACAAGTTACTCGAACTCTTCACTCTCTCCCTCTCCCTCTCCCTCTCTCTCTCCCTCCCTCTCGCTCTACCGTTTTTAGCATTTTAGTTCTGAGGTATGCAAATAGTCCTGATGAGATGGAAAAGTGAAAGATCAAGAACCTGCAGTAAAAAAGTGTCATATAAGTCACAGAATTCAAGTATACTCAGCACGTTATGTTTTAGAGCGCTCTCTCCCCCTCTCCTCTCTCGATCTCTCTCGCTCCTTCTCTCGCTCCTTCTCTCGCCTCTCTAAAAATAATGCGTCCCGATGTCATTAGACTTGAACTACTCTCTGACATGACAGAAAAAGTCGGACGCACTTAATCTCTCCTCCTCCCTTCTTCAATTTCGGTCCCCTTTCACTCTCTTCCCTCTCTTTCATCCCTTTTTTGAACCGAAAGTCTTTTCAACTCGGAGTGAAAGTTGAAAAATGCTTCCTTTGCACAAAATTATATGTTCTAAAGAGGGAGAGAAAGAGGAAGGGAGGAAAGGAGAGAGAGAGACAAATTGCATGAGAGTGTCCCCTCGGAAGGGACTTCCTTGATGTTGCACAATGAACAGAGCTGTTGTACATTTAACGACACATTGTTAATCCGGAACAAAATTTAGTAATTGTCGAAATCTCGCAAATTGCCGTCTCAGTGTCTCTCCGGCTTTAAATTCATCTCTCTTATTTAATTTTCTCTCTCCTCCCTCTCTTTCTTTTCTCTTTCCCCTCTCTCCCTCTCCCCCTGCTTTCTCTCCCTTCGTGCAACAGCAGAGTCACGTGACCTGATGTTACTATCAGTTCGTGACATACGCATTTACTAATGAAATGAGAATAAATGCTGCTTTATGTCATTCACTTGTCTCTCTCCCCTCTCCCTCTCTCTCCCTCCCTCGCTCTCATGAAAGAACTTTACTGCGGCTAAAGTAATTGAAAGACTTTCAGGTGCATCTTGTCTCTCATTCTTTATGGTACGTCATATATTTTGCGGATTAAATGCATAACTTTGCTTCTTAATATCCAGCGTCGGCGGCACATAATTGAAGATAGATGGAGATTAGGTTGCAACTGAGAGAAGGGAGGGAGAGGGAGAGAGAGGAGAGAGAGAAACTTTCCCTTAATCGTGATCGCCCGTGCACTTGTTTTCTGATGAAACTTAAAACTTTTCCTTCTCATCGTTTCGGTATATCTCTAAAAATTTATAAGCATTGATGTAATGTTCTTTGCTTTCTTTATTTTTCTCTCCCTCTCTCTCTCCCTTTCGCTCCCTTCCCCCATCTGCCGCTCGCTTCCATCGGACGAAACGACCCACTTCTACAGTGTTCTCCCTCTCTCTCTTTCTCATCCTTATTCTCTCCCTCTTTTATTTTAAGCTTACACTCGATCTGAACGAGAGAGGGAGAGAGAGAGAGAGAGAGAGAGAGAGAGAGAGAGAGAGAGAGAGAGGGAGAGAGATGCCGGTATACGTCTAAGCCACTTTCCATCTTTTCGGACGACCCACTTTTTCTTTTTTCGTGTCCATTCTCTCTTCTCTCTCCCTCTTCTCTTACATTATCCAAACTCGCTTTCTCTCCGCTCTCTCTCTCTCTCTCCCTCTGCTCGAGTGGCGAGATATCACGGAGGCTGGCGGTTGTCCATCCAATTCTTGTTCAGAAAAGAAGAAGGAAGGTCCTCGGCCAGAAAAGAATGGCCAGACTGGCCGCCCATTCATCTCTCTTCCCCCTCTTTGCTCTCTCGCTCTCCCCTCCATCACCCCCTCTCCCTCTAGCCCATGTACCGTTAACGGTGGTGTGGGCCAGCATCAGGTAAACAGGTGCCGCTCATCTTAACCGATAACCTGGCGAGAGAGCGGGAGAGGGAGAGAGAGAGAGAGAGAGAGAGAGGGAGAAAGAGCGACCGACGTGCCCTCGAGGTGACTGGGAGTTGGTATAAAAGCTCGGCCACCGAGCACCGAAGAGTCAGTTATCCATCTTCCTTCATCCTCGGTGGTTCAAGCAAGTACCACCAAGTAGCCAGCTGCCCAACACTACTTCCCAGTACTTCAGTGCTCACTTGTTATTTCTAAGTTTTACCAGTTTGCCATATTGGTGATCTAAGTCCAGTCAAACCATGAAGGTCACCATCATCTCTTGTCTCTTGTTGGGTGCCCTTGTGCCACAATCCCTTTGCCTTAACGGTTACGGTGGCAATGCCGGTGGCAGCCGTGGATCCGGTGCCAGTGGTTATGGTGGCAACTCCGGCGGTGGTTCCGGTGGATACGGTGGCTCCAGCTCCGGCGGTGCCGGTGGATACGGTGGCTCCAGCTCCGGTGGTGCCGGTGGATACGGTGGTGCTTCGTCCGGTGGCTCATCAGCCGGTGGTTACGGTGGTGCTTCGTCCGGTGCCTCGTCGGCCGGCGGTTACGGTGGTCAGGTAAGTTTCTCCCGCCCATAGCCCACGATAAGTGGGCTCAACATGAACTAACATACTGACTTCCGGTTCTTCTGTCTAGTCCTCCGGAAACTATGGTGGCAGCAGCGCCAAGAAGGCTTCCTACAAAGTCCTCTACCTGCCAGTGATCCCAGTCAAGTCCCAGTCCAAGCAGTCTGGTAGCTACGGCGGCAATGCCGGTGGCAACCAGGGTGGTTACGGAGGTGCTTCTGCTGGTGGCGCTGCCGGTTACGGTGGCTCCTCGGCTGGTGGCGCTGCCGGTTACGGTGGCTCTTCAGCTGGCGGTGCTGGTGGTTACGGTGGTGCCGCTGCCGGTGGCTCAGATGCCGGATACGGTTCCAATGCTGGTGGCTATGGAGGTGCCGCCGCTGGTGGTGCTGCCAAGGGCGGTAATGCCGGTGGTTACGGAGGTGCTTCTGCTGGTGGCGCTGCTGGTTATGGTGGTGCCTCATCGGGTGGTGCTGCTGGTTATGGTGGTGCTGCCGCTGGTGGTGCTGGATACGGTGGTGCTGCTGCTGGTGGTGCTGGATACGGTGGTGCCGCTGCTGGTGGTTCAGCCGGTGGTTACGGAGGCAACCAAGGTGGATACGGAGGTGCCGCCGCCGGTGGTGACAGCTACGGTAACGCTGGATTCGATGCCCAGTCCCAACAGGGTAAATAGACAACCAGCATGAAATATGTTCGCGTCATTCATTAATTGTTCTTGTAGAAGATGACGGTTTCGGTGATGCTGGATACGGCGGCTCTGACGCTGGTTACGGCGGTGCTCAAGGCGGTGATGCCGGTTACGGTGGCGCTGCTGCCGGTGGCTCAGCTGGTGGTGCTGGATACGGTGCTTCAGCCGGTGGTGACTCATACGGTGCCCAAGGCGGAAGCAAGGGCGGAAACCAAGGCGGATACGGTGGTGCTTCAGCTGGCGGTGCCGGTTACGGAGGTTCATCCCAGGGCGGCAAGGGCGGAAAGTCTGCCGGTGGTGCTGGATACGGTGCTCAGGGCGGTAATGCTGGTGGTTACGGAGGTGCTGCCGCTGGTGGCTCAGCCGGTGGTTACGGAGGCAACCAAGGTGGATACGGAGGTGCCGCTGCCGGTGGCGCTGCCAAGGGCGGTAATGCTGGTGGTTACGGAGGTGCCGCTGCTGGTGGTGCTGGATACGGTGGCGCTGCTGCTGGTGGCTCAAGCTACGGCGGATCCGCTGGTGGTGATGCTGGATACGGCGCCTCAGCTGGCGGTAGCCAAGGAGGATACGGTGGTGCCTCTTCCGGAAACCAGGGCGGTTACGGCGGAAACAGCGGCAACAGCGGTTACGGCAACAACCAACAAGACGATGCCCCAGTCATTCCAGTGATCATCATCCAAAAAACTGAAGAGTCTTCATCCAACTACGGTGGCTCATCCGGCGGTTACGGTGGTAACCAGGGTGGCAAGTCCGCTGGCGGTGCTTCATACGGTGCTAGTCAATCCGGCGGTTACGGCGGTGCCTCGTCCGGTGGTGCTGCTGGTTACGGCGCTGCCCAAGGCGGTGCTGGTTACGGTGCTTCCCAGGGTGCCTCTGCCGGAGGTGCTGGTTACGGTGCCGCTGCCGGCGGTTCATCCCAGGGTGGATATGGTGGTAACGATGCCGGTTACGGTGGTTCCTCCAACGCCGGTGGCGCCAGCTACGGTGGTGCCCGAGGCGGTTCATCCCGCGGTGGTTCCCGAAGAAAGAGCGCCTTGAGCGGTATCCAGGGCGGATACTAAGCAATGCAAGGTGCAAAGTCTTCTCCCCTTCATAAATTCTATATATAGTAAATGGTTCTATATATAAGTAAGCCACATAATATCAAGATTTTTCATCATCAAAACAACAACAAAATCAAAAACATCTTCCTCTCTCTCTCCCCTCCTTCCCTCTCTCCCTCTTACGTCTTTATGCCATCCTAAAAATAAGTGCGACTCGAGGTGTTTTTCGAAGAAGAATCATTTTCTGAGTGTCCACATATCAAAGGTGAAGTTGCACTTGAATAGAAGAAACTCTACTGCCATCGATGAAACCGGAAGACGGTTACTTGGCTTCGACCGGAAGTTGGGTCAAAAAATCGTCTCTCCCAAGTTTGCCTTCTAATTTGCTTCAACACAAAGGATGGTCCTCTTTTTTCTTTCTAATTCGTGCTTTACTTTTTTCCTTGATTTTGTAAGAACTGTCTTTTCATTCCATTTCGCATTCAGTTCGAAAAAAAGAGTTTGCCATATATTTGCTTTCTACATTGGCATAGAAAAAGAAATAAAATAAATATTTTCTAAGCGAAAACAAGTCCATACAACCTGATTTATTGTGAGTGTCCACTTTTCCATAACCAGATTCTGCTCTTTCGCGCCATATTTAGCTTCTCTTGGTCATGTTTTGCCTCTAGTCACGTGACCGGAGATAAATGAGCTTCTAGTTGCGTGACAAGTGGGTAAACGGTAGTGAGAGTGAACGTGACCGTACATCATTCATCGGCTATTTATTCTCCAAACTAATTGCTGCATTAATTCAGTCGGCTCTCTAGCTCTTTCTGAGTCACTGCATTCGTCACTTAGCGGTAACATTCTTTACAATTAAATTGTGGCGAGTTACTCTTTTCATTAGCTTGATTGTCGCTACCTGTAAATAAGGAAGAGCAGTGCGTCTCTCTCCCTCTCTTCGGATTTCACGATTTAACAGAATCATGTCATTGGCTGTGATTTAACTCAGCACCATTGACCAAGTTAGCTAATATGGTCAAAGCCAGAAAATGGCGGAACATTTGCAATCAGTGGATTAACAATGCCGATCTAAATTCCAACTGATCCCTTGTCAAAAGATTGCCTGACAACAGAAACCTGAGCTTGCTGCCACATAGTTCCTTTGGGACAGTTTAGTAGAGCAACACCCTTGGGCAGGAGAGCGTAGGCATGGCAGAGAGGGGAAAGGGAAGGGGAAGAGGGGAGAGCAAGGTGAGACAGAGTGTCTCGTTTGCAAGCTTGCATAAACACTCTTTGGGGACCGTTGCGGAACGCTGTTGACCAGGTGACCGCTAGATGGCAGAGGGAAAATTTTGAATTTGCGCAAGCGCAGTAGAGTGTAGGCTACACCCTGCCGTTGAGGCTCTCTCTCACTATTTTTTACCTGTGTCTTCCTCCTTCAATCGGTGTCTCTCCCCTCTCTCTCTCTCCTCTCCAAATTTGCCTCTTCTTCTCTTCTCTCTCACCTCTACTCTTTGTTGTGGTGCCTCATGATTGTGAAGAGGAAAGGGGGAGAACGATGCCGGCTTCAAGTGTGTACGGAAGTCGTTCGATGACCTCCATAGCCTCGGCTCGGTCAAGGGGCACAATTGCTCACAGTTTACCTGGATCAACTAAACACCACCCTAAATGGTGGCAAAGGAGGCCCATTTTGAACACTGCCTTCCTAACCGATCTCCAGAGGGGTAGCTATTATGCAGCCATCTTCACACTGGTGAGTTGAAACAAGCAACCAACTGGATTATATAATTCAAGCCCTAAATTGCGCATTGAACGTGTGTTACACAATTTGCTAACGAGCAGTTTGCTCCTTGACAACAAGGATAAGGTCAAGGGTCACAAGGACGACTTCCGGTCTCTGGCTTGATTGCAACCTGTCATTTCCTGTTTATGTTTTTGCACTCTGAAAAACATGTTCTTGTCTAAAGTTTCCTAACCATTGTCATTTGTCTTTTTTGTTCCAGGTGGAGAGTTGCCTTCAAATAATATTTGCCGCCTTCGACACGTATTGTCTATTCGAAGCTGCTCCAGGTTCGAGGCACTTTAGGACATTTGGAATTAGCTTTCTGTTCGTCTATGCCGGCAATGAATACAGTGAGTAGTGTATAATCATGTCGTAAAAGGCTAATGTCTTCTTGGAACATAAATGTTTACTCGCCAGTTCGTCATGCACTCATCATATGTTCGCTCATCTTAATTGCTATTGCAATGTACCTGCTTGTGTCATCAATTATTCTAATGAAAGCACTCCGTAAAGAATTGGAAGTTAAATTCAAACACTGGCTTCGAGGAATGGGCGTGTTCATCATTGTTCGTGCACTTACGCTCATCTTTTCGTCCATTGTCAATGACCTTTACTTTGGTTATCATCAAGCAATGCTGGTGCTCTGGCTGTTTTTCGTCATGGCCGACGTTTTCGCCTTACTGGTGGTGATGTCTAATTATCAAGAGTTGAGTAACATTACGAAGCTAGAGGATATGGCGAAGTTGAAGATGAGCACTCTGTCGAGTTTAAATGCTTCTAGGAGCTTGTCCAGAGCTTCTTTAGACTCTTATCGAAATTACGGAGGCCTGAATAATCCGCCATCCATTCGCGGTGGAGGCGCTAATTCCACAACCGGATCAATCGCCAGCTTCAACATGTATCCCATGGCTGGTAGAGTGGGCGGGAATCCGACCGGATCTTCCATTCCATCATCATCCACATTTGGCCTTAATTTCAACCCGAATGGCATCTTCACGACAGCACAACTGACAGGAAGTCAGACTCTAGCTGGCGGAAGCACCGGAAGAGGATCAACACCGTCAACGGCGGCAATTTAAATTATCTATTTTTCGCAATCTAACACGCTGCACGATGGACCAAGTGAAATAAGGTTTATTCTTTACAAAGCAAATTCTTGAAATGAAAATTCGAAATCTCAAGTCAACAGTTGGAATCTCGACAATGTTCTACATCTTTACTGTTCTGAACACAATCAAATCTTTTTTGGTGAACGGTGTTTTTTATACTGCAACAACAATATGGTACGTTATCTTCATATCATGACGACTACAATCATTCCAAGGAACATATGAAGAATTGTACATAATCGTTTAAAGTATCAACTTCGAGCTCATTTTGAGCATCTGGTATATTATGAAATCGAAGACAAACATTATCTATACCACAAAACGACAATATTGCCAGGTCACACAATTAAGCAATCGAATCCGTCCACATGTGTAATTAGATGAGCAATTAACTCTTCCCATCGCATCAAGAGCAACTAATATTTTGTATTGGAACACTTTAGAGTGAACACGTGACGAAAAGGGGAGATGAATATTATATGCATAATAAGTTAACTATTGACTCGTTGATGATGTTGTTCTAAAAATACCGGTTCAAGTTCGACGTTTTTTACTTAGAAACTTAAACATTCCAAGCATTTTTAACGAGTCAAACAAATGGAATTAAAGTAAACAAAGACCAGTTTTGAGTCTAAACCAGTTTACCAGGATTTTCATCCAACGTCGGATCGTAAGCAGCATTCTCGTAAATCGCACCTTGATTGCTGAAAGTTCTAGAACTTTGCAGTGTGCTCTCCTTTGGAAACTTGGAAGCTGTCGAACTCGAGGTCAAGGACAAATCCTTCGGTTGGGCCAACTTTGCTCTAGGAATTCGATATGGCCTCAGTTCGGCCGTCCAGCGTAGAAAGTTCGACTCTTCGCGCTTCTTGTAGTGGATCTGACACAGCGGAGTCGAACTTGAACAGTTAGAATGCAAGTGGGAACTAAGAACAGGATGCTGGCGTCCATTAGGCTGAAGAAGATGGCAAACTTGGCCGCCTTGAGGCCCGTTTCCGGTTTCGGGTTGCGAGAGGTCAAGTTCCGGAGCCAGTCACTTATTTCACTTAAGTAGCCGCACTAATTAACATTTAGTATCCAATTAGATTAGCCGCCTTGTAATTAAATGTTCGTTTATCTTACCTCGTAATTAGCGGCTATGAAGTAGGTAGAAAACAAGATGGCGGAAAGGATGATGATGTAGGACATCTTTTCCCAGAGAATGATGTAACTCTGCTTCTCATTACGATTGCCGACAAACAGCAAGGGCACAGTCAGCATCCAAGTGAACCGGAAGACGATTCGAACTATGAACAGTACAAAGAGGACATTCGGGTGACTGAGTCCCTGGAAGCCATTGACGAAAATTTCGAACCCAAGGGACGGATTGTAGAGAACACTTTGCGGAAATCGAAGGCAAGCAATCAGGAAGCCGTCCAGGAAGAAGAAGAATATGAAGTTAATCTGAAACAACAATCAGTGACGGTCAGGATGTTTCTCTCAGCAATTTACTAACCAGTGTAAAAATGCCCGCCAGGTTGGTGACGGTTCGAAGTGTGGCGCCGCAACAGGCCATGGCTGGTCACTTTGAGCTCGATTGGGCCACAATTTAGAACCTTTGGCGTGGCAGTTGTATGTTAAACATAGTCACTGTTTAAACATACATGGCGACGGCACTTGTCGGCTAGGTAACTATCTCTTGTCTCTCTCTCCCTCTCGCTCTCCCTCTCTCCCTTTCTCCGATTCGGGAAACCGTAAAAGTGAATAATGTCATTTGAGTATTTTCATTTGATCGCTTCTCGTTGTCTTGCCATTAATTCCTTAGCATTGCGAGCCTGAAGCCTATTCTGATTGGGTGATAATTTAGTTGAGCAATTTACAAAACATGTCGCGCCAGTTGCATTTTTTTGCATTCAATCTAATATTCTTTTCAAAATATAGTGACATTCGTTGTATATTTCTGTATTCTCCTAGCAAACTAAAATAAAAGGCGACTATGGGAGTTGAAGGACAATTAGACAAATGTTACGCAACAGCAAAAAGTGAGAACAATTAAGGAAATCACTGCAGCAAAGATCCAGAGAAAGTTGATGAGACAATAGGTGAAGACGTAGAGCAATGGGTCACAGAACTGGTGGTCAAGGTCCCGATGGTCAAGTGGCCGAGGTGTGCCGTAAATCCAGACACTCAGGGCCAGCAAGGTGACCAGAATGAGACCATTGATGACCACGTTGACGGCCACAATCACTAAATTCCTGCCTCGGCCAGTGGCAGGTATCAGACAGCAAGAGCAAACTTGGTCCAGAATGTTAATTATGTTCGAGGCCGCCATTAGGGAGCCGGCGATAATTAGCAGGACAGGCACTGCCGGTATTGCTGGACACGAGCTGATGAACTTGATGCCGATGAACATCATGACCACCGGAAGTACCATGAAAACAATGAAAAGACATGTGAGACCGAGTACTGTGTGGACAGAAAATCAATTGTCAGTCAACTGCAATTAGTAAATTGGCATTAATTACATGAACCGAAAGCCACTCGTGTCCAGGCTTCGCAAGCTTCCTCATCTCCTTGTTGACGGCGTCTTCTACTTCTCGGCCTATAAAGGTATCCAGGGGCTGGCAAGCTCGGACCTGACGTAGATAGTGATGGTCATTGAGTTGATGGTGACTAAAACTAACCTTCGAGCTCCTCCGTGTCCGAGAGCGGGACACTTCCATACTTTGGAATCAGCCTGGAAGTCAGTGAGTCACCGAGAAGATTCTAAAGCAAGTTGTCATCGTGGTCAGCACTTAATCCCAGTGGTCAAGCCGATAAATCACTTACTGGTACATCACTTCTACACGATGGACTTGCCTTACCATTTTCCATGGTGTTTGCTCCGTTTCCCTTTTGCTGTCTGACTGAATCAACTAAGAGCAATTTAACGGTCCACTCTCATGGGTCACGTTGTGAGTGTCATGGTCAACGGAGTAAACAAGTTGATAAATAGAGTACATTTCCAGCTGTCTGGCGATGATAAGCATTTTTTTGTCACGTGCACGGCAAGGCTGACGAGTGAGCTGGCTTTAGTGGGATTTACTGCGAATGAGTGAATACTTTTTATAAATTCAATACTTTGATTTGGTTACAGATAAGGAAAAATGAAATTTCCTGCTGATAGAAAGGTTGAATCTAATGTCAAAATTAAGCACTACAAAGAAATCAAGGAATTAGAGAATTAGTTAGTTTTCTCGTGAGAGCCATCTAGTGCATAAGATTGGCGGACACGATGCCAATAATAGAGAGCAAGACGACGAGACCGATGAGAATCCAGGAAACGTTGAGTAACCAGTAGGAGAATTGCCACAGAGTGGGGTGACAATAGTTGTTCCGGAAGTAGTTGTGGCCAATGGAGGACCCACCACTGGGCGTGGGCAGCGGTGCATGGGTCATGGGCGGAAGCATGGTCGGGAACAAGGTGGACGCCGGACGAGCGGTCGACGGGAAGTAGGCCGTGGGCGACGGAGTGTCCGCCGGCTTTGGATTGCCATAGACCCAGATGCAGCCCAGGATGAGGGCAGCCAACATGAGGCCACAAAGGAGGACATTCAAGAGGGTGATGAGGTTGCTCTTCCTCTTGCCGCCAGTGTGGTAGACGTAACCCTCTAAGAACTGGTCGCCAATGTTGATCAAGCTTCCGGCGGCCAAGATGCTTCCAGCAACGATGAGAAGGATTGGCAGTTCAGGGATCGCTGGACAGTTGTCGAGATGGCTGACGCCGATGGCGATCATGGCAATGGGCAAGGCCGTAGTCAGCAAGAGGAAGCCCAAGCCGACAACTGAGTTGAGAAAGCTAATTAGCAAGCCATTGCCGAATTGACATCTACTTACTTGATCCTAAGATGATGGTAATCACGGCATAAGCAAACTGGACATTGTCCGAAGAGTCCGTCTTGGCCTCCATGATTCGCCGATAGATTTGCTGCCCGAATCCTGCGAAAAAAAATTAACAGATGCCTCATCACACAAAGTCGCTAATTACCTTCATTCTCATCATAGTGTCTCGAGTGAGTTTGGTTAGAGGAGCCATTAGTGGTCGTGGCCTGAATGTTGCCCACTGGGTCACCCAAGTCAATAGTTTCTCCGGCACCGTCCATATTTGCAGTTGGTTCAGTCTAGAATAGGTTAATCAAGAGAAAGTAGTTATTTAGACGACTTATTACACAACTGTCAAGCAGAAAGGTCACTATTTTTACCTGTGTAGTTTCGGAATTTTCTGGGCTTTGGTTGCCTTTCAAGTGTTCCATGACAAGATTTACACCGCCCGAGCTCATGGCGAAGAGGAAAAGTGCCTGTGGAAAGTTTTCCACACTTGCTCCTCTCTGCTCTCTTCCCTTCTCCCTCTCCCGTGTGGCAGCCGCTAACGGCAGCTATTGGCCGACAGTTTGCCTTTGACCATTGGTCAAGGCTGAGGAGGAGACGAGAGGAAGGGAGAGGCACGCCGACAACATGTGTTTCTTCAGTTAAGAAAGCTGTCAAAAACAAGCCGATCTGGTTTTATTTACAAAGCGATAAGTCACAATTTAAGGAGAAATCAAAGTCAATTTCAAGTTCCAAAGGAAGAGATGCACCAGAAAATGGCGGAAATCATGACAAGGAACCAAATGAACGTGATGACAGTCGTTGACAGCCAGTAAGCAAAGAGGTAGACTGCACTGTCACAGTATTCCGGTGACTCGGGATTCTGTTGATCCGGTTCAGGGTGGCCGTAAATCCAGATGCACAAAAAGGTGAACATTATCATCACCATGCCGTTGACGCAAATGTTCGTGAGCACAACTAGGACACTGCGAAGCTGTTGGTCAAGCAGTTTTGAACCAAGGAAATGGTCAATCAGGTTGAGTAAATTGCAAAAGCTGGTCAGGGCACCAATCATGATCAGGAGCGAGGGAATGGACTTGATTGCTGGACACGAGTGCAAGTAGAGTGACCCAATGATCATCATGGCCACCGGCAGTCCGAGGGTGATCAGAATGCAGCAAAAGCCGACCACTAAATTGGCAACAATTAGAACCAGAATCCAGACGCTAGTTTAGCCACTTACGGTAGTCAACGGTCATTCTTGAAATTGAATAAGCAAACATGAAGTAATCGTCGGTAGAAGCGGTGCCATTTTTCATCCTGTGGACCAGCCGGCGTTCGTGGTCAAGGCCCAGCTCGACATTGCTGGTCAGTGTCCTTGAAGTGGTCACATCGTAAGGTGGTGGCGGTTCATCCAATGGGATGACGAAGACGTGGGGATGAAGTCCCGGAACCTGTACATTGGTCGGCTAAGTTGATTCAGTTACGATGCGAATCAACACTCACCTCATTCACGATGACTGTTTCAGTCACGTTGGTTGATTCTGTTTGAGAAGCCATTTTGGTTTGTAACAATTCAGCGTACAAGTATTGTGAAACATTGGTTTAAGTATTCGGCAACGCTATGAGCAGTTGCCGGAAAAATTTGTCCGCAAAAAAGCCGAACAGCTGACCGATCGGAAAGTTACTGAGAGTGAGTGATAAAAGAGCGCGAAAGTTGCCCGCCAGTCGCTCTTGAATGAGCTTTAGCGAATCATGTTCAATCATGTTTTCATTAAGCTGCAGCTTAATTGCCCGAGAAGATCCTTAATCAACATTACCTAATATCTTGCATGATGATGACGAAAAAATTCTCTCGCCCTTCGGTTATTTTAGTCATGCTATCCTTTTGATTACGAAATCCTTGTAATTATCGCGACTACATGAGTTATTGAATGGAATCTAATTGAGATAAAGATAACCTACTTCCACATTCTTCTCTCTAAATGAACAATCAATTCACTAATTAGTGCTTTTGGGTGTGAGTTATGTCAACAATCAAAAACTTGGTGGAAATAAATCATGGTTTCATGCAAGACATAGTGGGTCAAGTGTCCACAATCCAGAGACTCGGAACCGAAGTTGACCAGTTACAGTACACGCTGGGCCGAGAAAAGGAAAAGGTTAATCAATGCCGCCTTGCCATTGATTGTCTCTTGTCCGAACTAATTAGCATCAAGAGCAGCATTCGCGAGATGCGAGATCTCAAGTACCTGGAATCTATTAATCATGAAAGACTAGTGGACAAAAATTTGGCCGACGATGAGCTCTGTAATCAGAGCACACAGCGATTTATGTCATTCGCAACTGGCTCTGTATTGAAATAAAAAACATGCTATCGATAAAAAGAATTTTATTCTTTACTTGTGAGCGCCATCTAGTGGCGAAAAATTCCTAAAGGGTTCACTTTGTTTTTGCTTTGAGTCTGAACGTTGCGTAAGTGGAAGCAAGGATCACGGAGACAATCAGCGCAGTTAGTGACATCCAAATTGCATTAGCTGTCCATCGCAGTAGGTAATATGGCAGTGAATGGCAGTAATGGGAGTTTGTTTGCTCTGTGTTGGTTAATCCAGTTGTTGGCCTTGAGCTGCCATAGATCCACAGACACGAAAGCAAGAATGACATGAAAACAAAGCTGTTAATTGTTACGTTCAGTGATGCGATTAGCGTTTTCCTTGTGGCATCACTGGTGACGACCTTGATTGTGTAATTGGTTAGAAGTTGATTGATGGCATTGAGAAGATTGCTCAGCGTGATTAAGGAGCCAATGGTGATTAGAAGAATGGGAATGGACGGCAAGGATGGACATGATCCGAGGTAAATCACCCCAATGATGACCATGAAAATTGGTACAAAAATCGTGCTCAAGAGGCAAGTGAACCAAACAGCTGAAAACAGAGCAATTAGTATCAAGTTCGTGACATGAGATATCATCGTGATGGTGACTTACTCGAATCAACGACCCGAAGTACATTAGACACTCTACTTGATCCAGTTAATGTCCTTCTTCGAATTGTCTGCAATGAAGGATTCGGTTCTATGCGATAGAGGAACGTGTCTCGTCGAATTGGCGGTTCTGAAGGGCGATTCATTTTTCGAGATATTAGAATGTTCTCTGTCATATTTGACGGCACTTACTAAGTATTGGCAACTGTATGTTCTCAGGTGTCAACTGGAAAGCTGGATTAACAACGCCATCACTGGACAAAGGCACTTGCTTCCCATTGGCTGTCTATGTCGACCCAATTTAGGGCATCGTTAAACCAGGTACGCAAACTAAATCAAATATTTACCCACCTGGCCACTTGAAACTAGACTAATTGTACTGACAGAGTGGTCCATTTTCTCTTAAATTACTTTGATTTCTAGGAGCGGATTAAAATTAACAAAGTTGCTTCCAACGGTTACATGACTAGAACGAAGCTGACATTGACTGAAACTGAATAACTGGCAATTGACAATGAACGTGAATCCGAAAGTTTCCCAGCTGTGACAATTTAGCCTTGACTGTGCGATGCGCTGTTTACTTGAACCAAAAATAATCACATAATATGCGGGCATCACACCACACACTGGCAAGGTCACGCGTGACTAGCTCCTATTCCAAAGTCATCACCTGCATATAATTCTCGTCTAGCTGCAATAAAGTTGACAGGAAGAGCGAACCGAGTTTCAAGTTCAGGTGCTCATCATGTTCGGAAGCGGAAAGTGATTAGGAATTGATTGTTTGTTAACTTTTTAATCACACAGAGACATCACTTGTTGTTTAATCAGAATTTGATTCTTATATTTTTCTAGGAGCGTGAAGCATGATTTAATCGTCATCGAAAATATGACGCTTAACAGTGTCAGGCAGCTGAATAACTACTTGAGAGCCATTTAGCAATTGTGTTCCAGGCAAAGTGAAATTTAGTGGCATAATGTCGGAAATGGTTCCATTAACTGAGACCGGAAGTGGCCCAGGAATGGGCAGCGAAACCACGCCCACCGGTGCACTTTCGCCACTGTCGCTATACGTTTGCAAGTACCGAACCTTGAGGTTCTTGAGCCGCTGACCACTGTGCTGGGACATCATGTCCTGGCCAGTCGTGGGCGGAGGGTCACCGGTGTTGAAGTCATTGCCCTGGGTGTAGACGTGGGCGGTCATGGTGACCGACGGTGAAGTTCCCGTTGACGGCGGGTTCTTCTTCGGCTTCGGTTTGGGCGGTGGTGGCCGCAGAGGAAGCACCACTGGGCTTACCGATGGTTGGAAGGAAGGCATCGGCGGGTACTTGGGGAATTGAGTGGGCGGTGGTGGCATGGACATTGCAGCCGCCGGCTTGGGTTTCTGGGCAGACATTTTCATGGGCAACTGCCACTGGGAAGGAAGCTGGAACTTGGGACTCATTCGGGACATCGGTTGGCCATAGCTGGGCGGAGTGGGCGGCGGCTTGCTCATTTGCATTTGTGGCATCGGATGACTCCTTGCCATTTGGGGCATCATGGGCGGCGGGCGACTCTCTGGTGCATGGTTCATCATGGGCTCTGGGTGGCTCTGTGGTACTTGTGGTTGGCCGTAGCTGGGCATCATGGGCGGTGGCTTGAACATTTGCATCTGGGGCATCGGGTGACTCTCAGGCATCGGCATTTGGTAGCCCTTAGCTATGTGGGACATCATGGTCATCGGGCGACTCTTTGGTACCTGCGGCATCATGGTCATTGCATACTGATTTTGGTGCATCATCATCCGAGGTGGTGGGTGTCGAGGCATGGGATATGACATTGGTGGCGCCACCGGGTGGGCCATTTCTGGTTGCATCATGTGTGCTGGGTATTGATCGTCTCCGCTTTCTTCCGGTGGCGTAAATGTCATTTCCTGCATATCGATCATCGGTGGGTACGCCAGTGTTTCTTCCATCGGTGGATATTGGTGTGGTGGTGAAATTTGGGTCATAACCGATGCCGGTGGATATGGTGATTGAGGCTCTGCTTGGCTACTGGGCGCTGGAGGGTATGGTGGCGGTGATGGGTTCCGTGGTGCTGGTGGCGGATAAGACTGGGGTGCTGGTGGTGGATAGGGTTGTGGTGCTGGTGGTGGATAGGGTTGCGGTGCTGGTGGCGGATAAGGCTGGGGCGCTGGTGGTGGATAAGACTGGGGTGCTGATGGCGGATGGGGTTGTGGTGCTGGTGGTGGATAGGGTTGCGACGCTGGAGGGCTATACGCATTTGCCGGAGGCATCTCTTCTTCCATATACTTTGGCGCTCTTTCCTCTTCCATTTCCGCCATCTTGTATTTAGGTGTTTCGTCATGTTCCATCATCGGAGGCGGATACAGGTTATAAACTGGCATTTGCATCGGCATTTTCATGCGCATTCGATTCATCATTTGCATCTGATTCATCATGGGCATCATCTGTGACTTTGGTGGCATGATGACCATCACATTAGGCCCACTTTGGCGTCTGGGCTTTGGTGGGCGACCGGACTGGATCATGATGACAGATGGGCCACCGCCTCCGCCACCCTGGCCACCACTGCCGCCGCCATTTTGTCCCCCACCAGACTGCGAGGGATCGATGACAATGACACTTGGCCCACTGCTTCGCCGGCTCCATGTGGGCAGAATTATGGCCGAAATGATTAGTAGCAGCACGTCAATGGACAATTTAGAAGCACTCATAAGTACAGATCACTCAGAGCTTGTTAATTGGCTCCACAACTGGATTGGAAGTGAGCCTAGATTGTGAGCTGTCCATCGCTTAAATACCTGTCACTTCAATTATGATTCAAGACAAATATCGCTTTCATCTGAACCCGGATTCTAACGTTTTTGCAGCAGCAATTAGCGATGCAAATTAAACGAACAGCCATTTTCTTTGAATGTTTGAAACTGAAAGTTCAGTTTTGTCACTTTTTCAGGCGCAGAGATGTCACGCAAACTTTGAATTTCGCGCCAAAAAACCTGAATCGGTGAAAGTGCGAGACAGTGACAATTTAGCAATCACCAGCGACCTTATTAAGCGTTAAATAATCCAGGTTTGATCTTTCCGACAGCATGACTGTCCTGAAAGTGACCGAATAAATTATTGACAGACAATTCAATATTCGAATTATGTAACCAACGTTTACCTGTTCCAATTAGAAATACTTGTTTCCAGTCAAGGTGGACAACTCTGGATGATTAGCTTACGTAATACAGGTATTTGGAGTCCATCTTTATTTTCTCGTTACAAACCCATTGTTTGACAGTTGATTTGCAGCATTTGCGTCGCAGTAGTTGAAACAGTCTAGCGATGGCCGCGAAGCGAGAATGTCGAATCGAAGTTCCCAAACAAGATGGCGACGGTGGCAAGATTAGAGCCTTCAATGGTGAGAAAATTTGCCTCCTGCTCGTGACGCTGAGTGTCATCCTGTTCGCCTTAATTTTGACTTACAAGCGAATCCTGGAAGCCAGAACTTTGGCCGAAATGTACGAACAGTGAATTGATAAAAACCGGACGTTCAAAGGTTCGAATTCAAGTATATTTTATTCGTGTTCTGCTCAATTAGCGACTACTTTTCCAAACTCGAGCTCTAGTTTTTTCGAACTCATCCACATCCGCTACCGACAGTGTGGCGAACATCCCCTCCTCGTAGATATATGTTTCCGGTTCTTGTTCTTGCGAAACGAACATTTCCTTGTAGTTAATTGGTTCAACTTCGTCCGTCCCATTGTTAGTGGTCTCCACTTCATCTTTGGCCCACTTTAGTGTCGGATTAGAGGTCAGTTCCTGCATCAGTTGCGATTCGGTTAAATTCTTTTCCGAGGCAATGCGCTTGTGGTACACTTTGCCATCTTCGATCCACTTACTGTCTTGCGAATTCCACAATTTGTACGAGTTCGAATAGCTGGCAAGGTTCTTGTTGTCGACAAAGAACAGCCTGGAAAATGTGACCGACTGGTTGAACTCAATCATTTCCGGTTTGCCAATTATGACCTGAAGCTCAGTGGCCACTTCCTGTTCAGCGGTCTCTCTCTCCTCCAAGGTCAGTCCCGGTTTGATTCTATTGTCTTTCTTCAATCGGTCTACAAGGTCGGTCAGTTCATTGAGATACAACTGAAATCGAACTCGTCCTCTCTGTCGTACTGTCTTTTCAAGGAAACACCGGACATCCCCTTCAGGGCGGTCAACGTTCGGCATACCAAGTTCGACCAGTTCTTCCATCGTGATTGGGTCAGAACTGGTTCGCGAGTCGTCCCATCGCTTGTTAAACACTACCGTCGTGCCAGTAAAATTAGAGAACTTTGTACTGGTTACCGACTTGTCCGAAGTCTTCCAGCTGTGCAATACTTGCTTTTGCGTCTCAATCGGAGCACTTGTCGTGGTAGTTGTAGACACGATGGAGGCAATTTTCTTCTCGGCCGGAGAGGCGCCCACTTGCTTCACAGCTGGAGCAGCGTCTACTTGCTTGCCGACCGGAGTGGCCTTTACTTGCTTTACAGCTGGAGAGGCAGCTCCGGGTGTTGTGTCACGTAGAACACTGTACTCTCGCACATCGGATGGAGTTAGAACTGCGAACATTCCGTTGTCATAATTCTCAACGTTCGGAAAGGAGTTGGAATGCTCGAAATATGCTGTCAGATTCTCAAGGTGCTGAATGTCCGATGAGTTGACTCCGATCAGAGAGCGCTCAGTATTCAGTAGATTTGTTAGTTCAGCTTGACCTAATACTTGACGATCGTGACGCCATTTTCGGTAAATCTTGCCGCCCTTAACCCAAAAGCTGTCCTGCAGGTTGAACAGTTCAAACTTTGGTGCAAATGTACTTTGATTTTTCTCGTTCAGATAGAACAATTTGGCAATGGTTACCGACTGATTGAACTCAATCATCTTCAAGTCTTCAACATTAGGAATAAAGACAACAACTTCAGCCGTCGGCTCGTCCTGACCCTCCGCTGTGGCCGGAGCTTGCAATAATTCCAGGGCTTTGGCCATTTCGGATTGCTCAATTTGAAAGTCAATTCTTCCTCTTTGCAGGACATGTTTCTTCACATACAACTTATTATTGCCGCTCTCAAAGTCCACACTCTTCCATTCTGCCGGCATGGTGTAAGAGCCAGCGTCGTCAACCGGTTCGTCATATGTACTCTCGTCTTCATACAGCTTATGATAGGTGACCGAGTTGTTGTCGAACGAATCGAAGGAGCTCTTGACATTGGACTTGTCACTTCGTGACCAGCTCTCGAATATAATGGTAGGAGATGAGTCTTTGAAAGCTTTATACAGAGCAATGTCACCAGCACTGATGTAGCCTTGAGCACCTTCGCCATTAGGGTTCACAGATGGTGAATGACTGAGAAGTTGAACCGAACCTGCTGACTGTGAAGTTAAATTTTTCTTTGATTGCCAATCAAGCCACTGGAGAGCCTTATCAGTCGAGACAATTCGTTCTAATTCAGCAGGCGTGACAGCTTTTTCAAATTTCAGCTCTTCATGGTACAGTTTTCCTCCCTCATAACCGTAACTATCGTGATAGTTTTTGAAGACATATGTAGGCTCGTAGACTCGTTTGCCATTTTTCGCTTGATAGAATAATCTAGAAGCAACAACAGTGTGGTTGAAGCGAACTAGACCAAGATTCGGCTTTGACTTCAGTTGCAATGCTAACTGTCCGACGGCCTTCGGGTTGCCTGTGTTCGACGAACCAGTCTTGGCCAGACTATCAAGGCCACTTTCGAGAACCGGCATCACATCTTGACCGCGTTGTTTGTAAATTGTATAGAGGTAAACAGTGGCCGAGCTGGGCAACTTGGTCCAGAGTGACGGCAAACGGTCAGCCGGCACCTTTGCTTCGACAATCTTCGAGTGTGACACCAGCCAGGTTCTCTCGATGACCACTACACCTTTGTCAAGCTTCTCAAAGGTTGTTCTGTACAGGGACTGATTGGAACTTCTCCAGTCCCCGAATGATTGACGTACGTTCGAGTTCTTGTCGTCAGGACACGACCATAGCACATGACAAATGACCCCGACCAGAATGTTGCGCAACATGACTGTACAGGCGATTGGTTTCCAGTTTTAGCTCGCTAATTTCAGATTCTGACAAAAGGAACTGACGTAAACATGGTGAAACTTGAGCCGTGATTGCCAGTTCATTTCATTTTGCTTATTGCTTTGCCGTTCAGAGCTGGCTTTGATTGCCGCGAATTACGCAAACTTGCAGCATTTAAACATAACAATTAATCAGGTACCATTTACATGAGCCAAGCCATCATTAGGACAATTAGTCCCCTTTCGAGCCATCATTGAGTGATGCCAGAAAAAGCACGCTTCAGAAACTAATCCACTTTCTTCAACAGCTGACGGTCACTGAACTGCACATGCGCGAAACTTTTAGCGTTTGTCGAAAAGTTTGCCGAATTGCGTGACACTTGACTATTTATCAACTGCTTACCGAAGACTTAACCTTGATCACTGCATTTAAAACTAGAATCACAAAATGAGAAAATGAGAGTTCTAACTATAGAGATTTAAGAGAGGAAAAGAGAGCAAAAGTAATAAATGGTTTCTGTCGAAGATTCGATGCCAGCTAATTGGCTTGATTTCACAGGTAAAACCATACTGGTTACAGGTAGGATATTCGTTATCTTAACATAAATCATAACTGAAGGTGTCTTTAAGGCTCCAGTTCAGGCATTGGCGAGGACGTTGCAATCAACTTTTCTAAACAAAACGGTGACGTCATAATCACGGGTCGCGAAGAGTCAAGACTCGAAGCTGTGGCACTGAAATGTTCTGAAGCATCTCCAAGGAATGTAAAGGTAGACGAAAATTTCAAAATTGTTCAAGTTCTAGAACATTAACTTTTCAGCCTCTGGTAATTGTCGCCGACTTGGCAAGTGAAGAAGGTGTGATGTTGGTACAGTCAACCATTGTCGAAGTTCACGGCAAGCTGAATGTACTGATCAACAATGCTGGCGTCTATGGCATAGCTCATGTCCTTGATGCCGATTTCGTCAAACTGTTCGACAGCATGATTAGCACCAACTTGAGGGCAGTGGTCAACTTGACCCACAAATTGGCGCCAATGTTGCTCGAAAACAAAGCCAGCATTGTGAACATTTCAAGTGTCCTGAGTTCTATGCCAGTAAGTTTCTCCATTGATAAAAACTGAACTGTTCTGAAATGTCCAGCCTAGTGTGAGAATAGCATCGCCTACAGCGTGGCCAAAGCTGGACTGGACATGTTCACCAAGTCTTTGGCCATTGACTTAGCGCCAGGTGTGCGAGTCAACGGTGTCAAGTGAGTCAACTCATCAGATCGTCATACGAATACGACCCCTTACTTTCCTTGTCTTAGATTGGCAATAATGAAAACACCCCTCATCGCAAGAGCCACCAACGCCGAAACAATGGCCCAACTTGAAGACTGGTGTCAAGAGAACTACCTCGTACCTAGGGCTGGCAGGGTCGACGACGCCACGTCGGCCATCTTGTACCTGGCCCACAATGACCGGGCCAACTTTGTGACGGGCCAGACAATTGCCGTCGATGGTGGCTATACTTGCACTGCGAAGACATTCAAGTTCTAACTCGAACTTGTCAGGAAGTGGCTGTTTCTTGTTTATGTTGATTCAGTTTGTGTTAATGGCTCTTTATTGATGAGGTGTCAAAGTGTTGATCCAGTTGTGTAAACAAAGGTTTACTTAGGTACAGTTGCAATGCTGAATAAATAGGCTTGTGCGTTAACCTCTCCAGCTCACTCTCAAGAGTCGTTAATTCTATCTGTGTTTGAAGTCAAGTCTCTCATTGTTCAACCAGTTCGCTAAATTGTGGTTACTTCGCTTCTCTACGTACTTGACAAAGATGGCGCTGAAGTTTATTTCCATGCTATCAGTTTACATTATTATCTCTGTATCATGCGAGGAATCAGTTGATCCGGAAATGTACACTTCAGTCATGCAGCGAATGGACGAATATTGTTCTAAAAAGTACACAAGAGATGACGACAGAACCATTGAGTTGTATTCGAAGTGTTTTTCGAGCTTCTTGCTAGCTGTAAGCTGATTTGAAAGAAGTTTTGAACCAAATTAACAGCAATTTAACGTTTTTAGGATGAAACTGTGGTAAACAAATGCCGCGCAGGTGTTTACAAAGAAAACGCAGCCATCAAAATGGCCGACTGTGTCAAAGAAGAGACACCGGAAACGGAAAGAGTCCGTGACTGCATCAAGAACGGAATGGCCAAAATTGACCCAAAGTACAAGTTTGACAGTGTCGCCAATTCGGACTTGATAACAAAAAAGTTCTTCGAGTGCATGAACAATGTTTTTCGTAAATGAACAGCTTCGACATCAGGTGCAACTGAATTTATTCAAGTTAATCGCCATGTTTGTAAACTTGTCTAAGAGTTGATGAATAATAGGTGAAGGTGAACGTCTTTCATTAATAAAAATACAGTTAGTTAATCACTAGTAGTGATGTTTAACCCCTTCGGTGAAAATAGGATCTTTGGGAGAAGATGGATCAAATCTAATTTATAAATTGTCAGGCTCCTGCTCTGCTAAAACGGCAATCAGCGCCTCCAAGTGACAATCTTTGTCCCTACGATTCTATTCTCACCGTTTTTCCAGTCAGCTGTTGTTCCGCGTGTTAATTGTGTCATTTTCTTTCGTGATCATGTGAGCTGTCAGGGAAAAGATGAGCGACAGAACAAAGAAAAGCAGGGAAAAGACAACGCCGATCTGGGAAACAAGTACATTTACTTCGAGTGTCGCTTTCGAACCTATGCCTTCCAGAACTGTGCCGAACAAAGACAGGAAGGCCATGAATAGAACAAGCTTGACGTACATTCGCACAGTTGCATAACAGCTTGTTAGCGTGATCAGGCAATCAACGACAAACATGATTATGATGAGCGTAGTCTCATGTTTGATTGATTGCTGCGAATCAGTAGATTGAGTTCCATTGGTGGGCGAGCTGGCGTTCCCACTGAGGTCAGAACTGTTCTGAGTGGTTGAGTTGCTTGCTGTATAACCATGGTAGCTGATCACAGCTCCTAATGATACAAGTACAACAATTAGGTGGACAATCAAGTAGCTCAGAAAGGTGTAGCGCAAGCAATTAACGGAACACTGTTGCGCCATTTTCGATAGAAGTAGAACTGAATCGAATACTACAATTGCAGTATTTCGACTGGAATTCCTGTGTCTCACTAACCACTTCCTAAAGTGATCTAAAACAGGATACTTTCAGATCGGGGACGACATTAGTGCGACAGAAATATGCGATGATGTCGAACAGTTTGTTGTGCGATCGTTTTTAACATAATAATGTATACAATCAATATATTCACGATGGTAACCACTCAAAGAAACTTCTTTGTTGACAGCAAGCATAGAAGACACTTGCACTTTGTAAATTAGTCACATCTCATCAAGTCCTTTGCATTCTCGTCACGTGACCGCCATCTTGTTTCTCAGGCATGCTGTTGAAAAGGTTCGACGTTGTCCCGAGAACTCTTTATGAGATAAGCGTAAGTGGCCGTAAGTAAGAACCAAAAAATGGAACTGCCGATGTTCGCGCTGCTCATGCTGTCCCCAGAACCGGTTTTAGAACGGTTCACGGCGAACAGGATTGTGGAAATAAGAATACAAATGGTCATCACGGCCACTATGCAGAAATTTTCTTTGTACACTCCGTACAATTGGATTGTGGTCACAATTAGCATGATTGACAGCGCAATGCCAGTTATCCACTTGATTGCCGACTTGTCTTCCTCACTTAGAGCAACTTTAGAACCTGTCGACTTGTCCTGAGAATATGAGCTTTCAATGCCTGATATGAAGGCATCGGTGTCAACCAAGAAGGCAATTAAGAGAACTGCTTCGGTGATGAAGCCGATGATTAAGAAAATCAAGATGAACCATTTGAGCGTTCGAAAGCCACATGATCGATGGTGAGACATCTTTTAGTGCGAACTTTCTATGAACTGTTCGCCTTCGATATGCTTCAAACCGTTTTGATGAACCTTTGTTTTTCTTGTTTACTTCTTTGTTGTATTGACCAATCGGTTCTGCTTCAGCTCTGTCCCGGTATTGCGCAGCCTCCATTTTCGTCTCTTTGTGGCCACTGTGAACTCGAAGGAATAAATTTGATATTACAGAATAATTGAGGCCAGAAAAATCTGTTAAATACATAGCGCGTTGACCTAGTTCGAAGTTTTATACAACTGAATTTATTTGAGTGGTTGGCGATGTTGGTCAACATGTCTTGAAATTGGGTGCAGAGCAGTAAAAAGTGTACGAAAGTCTTAGAAACAGTAAATCACATCAAGCTAAGTTATATTTAATCATTAAATACTTTTCTGGTCAACAGTTGCCCATCACTGCGTCGAGATCAATGGTCCTGTTGAGTATTTCATTTCTTCTTTCCCGATACTCCGCTCTGGGGAACATCAGAGTTCATGCTGGAAGCAATATTGGACGAAAGGTTGGACACAGTTGATCCGACGGCCGAGTTAACACTCGAGCCGGCCGCAGATCCGATACCAGAGCCGGCTTTACCGCCCAGATTGGAAGTGGGCTTTTTCTTTCCTCCGCCACTGTTTGATTTGCTTTTCTTTCCTCCAATACCTGAGCCAGTGGCGCTGCCAACCTAAATTAAGCAAGTGCTATTAGAATTTAGCCTGTTTGCGAATATGTACTCACTGCATCAGCGGCCGATTGAATGCCTGAGCTGAGCTTGGAACCAGCATTGGAAGCAGCGGATGCAATGGCAGAACCAAGTTTAGAACCGATATTCGAGCCACCAGCGTCAGATTTGACATTAGAATTGAATCCTCCGGAGGCGAAGCCGGAGGTCAAGTTGGAGTTATAAGCGTTCGAAGTGGCGGTACTTCCTTTGCTAAGGGCCGAGCCGACACTGGAACCGACATTGGAGCCTAGATTAGAGCTCAGGCTGGAGCCTACGTTTGATCCTGCCCGCGAGCCGACTGCAGAGCCACCAACGGATGAGCCCAAGTTGGAGCCAACTGCAGAACCACCAATGGATGAGCCGGCTTCCGAGTTGTAACCGGAACCAGCTTGAGAACCAACAGCAGAGCCGAGGTTTGAACCGAGAGCCGAACCGACGCTGGAGCCCGCTTGAGAGCCAATCGCGGAGCCACCAACGCTCGAGCCGACTCCAGAGATAGTTGAATCAATGACTGAACCAGGTTTGAATAGAGCGGTCGACGTCAGTTCAGGGTGTTCGCCCAGCTTGGAGCCTTCGACATTTGAACCAACCTTCTCCTCCCCTTCTCGGGCGGTCTGGGAACCTGGTTGCTCACCACCCAAGTTTGACTGAGCTGGCGGCGGTGCCTCTTCGTTCACTGCACTTCCGGCAGCACCGGCCTCGGCATCCGGAGCCTTGTCGCCGCCTCCGCCACCACCACAGCACGCACAGGCCAGTAAAGTCATGCTAAACAATGTTCCAACAATGGCGACAACGAACCATTCAACTGGACTTGAACCATGGCTTACATCTTCAATGGCCATCACGTATTCTAGTTGACGAAACGTGATCCCGTTATTCAACGAAGTATATGAAAAATAAACAAGACATACCCGTAGAGATGGCAAAGCCCAAGGCGAGTGATCTCATCATATTCTTGTCCATGTTTTGAATTCTATAAACCTAAATTAGCTGTGGCACGAAGGAGAGAGAAATTTAACTTGTTAGATTCAATCTTTCAGACGCTGAATATTCTTTCTTTGCAACGGCGCGCGCTGGTTAAGAAAAGCCGTTATTTTGACTAATCACACTAATTATGTGAATGACAAACTGAAGTATGTTAGCAAGTAGTCTTCATTAAGGTCTAAATCAGTCACAAGAGATTCACCTTTGTAGTCAGCTTTAACTTGAAAGGTGTTCGATTAAATTCAACAGAGACAACAAGGTGCGAAGAAACCGCAATGCCGGTTGGCGCTTAAAAAACAGACGGCTGAATAGTTCAACACTAGATGGCGTTGCTCACTCTTCTCGAGGTGACCGTAGCACTGTGCGCATGTCTGTTGAACGTCCTTAGACATCGCTTCAGGTATGTTTGTGTTTTAAAGAAATCTCTTTTCGTTAATTTAACTGTTTGCTGTTTCTATATTCCAATTTATTGATTAGGTTTATAATTTCTAGTGACCTGAACTCCTACTTGAGTAACTGGTAAGTCAATACACATATTCGTCGTTGCAGAATGCACGATGTGCATCAGAAATGTACATTGTTATGTTCAGCCATTTATTGATTCCCTGTTTTTATCCTCCAGTTAATCATGGTTCTGCCCAGAATCGCAGCTCAATGGATTGCAAAGAGAATGATCTCAACCTCGAAGCCACGCTTGTCAGACAGTAGCTCTGGTGTGAACAAGGGGAGGCTACTGAACATTATCGGCCTGCCGGCCGTTGGTGTGATACTGTTCTTTATGTTGCCCACCGTCCGACCCGGTGAGATTCATGGAATCGAACACTACTACCGTAATCCCCGATGGGAAGAGAAGAACAGTTCAGCTGGTAAAGAAGCATAAAGCTCTCATCGAGTCCCGGGTTCACATGTGTAAATTCGTTCTGTGAAGCCTTTACTAATGTTAAACTAAGTCCTAGGCTGAAGTACGAGAATTATGTTACTTTTCTCCGAAAAAATAAATCTGAAATTTTAGTTCTCATTGACTCGCCGTCAGATGGCGCAGTGTTCGCGAGTGTCACAATATTTTGATTTTCAAGTGTCAACACTCATGCATCTCTCTGATTTGAATGACGATGAACTCCATTATGTTCTGAAATATTTGCCCATCAAGGACCGAGGTCGGATCCGGTCAGTCAGTTCGCGATGGAATCACTTAATCACTGTATCGTTCAGCTATGAGAAAGTCTTGTCAACCAGACTCGAACCGAGCTCACGAACTTGGCCATCATGTACTGTTCGTGAGCACCGTGCCTGTGACTTCAGCACCATTCTCGCTCGATTATCGTTTCCCGAACTGACTGATTTAGTGGACAAGAACTTTCCCAACCTGATCTCACTCAACTTCTATGGCATGAACATTGACTTCCCGGAACTTGATAAGCTCTCTAAATGCAAACTCTGGACCAAAATGGAGCACCTTGAAATCGGCTATTGTGGTTTATGGCTCAATTTGGAAAAATTTAAGCAAGTCATACTGAGAGCCGAACGTTTGAAGCATCTTTGCTTCCATAAATCTAATGGATCAGCTTTGATGGCACTGATGTGAACAAATTGTGGAACCAAGTGGCTGGTATTCCAAGTGGCTCACCGCTCAAAAACAAGTTGGCATACCTTCCGAAATAGAATCTACTAATTTATATTTTAACTGAATTTAAGCGATTTTATCGTTTCTGCTCTTTACGCCATGCTTTTCGGAGTTTCGAAGCACGAAACGTTAGCTGAATTCGATTTTTAAGCTTTGCAAAGTGCCAGCTCATCTATGCAGTTTTAGCAGTTCGCTCGATTTAATGTTACAGAATATTTTCTCAGATAAAATGCTGTTTTGAGGCATAATGTTAAGAACTCTTTTCTTGGAAATAATAAATGTGAAATTTTAGTTCTAGCTCTTTCATTCAAGCTCTTCGTTCAACTATTTCCAATTTCTTAATTTTCATGTGGCGTAAACCATTGGTTTGGAAAAGACGACAGCCTACAAAAAGGCTTCCACTAAATACTTTAATTGTATCCACTGGATCAAATCGAAACAGAAATACACTGGATCTGATAAAAAAATCCGAACTTGATAAAATTTCTACACATATCGGATAGATTTATACTCGGATTCGAGGAATCGTTAGTCTAAACAAGAGCCGAAGGACAGGAAAGGTTAGTTCGCTGTTTATTCTGTTGAAATTCTCTAATTGGACCAATTTAGGTTTCAAGAATGCAATCCAGCTTTATCTTGCGAAGTTGCTTGTCACAAAGAAACAACAAGAATGTCATCTCGTTGGCCAAACACCTTTTGAGGAGTCCAGTGATTAAATCGTCGGCCTTGTCATTTCGGCCGATGTCAGGCAATGCTCTTCCAGAGAAGACAACTGGTTGGAATCAGTTGCAGTACCCTGTAAATGACATGCTGAAGATGCATTGGAAGGCAGCTATCACGGAAGACAAAACACTTGAAAGGCGCCGACGAATCCATTTGCTTAAGCTCGTGGTGGCCACCGGTGTAGTCGCAGTTGGTATTGTCGCATCAGGTTTCATTGCCTTCTACCTTCTTATTTGGGACTTCTCTTAGTGAGTATAACAGTTTAAAAGTATTACGTCTAATCGTGACTTCTTTTCCAGTATCGCCAACATGTGGTAAGGTTCTTCGCACCTTGTAATTAGCAATTCAGTCAACGAAGGAATAAATAGAGAATGAAGCTGTGACATTCTAAACTCATTTAATGAATTTACACTAGACTTAAAATTTCAGTAATAGTTAAAATACAATGAAAGACAAAGGAAGAAAACAGTCACTGGTAGCCAGTGTACTTCTTGTGCAGTATCTGCAGGTCAGCTTCAACCACTTGGTCCTCTTCGTCTCGGATGTCCATCGTGATGGCGGCATCGAAAGCCTTGAAGGCCTCCTTGTAGTTCTTCAAATTGACCAGAGACTTGCCGAGCCAGTAGTAGCTGGCCCGCCAGTCGGGATGAAGCTTGTTGACCATCTTGAACTTGTCAACGGCATCGGCGTACGTGGCCTCAGGAACCTTGTCAAAAATGGCTGCCGCAATTTTCTTTTCCAGCCAGGTCAACTTCGCAACTTCCATGCACCAGCGACCCCACGTGTAGTAGGCATTAAACTCGTCCGGCCTGATCTTGACACAGGCCTCAAGATGGTTCTGGACATCTTTGCCACGAGCAATGCGTTCTTTAGTTCCCAGAAAGTCACAGATCTTGCCGTAAACATTGGCCAACCAGAGGTGGGCATCGGCGTTGTCCGCATCAAGCTCCAGAGCCTTGTTGCAGTGGGCTTCCGCTTCCTCCAGGTACTCCTTCCTCTTCACTTGATCCTTGGCCACTTCGGCGGCTCCGGCCACCTTGAAGGCTGCCCTGGCCATCCGCCACTGCAGGTCAGCTCGGCCACTGCCGCCGAACTTGTCGAATCCTTCCTTGACCACTCTGTACAGTTGGTCACGGTCCACCGAAATGTCCTCCGACTCGAGGTCAATCTTGGATACCCAGTCTTCAAATGTACAACTGTCGGCCATTTTGACACCTCTGAGGAAGACTCGCTACTCGCACTGGAATATAAATCCTGAATATTTCACAATCAAATAGAAAATCGGAGCTATTTGCAAAAAGAATAGAATGGCAACTGACTGGCAATTTGCTAAATTGCCCGCCTTATAATGGACAATGTAGAAACGTGAATTAGCATTTTTATTGTCCAAGGATCTCAGTGACTCGTGTCAAGTCAATTTAAAACTTGAGTTTCCGTTTGGAATAAAAAGAATATTATCAACCGGATGTTGATTTAAGTTTGAAATTACAAGTCAACTTGAGCAATTTTACAGCCAAGTTCAACGCAGAGAATATTTCTCGGAATGAAAACTCAGCAACTAATTTAGTTCACATTTGGCAATTAGTCGGCGAAACGAAACTCACGACTTGTCCGAGAAATCAATCAATTCAGTTTAAATCGCGACTTTCTGGACATTGAAAAATGTACTCGATATGAAACATATTTCAATTGCAACGAATACGTAATGCGGAAATGTTGCTTCTCAGTGGAGTGAACATGCGAAAGGAACCGCGCCGTGAATTGTTGTTCAAGCGAATCAGCCAACCATTAAGTAGAGGGAGAGATAAGCGAAGGGAGAGGGAAAGAGGGAGAGGGCGAGAGGGAGCCGTCAAAGCTGCTGGAACATGACTTCATGTCGAGCGTCCAGTTCTTCAGAGCGTATCATCGATTTTCTTTACTTCGCAACCCAAGTTTTTGTTGCCATTATTTTGTTACTGCTCTCTCTCTCCCCTCTCTCTCCCTTCTCTCCCCTCTCTCCCTTTCCTCCTTTATCTTTTTATCTGTCCCATTTTTGTTTTCTTCTCCTTCTATGGACAATAATAGACATGGTACTTGTTTTTCCTTTTTCGCCAAATCATTGTCTCGACCGCTAAAGAAATGAGACAGCACTGCTTTTGCTCCCTCTCTCCCTCCCTCTCCCCTCTGCTTTTCCCTCTTTTCCTTTTCCTTGTCTCGTTTTTCAGACAGCTTAGAACCAGACCTACTCCTCAGTTGCTCTAGTAGTTCTAGAAGCTAGGACTGAATAATCAGCTCAGAGCACTTTAATCAGCAAGGTCATTTGACTCCTCTCTCCCTCTTCCCTTTCTCCTCTCTTCCTCTTTCTTCCTTTCGGCAAGTAATGAAGACAGCTGCGAAGCTCAATCAAGAGAAGAAAGAAAAGACTCATTTCCGGTTCAACTAAATCAGTGTCGAAGGCCACACAGCAATCGGAGAAAAGCTACACATCATCAGCAAAGCTTGAACTTGAAAATCGAAGCAATTAGCTGACAATCAAATTAGCGCCATGATTGCCACAAAGCTAATGGACTATTGTGTAACATTTGTCGCCTCAGAGAATACATAAAAGACGAACGTGCCAAAGGCTTCCTCTAAGCGATTTGATCGATGATGAATGAGAGGGCGAGAGGAGAGAGGGAGGAGCCAAAGAAGAGACAAAATGTGATGAATACAAGACTCGACATCTTAGCGGCCATCTTTAATCTGTCACAGCTCAAAATTTTCACTTTGCAACATTCTTTCCCGCCTCATGGGAAACACAAATAGAACATTGTTTGAACATGTTCTCAACCGTCACATTCCATTAGCGTCTCTTTCTCTCACAATTGTCTTCGAACAAAGAAGAGGACGCTTTCTCTCGGTGTTTGAACAGTTCAGACAAAGTTGGCCACTCGGTCTTTGAAATTCCGTTCCCATGGTTCCCAAATGTGTACTTTCGTCGAGTGACCGAAGCCCACATTCGATAAGCTGGTCACGATGCCCATTGGCCATGATGTCTAGACACTGCATCCCTATGTGACCTTGAGGTCACGCTTGCGTGACAACTGCCAACCATTGGGCTCTTAGCTTCAATCATCTCGACGACTCTGACGTCATGCTGACCATTCTTAGTGGCTCTTCCAAGTTGCGGTCATCCAGGACTGAAGTGCCATTAAGGTGACCATGGGTGGTCTGGGTGTCCTTTGATGAGCGATGATTAAGCCAACTGGTGACCACAATTAACAGGCCGGCCAGTAGTTGGCCGAGACAGATGACGACAATGAGCTTGCACAGAATTTGCACCTTGTTGTGTTTAAGGGACACTAAATTGTCCACAGTCAAGTGGCCGAAGGTGACCCAGAGGCCCATGGCAACGGTGGCCATGACGGTCAACAGGTAAATGGTCACGGTGGTCACGCTTGACCTCTGGCTGGCCGTGATGCCACACAGCGAGTTGACAATTAACAGCGGGCCTAGGGACAGGAAGTAGCCGAAAAGTTCGCTCTGGCTTCCGGTTCCGGAATGGGCCGTCTTGCCCGCTGACCACATTGTGAGCACCAGGACAACCAGGACAATGGTGATGCCCATGATGAGGGACACGACATTGATGGTCAACGAAATTTTCAACAATTTAACACCCATGTCACTAGCTTCTTGGTTTCCTCATAGTTCTAAACAACAAGCGAACCGATAATAAGTGGGACTAAGAACTTCCTTAAATGTTCTAGTAAAAGGTTCTGATCGAGTTGCGAGCTCACAGTTCTAGCACTCTTTCGAGCGACGAAGAGTGTTCAGCATAATGTGCTCAGCTCTGAACTGTACTGCAAATGACAGTACGTTTACCTTGTTAGCTTAGAGCCGTGACTTGGAAGTGTGCTTCCTTGGTTGCCATGGCAACAACATCTAGGCGCCAGGCCTGTCTGGCCATCTCTCTCTCTCCCTCTCCCCTTTCGCTCTTCCCTCTTCGCCGGTCGATAATTCAGTGCTTTCAACGTGCCTCTGAGTGTAAATCTTCTACTGTGTATTATTACTCTTTCGAACGTTGCGAGTTCTGTTTAGGTTCTAGAACAAGATTGACTGCTAGTGGGAAGGATGAGGCAGAGAGAGGGAAAGGGAGAGGGAGAGAAAGGGGAAGAGTGCGAGACGTCTCTTTCCGCTTTGACAGCTATGCGAAGATAAATACGTATATTCAAACTAGATACGCTTTAGAGACACGATGTTGACTAATTAAATTAAACAAATCAAGCTTTTTCACCGCTATCCAATCGAATTAATTATCATATCTATTGCAACGATTCGCAGTTTTCAAGGAGAGAAAACTAAGTCAATTGATTAAGCAAGTTATTTTTAACAATCTAGTGGCGCCATTTTAATTTGATTACTTCATGTTTGCCTTTGAAGCCAATGGCAACTTTATGCAGTGAACTCGCTGAAATTCCATGATGTTCAGAGTACAGTGTGTCAAACAATCGAAAACCCTTTCTCTAATTTAATCGATAATAGTGTCTGCCCTTGGCAACTATGCTGATTATGGCATTGATTTATGCAATTAATGCGCCGCACAGAGTTCCATTTGCGTTCACAACTCATCATGACCACTGGAGCAGGCCGTGCCTACTCACAGGCCCACTTTCTGGGCCAACGGTCCACCATAGTGCAGCTGCACGAATGGCGCTTCGAAGACATCGCCCTCGAGTGCGAACAGTTCTTGGGTCCTAAAGGGTTCGGCGGTGTCCAGGTGTCACCGGTCAACGAGCACGCAGTCATCGTGAATCCCTGGTTCGAGCCGACGGTCAACCGGCCCTGGTGGGAAAGGTACCAAGTGGTCAGCTACAAGATTGGCTCGCGACTGGGCGATGAGGCCCAGTTGAAGGACATGGTGCGCAGGTGCAACAATGTGGGCGTCCGGGTGTACGTGGACGTTGTCCTCAACCACATGACTGGGCCCATTGACCCGGGTCACGGCTCGGCCGGAAGTTGGCACGACAGTGACAAGCTCGACTACCCTGGTGTCCCCTTTGGCTCCGAACACTTCAACATACACCGATGTCACACCCTTAATGGCGACATACATAACCTGGATGACCCCTGGGAGAGCCGAGTGGGCAACTTGAACGGCCTGAAGGACATTGACCAGAGCCAGGAATATGTCCGCAAGGTGCAGGCTGACTTCCTCAACAAGCTGGTGGACATGGGTGTGGCCGGCTTCCGGGTGGACGCGGCCCGGCACATGTTTCCTGACGACCTGGCGGCCATCTTGGACAAGGTGAACAATTTGTCAATCAAATTCTTCTCCATACGTCAGCGGCCATTTGTCTACCAGGAATTCTTGGGCAGCAGCGGCAGTGAGGTCAAGCCCACTCACTACACGCACGTTGGCCGAGTCATCGAGTTCAGGTATACTCGAGTTATGGAAAACATCATTCGAAAAGTTCCAGGGAAATCCCTGAAAGAGTTGAGGGATTTTGGCCACTCTTGGGGTTTTCTGCACGACGACGACGCAATATGCGTGATAGACAATCATGACATCCAGCGAGGTGACAATGGCGACTTCAACAGCCGCTTGACCTACAGGATGGACAGGTGGCTCAAGATGGCCACTGCCTACATGTTGGCTTGGCCGTACGGCATTCCCAAGATAATGTCCAGCTACTATTGGCCAGAATCGATAAAAAATGGCCGCGATGAGAACAGCTGGATGGGGCCTCCGCATAATGATGACATTTCCATCAAGAGGGTCACTTTCAACAATGACCAGACAAGTGACAATGGTTGGATCTGTGAACACAGATGGCGCCAGGTTGCAAACATGGTCCAATTTAGAAATGTTGCAGCCCTGGAGCCCGTGGTTCATTGGTGGGACAATGGTTGCCATCAAATTGCGTTTAGCAGAGGCACCAAAGCATTCATTGCAATCAACAACGAGGATTTTCCATTAAGAGCAATGGTTCAAACAGCACTGCCACCTGGTGTCTATTGTGATATCATCTCCGGAGAATTCAAGGATGTCCGTAGCCTCGGGCGACAGATCACCGTTGACCAGCAAGGTATGATAGACTTGGACATCAGTCATGATTGGAAAGATCCCATGATTGCGATACACGTTGGCGCCATGTTGACCCAAGAGCGCGGACCTAGAAATGTAGCGGGCTGAATTAAATATAGTTCTAAAAAATTTCATTTCGGAGGTATGACTCACCAATCAATGGAAATTATGCGACAGTTGAAAAAACAGAATCATCGAGCAAATTAATGTGATAGTGATTTGGTTCATCAGTGGCCTAATTCAGAGTGGCGCCTTCCTGCTCATCTTCGGCGCTCTCATTGGTTTGTTTGCTACACAGTCATACCCTGATGTTGGGCTTCTCTGCGTGGCATCACCATTGTCCGCCAACGTCGGAGAGTCCGGTCATTGGCGGTATTGAATATGACCAACTGAAGTCTCCAAACCTCTGGTCACTGACGTATAAAACATGGCGACCATCAGAAACGCTGAATGAATTTCAGGCATCGACTCAGAAAGTCCTGTTCTTCAGTCCTTCAGTGGTTACGGATATAAATATCACAGTACATGCGGAATTGAAACGTTGATGAGAGTGGCAGTTTAACCAGGATGATAAAATTGCTCTGACTGACAAATTCCGGGAATCGTATGAGGATACCCGTGCTTGTGTAACCTTGACAAAATGGCGTCCGGTGATTTTTGATCGTTGAAAACAAGTATCGCAGCCCATGCAATAGCGGACAACTCTTTCTCTACTAAATGCTGCAACAACATGGTGGCCGAAAATCTTGATTACTTCTACGTAGTTCTCAGTATCACGTCTTCAATCTTCATAATTACAGCCAACAGTCTAGTGGTGCGCGCAGTGACCAAAACAAAGGGTCTGCGCACGGCCAGCCTGATCTTTGTGGCCAATCAGTCCTTCTCGGATATAATTTATGCCACGTGTGAAATACTGCAGTTTGTGTTCTGTCTTGACCAAGTTGTCCGATGGTCAGATATCACCTTGGTGATCTGCGAGCTCAACTTTGTGGCCATCGCGGCCGCGTTCACCATTTCGGCCTGGTTCCTGTTCTTTGCCGTTCTGGACATATTCAGGTCGATTTACTTTCCGTTTTCCCAACCAATAAAACCAGTGGTCTACGTCGTCATCCTCTGGATGGCCGCCGTGACCAACACCTTTTTCGCTTTCGTGGGAATCGACATTGCAACTTTCTTCGCCGAGAGCCACTTCAATGACTGTTTCCATGCCTTTGACGGGCTGTTCGAGTACACACACAATTATCAGAACGCGGCCACGAAATTCCATGGCATATACTCGGGCATCGTACCATTCACCGGCTTGCTGATTCTTGCAATTGCCATCATGAAGAAGCTGAGTGAGAAAACAATCGGCGAAACGTCCGATCGGCAAGAGGAGAAGGCTGTCCAGCGGAAGCGAAAAGTGGCCAAAATGTTCCTGTACATGATTGCCGTCTACTTGGCTTTCACGTTGCCCATCACTGTGACCTTCACACTTGATGACCGAGGAAGTAGAAACTGTCATGCCGGCGAAGGCTTGCCTTGGACATTGCGACTTCCGCTTCTTCTCAACAAGTTTTCATGTATTTCGAACTTCATCATCCTGTGCACCTTCAACCGCCATGTTCGAGCCGAAGCCAGCAAGATCTTCGCCACTTGTATTCGCCTTGTACCTGATCATGTCGCCACTACTTCCACTGCAATGCAGCCAAGCAACTTGAAACCCAATTTGTAAATCAGCTCAGCTGATATCCACTTGCATCGTCATCTCCGAGATGTATTTCCGAAGCTTCTGCCAAATTAACGCACAGCCTGTCTCCATAATTAAATTCATTCATAACCTCTTCAAGATGAAAGCTTGATTTCCAAGTGTTTCAAACTATCTTTTTTCAGTAATTCCCAGAGTGTATTCACAAACAAACGAATTCGCAAGTGAAAACACTCCACTGCTGGCTGCGGTGCTCTCGCCGCTAGGTGGCGCTCAAACATCATCACGTCAAGATTCTAAATGCAATCATTGGCCTGGCTGTGGCTCAAAAAAGGTAACACAATGATGACTGTTTTTATTTTCAGTGATGCGATCAAGTAGTCAGCTGGGCTCAAACAAAATGGTGACTCGGATACGCGGAATGAATCTCAGGCCTGAGAATGACAACTGTGATGTTGCACGATGATTTTTAGATTGACTAGAAAAACGTCAAGATTCTAAATGCGTCAACATGACAGCTAAAAGTCTTGATTACTTGTATAGTCCAGTGCAAAAATAACTGCACACGATGGGCGGTTCTTGTGTCACGTGACGTTTGTGCAACGCTAGCCTGAAGATGGTCAGGTGACCGACAAGGTTTACACCTACTTTTTTAGACAAGTAGCCGCTTGAGCAAAGTCACGTGACAACCGAGTTCACGCCCCATCGGGTGCAGTTTCTGTTGCACTTGATCATATCTCTCGTCGTCACTTGTTGTAATGACCGAAAGCCTAGCTGTGCGCACAATGACCAGAACAGAGAGTCTGCGCACGAAAAACCGCATCTTGTCACATTTTTATTGGTTACAAGAATAGCATGACGTGACTTGAGCTTGCTGACTTCACCGAGAATCAGCTGATGGCTGTAGCCACATAAATTTTTCGTCCTGCTTGTGCAGGTGGTCGTTCGCTGTCGTGAGAAAGTGTGCAATATTATCATCCTACACGAAAGGAAGAAATTCCAAACAAACACTCACTATCGCCACAGCCTCTTGACAAGCGTTCATCCCCTTCATTCGGGAAACAGGTACAGTTGCGACTTATTCGAACGTCATTTTCTTTCTTGTACCTGTTCCAGTCTTCCTGGTGCTCGCGACGGTAGCGTCCTCTGGCTGTCAAGCGGCATGTTACACACATTTGAGATGAATGGGAGCAATTAAACAATTTGTATAAATAAAAGCTGATTTTTAAACTATTGCTTTGCTCAATCAAAGGCTCGGATATGTTTACACTAGTTATTTGCAGAAAGATTAACTGGAGACGAAGCGAGAGCTGGCTAATAGAGGGCCGAATGGGCTCCTTGGCCACCTGGCGGGAAACTTGAGTCTCGAGCTACTCGGTGAAGCCTCTAATTTGTACCCTCAGACCCATATGCATACAAGATACGAAACAAGAACGTGTCAAGTGTCAAACAACTCACGGAACTGGCAACAACGTCCAAACCCAGACATCCAGTGTAGATCTGTGTCACAAAAGCCAGTGCAACATGACACATCTTTGTTGCAAGCGTCGTTGATGCCGATACTGCACTGGAGACCTAGTTGAATAGACTGAAATGTCGCATTCGAATAGAACTCACATATCGCGACATGTCCACCAGCGGCGAGAGCGAAAGCAATACGAGCGACAAGGCCATCAAAGTTGACATTGTTGTTTTTGTATGACTTAACCAGCAATGAGCGAACCACTAATATATTGCGAATAAGACAGTGGCTCACCGGAAACGAGTATCGCGTTGAGCGGATGTGCTCAGGCACACATCTCATGACGTACTGAATTAAGTATTGGTACGATCAGGAGTGCTGTTCGATTACTAGATTTCAACTTGAAGCTGTGGGCGGCCATTTCTTTACGCAATCAACGGACCGTCAACGTTGTGCGCATGACCGGTTTAATTTGAATTAATTAATTTGAATGTAATCAGAATTTGAGACCAACAGTGGAAATGTTTGTCAAACAAGTCCATCTGATTATGGATTTAATGAGCATAATTACATGTCGATGACAGATCATTGCAGTCTGATCTTGTGAAAATGGAACAATTAAGACAACTTGGCGTTAACGTGAATCGCAATCATCGGGTCTTGCCACTCATTGCTGACCTCAAGGTCCACCTTACTCTCTTGATCAATAGTGACAGTACGACCAGTGCATCGGCCATCTTTCAAGTCACCCGAGATTATATCACAGTAGACACCAGGTGGCAGCGCTGTCTGGATCTTGGCTTTCAACGGGAAGTCTTCATTGTTGATGGCAATGAACCCTTTGGTGCGCCGACTAAAAGCAATTTGATGGTAGCCATTGTCCCACCAATCAGCGACGGGCTCCTTGCCGACCACATTCCGGAACTGGACCATGTTGGTGATCTGGCGCCATCTGTGTTCACAGATCCAACCACTGCCACAGGTCTGGTCATCGTTGACGGTGACCCTCTTGATGGACATGTCGCCCTCATGCGGCGGTCCCATCCAGTTGTTCTCGTCATGGCCATTCTTCATGGACTCTGGCCAGTAGTAGCTGGACATTATCTTGGGAATGCCGTACGGCCAAGCCAACATGTAGGCAGTGGTCATCTTGAGCCACCTGTCCGTCCGATAGTACACCCGGCTGTTCAAGTCGCCATTGTCACCCCTCTGGATGTCATGGTTGTCAATCAGACAGATTGCATCATCATCATGCATAAAACCCCAAGAGTAGCCGAATTCCCTCAAATCTTTCAGCATTTTCCCCGAACGCTTGCGGATGACATTTTGCAAGTTTTGATTGTATCTGAATTCCAGAACTCGGCCAATGTGCTTGTAGTCAGTGGACTTGATTGCTCCAGCGCCACCTATGATCTCATGGTAGAAGAGGGGTCTCTGGTTGTCCAGGAAGTGTTCAGCTGGTAAGTTGTGCAGCTTGCCCAGGATGGCCTCCAGATCAGCGGGGAACATGTGCTTGGCAGCGTCTACCCGGAAGCCGGCCACGCCCATGTCCACCAGCTTGTTGAGGAAGTCAGCCTGGACTTGGCGGACATAGTCCTGTCCCTGGTCAAGGTCCTTCAGGCCACCCAAGTTACATACTCGACTCTCCCAGGGGTCATCGTAGTTGTTTATGTCGCCATTTCCGGTGTGACACCGGTGCTTGTTGAAGTTTTCCGGCCCGAAGGGAACACCGGAATAGGTCAACGTGCCGCTGTCTTGCCAACTGCCGGCCGTGCCGTGACCGGAGTTAATGGGCCCCGTCATGTGGTTCAGAACAATGTCCACGTAGATTCGAACGCCCACCTTGTTGCACCTTTGAACCATGTCCTTGAGCTGGTTCTCGTCGCCCAGTCGGGTCTGGATCTTGTAGCTGACCACTTGGTACCTTTCCCACCAGGGCCGGTTGGCCGCCTTGCGGAACCAGGGGTTGACAATGACGGCGTGCTCGCTGACCGGTGACACCTGGACGCCACCGAACCCTTTGGGGCCCAGGAACCGTTCACACTCGAGGGCAATGTCGTCGAAGCGCCACTCGTGCAGCTGGACAATGGCCGACCTTCCGCCCCGGAAGTGAGGATTCGAGTAAGGACTGCCATGGACAGTGGTCAAGATGACCAGAGTTAAAAGCAAACTTGTCTTCATGATGGAACTTGAACTACACTGCACTGATACGGATGAAGTTGCACTTCAGCTTATAAACACCATTGTAATCTGGATTAAGTCAAGCGAAGCATGTTTTTGCTACTTCTCATCCAAGGTCTAATGTCCAAAGTCGAAAGCACTTATTGACCTTCACAGGTGTTTGTGAAACAATAAAGATGTCACAGGTAGTCGTAGGCAATACCTCTCCCCTGGCAGGATCTCCCAGGTCTCCATGCAGTCTCTCTCCCTCTCTCCCCTCGCTCTCTCTCTCCCATTCTCACCCCTTTCGTGATACGACACAACCTTGAGTGTACTAAACTTTGTACATGACAAAAAAGTGTAATAAACAAGTAACGTAATCAGTCATTGTTTTCATTGTATCTAATTTGCAAGTTTTCTAATCAATTTCCGATGAAGCACTGGAAGTGTTAATTGTTGCAGATCACGAGACGGTTTGACAATCAAATTAATCTCTCGGTTGGAAAGGAAGCGGAAGGATTTCCCAACTGCAAATAACAAGGCCAATGATCAGTTAATTGTTGCTTGATCGTGTGTTTTTCGCGTAAAAGATTAACTCGCTCTATCGTCGACCACATTTTTGCATTTCCGAACCTCACCGCTTGGTGGCGCTCCAGCTGATCTCTCTCTCAATGCTCTTATCCAATCAAAATGCCAGCAAAATGTTCTTTCAAATATTTATTATTTGTTTAATATCACAAATCTGTTTTTTTTTGTTCTTTGTCAACAACTATAGCTTAGTGAATATTCCATGTATGGTCAATCATGTCAAGAGAAGAAAAAGAAGCTGATCAAGTGTTGAATTACTTAGCACTCTCATTTTACAGTCATATTCAGCGTTTAAATCATATAAATCACTATATCCGCAATTTAGGGCATTATCAGCAAGAAAGAATGGAAAAGTTGTCACATAATGTTTTAAATTTGCGTGAGTATTCGTGTCCTTGTCACATTTTCTATACAAGACTGGATTTTGCAGTATCATCAACTATAATAACTTATAATATTTTTCCTGTCGTTGCACACATAGAAGGAGGAAGTAAAATTACAAGTAATATTTCAAATATTCAAAGTGTCATGTTGGGCATATTATTAATATAGTACAATAGAATAAGGAATATCAAAGAGAGAAACTCAAGTGTTCTCAAGTGACACAGTTCGAAAAAGGTTCTAAGTTTATTCGCGAACTGTGAGTAAGAGTTCGTGACGAAGCGTGAAACGTTTAAATGTGTATAAGCAGTTATATAACAGTCACTCAATGTGAGTTGTATGTTTCTTCTCGTAGCAACATTGACAAAGAGGGAGAGGGGAGAGAGAGGGAGGAAAGGAGAAAATCGAAAGTTTTTGATGTGAACAAGGGCAAAGGTACACAAAGGTTCTAAAGAACTAGTTTAAATTGTCTCTTCAATCCAATAGGTGGCCATTTTGTTGCAAAGGTACAATAGTACAAAGTCCTCCTTTCAAAAAGTTCGATCATTCAGAACTTGATCCTGTTTCAGATAGAACTGTTCTTTCCAGAGCCGCCGTCAAGGACATTGATACTGCTCTCGAAAAGGTTCAGGGAAAGGTTCTAGAACCAAAGAACACCCTTTGTTCTATTGTCGAAGTATGAGGTTGTAAAACAATATACCCGACAATTTGGTTTGATCAGTCTTGATTTGGCTCTTGATCATGATGTTCGCAATTTAGGTCAAACACCTGATGATGGTGAAGAAGAGGATGAAGATGCTTCTCTCTTTCTGACATGATGACAAATAGTTTCTTTATCTGACTTTGACACACATTTGTTGGGCATTCGATTTTTGTTCTATGAATATTAGGACAATGTTCTTTCATGGACTGTAATATTGTTCTTTTTTGGTTCTAGAATTAGGGGGCGTATTCTTAGTGAGACAGTTGGCAATCTTGGGGTCACGGTGAGTGTGATGGACGATGCAATGGGTGTGACTTGTTCCTTGGTTTGCTGTGCGGGCTCACGTGACCAGTCGTGAGTATGGGGTGAGACCAATAGTGGGACCCAGGTGACTACTGATGGGCAATGAAACGGAAGTGCAGTATGAAGACAAACTGTCTCGCTTTCAGGTCACGTGACTTCTTCATCTTGTCCGTATAACGGTAAACTGCCCAAGAGGGGGAATGCTGATAAAAAAGATGGCCGTCGCGAGACACAGATTTCTCTCCCTTTCTCTCTCTTCCTCTTTTCCTCCCTGTCTCTTACTTTCTTTCTTCTCGGGCTCAGTTTTTCAGATAAAAAGAAATACATCGCGTTATGTAACTAAACACAAGGAATTTGCTTGTTGCAACATCTCTCCTCATCCGCCATCTTTTTTTCTGGCCGTCTCTTATCCCTCTCGACAGAGCTTTTGATGTCTATGTTCCGTTTCATGGCTTTTTGTCCACTTGGACGTTCTTTCAAGTGATACTTCAATCATGTTCTTAACGGGTTCATCTTGAGGTCAAAGCAAAACAGCTGATTGAAGCCTAATTCTTGAGTTCGATCTCTTCTACTTGAAAGAGCGAAAGCAAGAGAGGGAGAGGGAGAGAGAGACCTCCCATCACGCTACACGCTCTCTTTTGAACTGTTCACACTGAATGTAGCTTCGAGTACATTAAGGTCCATGTTCGTGACCTACTTTGCACTTTTCCTCTTTTCGCACCTTGCGTTTTTCAATCGAAGCCAACTTCCGGTTCCGGTTCTAATGTGCACAGCTGACTTGTTGACGGGCTGAAGTGAATGATGAACGTTTAAATGAGCTTGAGCTTGGTTGTGTCATTGTGACTAAAAATGTTCTCTATACACTTGAAAACGCGAACAAACTTGAAGACAACTGTTTTCTCATACTTGCTGACACGAAAAAAAGAAGAACAAGAACTGTTCTAAAAGAGTGATGCGAATTTCGAACATCTTTGTACAGAGCGTCGAAGTGTCTTTGTTTTTGTTCGAATTTTGTTTCCAGCGACAATTTGTAAATTGTTGGTTGTAAACCATTTTGGTGTGTTTCCTTGAGCTTCAGATTTTAAGATTTAAAAAACTGCGCTAAATTGTGGTGAATGAGTAGAGTCAGCTTGAGAGGAGTAGAGGTGTGATATCCGGTTTAGACACCAGTGTCTTCCGGTGTGGCCAGTGGGCACTGGTGGGTCCCAGAGGGCAGCAGCTGTTGCCGCTCTTCAGGTAGATGGTGCAAAGGTAGCTCCTGCGGGGGCTGTGGCGTAGACTCCCGGGCCTGGCTGTCGGGCTCTTCATCTTCTTCCTCCTCCTCTTCGGCCTCTTCCTCCTCGTCGGGCACATCTTCGTCCACTTCCTGTATAGGTGGCGCCTGTGGCGAGGGCACAAAGGCGCCCTGGTTCAGGGAGGCCGACTCCTGGACACAGATGACCAGCTTCTCCTTCTCGTCGGCCGTGCCCACCTCGTGGGCCACCTTGACCATGGACTCCACGTCCTCCTTGGTCTCCGTCTCCTGTATACAGCACTCCAGGTCATCCCGGTGGCCCTTCTTGCCCTTCTTGGCCTTCTTCTCCTTCTTGGCCTTCTTGTCCTTCTTGTCCCCCTTGGCCGGGGCACAGCAAAGGGCACACGCCAGCACCAGCTCGGTCAGGACCTGGACCGCCCAGATGACCGAAGCGGTGGCCGCGATGGAGGCCACCAGCCAGTTGGGCGAACTGCGGACCGTGAACTGTTCCACCACCAGCCAGACCCCCAGGGCCAGGGGGCAGCACAGTAGCAGGGCGGCGATCAGGTGAAGGGCAATGCAGTGGGTGAAGGCTACGCCAATGAAGCAAATTGAGGTCAGAATCAAAATCAGGCCCCAGGAGCAGAAAGCCAGCGTTTGCAGTTTAAGTTCATTCTCTAAATCAGTGAAGAACCGCGGCCACAGAAAGAAGTAACTGGACACGATGCCCACAATTGGCAGCACAATTAGAATTAAATTCGTTATCACAAGGATGTACTTGAACAATTTAAGCGACATCCTGATTCAGTTGGGCTTTCGGTTCTCGCTCCTTCTCTTTGGTCTTCTTTTTTTTTGTTCGACAATTACGATTTAGGACAGTTCTAAAGAATCACATTCACAGAAAGCTGCACAATGGGGACACCGACGGTGGGCGGAAGTGGACAAGTAAAACCACTTCCGGTGGCCGAGAGAAACTTGCAGCCAATTTTCGGAGCTGACAATCAAGTGGTTGTATTGCAAGAGAGAAGCCTTCGCTCTGACGGATGGACACTTTTTCTTGTCACTGTCTCTGATATTGCATAAGCAAGCTGCGAGAGCACTCTCTCCCCTTCCCTCTTTGCCGTCTTTGTCCCCCCTTTCTCGCACGCAATGGTGTAACTTTCGGCGAGAGCAAGAAAAGAGCACCAAACACTGAAAGGTAAAAATAGGCCCTGTCGAGAGTAGATCGCTATATACAGTCAAGTATGACCAGGACGTGAGAGCGAGAGGGAGAGAGGGAGAGAGAGAGCGCGAAGGAAAGAGAGAGAGAGGGAGAGAGAGACGGCAGAGTCACACCCACACAAAGCGCGCCAGTCCAGGGTATATTGTTGAAGCCACTGCTAGAGGGGGAAGCGAGTAAGGGAGAGAGAGAGGGAGGGAGAGAGAAAAGGGCAGAGAGAAGGCGAACTGTGTACGAGGCAGTAGCAGTGAACTGTTCAACTCGAATGTACACTGAGCTGGCCGTATGTATTGAGAGTACATACAGAGTTCAACATTACTGGCCTAGACTGAGGGCGAGAGAGGAGAGAGCGAAAGAGCGGGAGAGAGAAGCAGCGAAGAAGATCCGCGCGTCGTCATCCGAGAGAGAGAGAGAAGACCAGGAGCGGATACACAGCCAGAGAGCGAGAGAGGGAGAGCGAGAGGGAGAGAGCGCCGAAATTTTTACTTGGCTTGCGCGAAAACCAGGAGCCCGGGAAGGCCAGGGGAGAGGGAGAGAGAGAAAGGGAGAGAGTCCAGAGAATACGAGAAAGCTACCCAGAGACAGGAGGAAGAGGGAAAGAGAGGAAGAGGGTGAGAGAGAGAGAGAGAGAGAGTGCAGTATGTGTGGTGGCAACCCAAGCGACTCTGTAACCAATGGCAACAAATTGATTTCCTGGCCGAGAAAGAACATAGAGAGTGCGCGCATGTCCACACAAGAACCCGACAATGGCAGAGGGTCCAACCCAGAATCCCTCTCCGTCTCTCCTCTCCCCTCTCTCCCTCTCTGTCTCTCCCTCTCTGTCGCCCTCTGCAGGACCCACATGTTGCCTGGTCACGGCTTTCTCTCTGTCTGACTGGCAGCCATTAAAATTGTCAGATGCTGTAACGAGAGGGAGATGAGAGCAAGAGAGGGGAGACGAGAGAGAGAGGAGGAGGAGAAGGGAGAGGAGGGAGAGAATGACAGACAGGGAAAGTATCATCGTGCAAAAAGTGGTAATGATCATTGAGAAAAGTGTCGCACCAACTGAACCGGATTAAATTGCCCTTAAATCCATCAAAGCGCGGGAAAGATGCCAGAGAGAAGAGGGGAAGGAAGAGAGGGGAAAAGGGCGGGAAAACCAGTTGTGTCCCAGCTGCTACTGACCCCTGAATGTGTCCCAATGACTTGCCTTCTTCCCTTTCCCTCTCCCCCTCTCGGTTACAGTAGAACGGTCCCTCTGCCAAAAAACGCAAACACTGTTTCCTTTCGCTCTCATTTTCCACTTCTTATTCTTCGGATCGGTGACCTTTCAACTCGTAGCTTTCGCTTCATGACTCTCTCTCTCTCCCTCTCCCTCTCTCTCTCTCCCTCTCTTTCTCTTTTTGAAGTCTCACTCGGTTACTCAGCTCATGAAAAAAATGTTGCAATGAAGAACATGATGTGATAGTCCATTGCTTCCTTGCGGAAGAGACAATGAAGAGAGGGAGAGAGGGAGAGGAAGAAGAGAGCGATAGAGGGAGAGAGGAGAGAGAATGTTCTGTAATAATACTTATAGACGCAGGTATTCACGGAGAAAGGCGAGAACGGAATAAGCTTGTTTTCTCAGCCATGCCTTCATCTCTCCTCCTCTCCCTCTTTTATTCTCTCTCCCCCTCTCTCTCCCTCGATTTTTCATGCTAAAGAGAAAGTTGTCAATATACAATTACAGGACAATACTGTTGAGAGCGAGGAAAAGGAAAGGTGAATAATAAAAATAACTGGACAGCCTTGCAAGGTAGATGAGTGAAAGGTAGAGGGAGAGAGGGAGAGAAGGGTAGAGGGAGAGAGGGGAGAGGAGGATGAGACGAAAACATATTACGTAAGGCGTAACTCGGAAAGCGCTTTCGCTCAATTATTAATCGTCCAAATTGTGCGTAGAATGTTCAAGTTAATCGAGTGCATGGAGCTGGGCGGTGAACTGTTCATACTTGATGTACTCTCACAAACTACTACACCACCAATTGTACTTTCCCTCTCCCTCTCTACCTCCCTGTTTGTCGCTCTCTCCCTCTTCCTCTCGTTTACACTCCAGCCAGGTACGCGTCCCTGAAGCTCAGCTGATAATGGTTTCCTTGTAATATTACTAAACTTGTCCCACGCTATTAGCGCAACGAAGAAGCTAATGAGAGACAAGGAGGGCAAGAGACGAACGAGACAGAGGGAGAGAGAGGGAGGGGAGAGGGGAGGAGGAAGCGAGATGAACTTTGTCATTACAGTGCACGTAGAGAGAAACTTGTCACTGTGGTTCTTTTTCAGTATCGATTCCACTCTGACGAGAGAGTCGTGTTTCGACCTTCGGAGAGACTGAATAGACGTCATTTCCTTTTATTCTATGCAGAGGGAGAGGGAGAGGGAAGGAGGCAGAGAGGGAAAGAGAGGAAGAGAGAAACGGCGAGATTGGAGTTCATCATCTTCAGTGCATGTTTTTAATGAAAACGTCCCACAGTTGCTTCGTGTACTGAGAGCGCGGCGCTAATGCTTCTTTTTTCCTCCCGCTCTCCCTCTCCCCTTTCCCTCTCTTCACTTCACTCCCCGAGACTACATAACGAAGTAAGCTTTCTTGTTTACCTTTCTCGTGACAGAGAAATTTTCTAAAGTTTACCCAGAGGCATGTTTTTCTTCCGGTAGAAGTAGTTTGCCGGGATGGATGAAAAAGAGCGAAAGGGGGAGAGAGAGGGAGAGAGGGGAAAGGGAGAGAGAGAGGGGAGAGGGAGAGAGAAAAAGCAGAGCAATGAATGAAGCCAGGCTTGCTTTTAGAGTGTAATATTTCATTGCACAGGAAATACATGTTTGAAGCCAATGACTCAGAACTTGGAGCATAAATCTAGTTTCCAAATTGAAAAGGCACTCAATAATGTTCACTTGAACCCTATTGGGATAATGTGTCACGCAATGAACATTTCCGTTGCTCGAAAATGAACAGTTCAACGGTCTGTCAGTTGGTGCAGAATTCGACGAGAGATGAGTCATTGGCATAAAAGTTCGCACCATGAGCTGCCCTCGGAGTGGCGTCTCTCCGGCCATTAGGACAGCTTGGGAAAATGGCGGTCACAGCTGGTGGCCAACTTTGTTCCACTCGTTCTGTTCCTCGAGTTCATCAGCCTTGCAAAGTTGTCAAATGTTTAGAACCAATCTGGCCCTGATTGATGGCCATTGACACAAGCTTATCACGTGACACATCATCATGTGGGACATATGTTCTGTCAAATGTCCCTTTGTGTTGGCCCGTGAGAACTTTTCCCACTAATTCGCAGTGTCATGGCTCTCGTCTAACCAGAGTGCTTCTCTACGCAATTCTCGGCTTCTCTTTGACTTGTTGATTTTGAGTCATTTCTCTCAACCATCACCGCAGTTAAGCCTTGGGAATTAGTTCTGAATACGCTTGAACGACTTAATTTTTAGCACTTGGCTACAACTGAAGGACGCAAACTATTATGAACAATCACATTAGGCAGTCGTTCTAAAGTTTAAACTATTCTTGTTATTCTCAAGCATTAGTATCTTGAGATTAATCAAGTTAACAGCAAGTCAAGTCAGCACTCGGATCTTCTTCTTGATGGCCGTCGACATTCGAAAACCATCTATCTTGATCTTAAGAGACGAGCACTCCAGGGATTCAAAAACATTTGCAGGAAAAATGAGAACTAAAAATCAAGATTCCAAGAATTAATTCAACTGACATTGATTTTGACAGCTAGCTTACCTCGCAAATAACAAACAGTAATTAATTCGAATTTTTTGCTCCTCTTCGATACAATCGACAATCGAGAGCGATGTTTTCGGTGACGCGGCTGCGCATTAAGGGGAAAACAATGTTGAGTAGATGAAAACATGTCGGATAATAGTAATTTTTCGGACGATATCATGTCGTCCACGTCCGAAGACGAGTTTACCGGTGATGAAAATGAACGTAGTCACCGCCGTGACGACGGCCGAAGTCGTCCCAAAGGTCTGGCCGGTCTGCAGAACATGGGAAACACGTGTTACATGAATGCAGCTCTGCAGTCGCTGAGCAATTGTCCGCAATTAACCAGGTATATGCTTGATTGTGGTCCCTTTGTCCGGAAGCCAGGGCTGGCCAAGAGTTACATGCGACTAATCAAGGAAATTTGGAGCCCCAAGAGACCCAATTCAATTGCTCCTACTGGCATTGCTCATGGAATCAAGTCGGTGTGCCCTCTGTTCAAGGGTTACAACCAGCATGATACGCAAGAATTTCTACGCTGCTTTCTTGACCAGATGCACGAAGAGCTGAAGGATGCCGTCTATGGTTACCAGTTAGAGCAAAGAGAGTACAACATTGAGGGTATGAGCGACGAATCGAGCTCTGATGCTGACTATGAAACATGTGATTCAGGTTTGAGCTCAGAGCCGGCGCCATTTGGTGACGAAATGCTGGACGAGGACCACGAAGCAAACAAGTCACTGTTGACCAAAGAGCGTCGCAATAGTCATGATGGGCCTGATTCTACTAGATCTGGGTCACCTTCAGTCAAGCCTCGAAATGAACGGACTGGAAGTGCAAAGAAGAAGCCAGTTGCATTTCGAAGTATTATCTCTGACGTGTTTGATGGAAAGCTACTTAGTTCAGTTCAGTGTCTTACTTGTGATAATGTTTCGACCACTAAAGAAACCTTTCAAGATTTGTCTTTGCCGATTCCGAGCCGCGAGCAGCTTCAAGTTCTCCGGGCTGCCCATAGCGGAAGTGCCGGCTCTTCGCCTTCCTCTTCGCCCGCCCCCTCACCAACACCTTTGTCCCGAGCCTCCTCTGATGTTAGCCTTGTCCAGTCTCCAGCCATGGTGTACTATTGGGTTTGGAGCTGGTTCGAATGGGTCATTGGCTGGGTATGGGGACCGACAGTATCCTTACAGGATTGCCTTTCTGCTTTTTTCTCTGCCGACGAGCTCAAAGGAGACAATATGTACAGCTGTGACAAGTGCAAGAAACTTCGGAATGGCGTCAAGTACTCTAAGGTTGTGCAGTTGCCCGACATACTCTCTATTCACCTGAAAAGATTCAGGCACGAGCTGATGTACTCAAGCAAGATTTCAAGTCAAGTCACGTTTCCTCTGGAAGGTCTAGACATGTCACCATACATTGCCAATGACCTTGAAGGGAACGTCACCACCTACGACCTGACTGCGGTCATATGTCACCGAGGTACACCAGCGTTTGGTCATTATACTTCATACTGCTTGAATGCTAACAATCAGCAATGGTACGAATTTGACGACCAGTGCGTCACTGCGGTTGATCCTCACCAAGTGGCTTACTGTGAAGCGTACGTTTTGTTCTATCGAAAGACATCTGAAGACAGTATGAGATACAGGCAACGAGCGATTGAACTCATGAAGCTGAGCCGCAGTGAACCAAGCTTGCTGCAGTTCTACGTCTCAAAACAGTGGATTAACCGCTTCAACACCTTTGCCGAACCTGGAGCCATAACCAATTATGACTTTCTCTGTGAACACGGCTCTGTCGACCCTGACAAGGCTGGCTACGTGAATGAACTGTATATCGTAATCTCAAGATCTGTATGGGAATATCTGCACTCGAAGTTTGGCGGTGGACCTGTTTGCAATAAGCTGTTTGTCTGCAGCACATGTACCATTGAGAGGAAGCAACTGGATCGAAGGAGGAAACATGAATATGATAACTTCCAGAGGCTGAACGCCATGTTTTCTACTCAAAGGAACCCGGCCGCAGTGCATTTCATTTCGATGGCTTGGTTCAACAAATGGGAAGCATTCATCACCAAGAAGACCGACGAACCGCCGGGACTTATTGAAAATAATGCCATAGCAACTACTCATCCCAGAACCGGACAGACAATGGTCAAGGTCGGTTCTGACCATGCCACCATTTCGTCGGACATGTGGAACTTCTTCTATGGCATCTATGGCGGCGGACCAACTGTGAACCAAGTGTCAAGGCAGCGCACCAACACAACTTCTTCGAATGAGCGGCACAATCAGTCAAGTTCCCTACCTAATCGAAGTGACCATTTTAATCAGGATGCATTGCCGACATCAAGGGAACGAAATAGAACATTTAGTTCACTCGAATCTGACAGGAAGTACGATCAATACCAGCGAACGGGAAACGTTGATCACTTGGACGAACCTATGGCAGAGCGAGCTGCCTCTGATTGCGAGGCTAGTCACTCGGGATGCCTGTCTGACCAGGAGGAGGAAGCGGAAGCCCTTGGCCTTTAGATATAATTGTGTAAACTAATCTCCACCCTTCTATTTGCTGCTCCGAATAAATTATATGCACGCTTCTCTCAACCTTGCCCTTTACAGGTTGCACTCAAACAACGGTCCCTCTGACACATTTTCACATTGCAGCAAGCTATAACTCGTGATATTGTTTTGTTATATTTCAAAATTATCGAGGCAATCATAAAACAAGCTATGTTCAACTCTCGGGTTGTGTGTAACGCCGTTACTCGCATTGCTGCAACCAATTTCAATCACCTGAGTCAGTCGCACATGTTGGCGACAGTGCTATCGGCTCAAAAATGTGTTTGTCACTGTCAACCGTCGCGTCAAATGGCGAAAAAAGCTGCCGCCAAAGAGAGTAAAAAGATTGCCAAGCCTAAGGTTGTATTACGAGACGAAGAGCTGGCCGAAGTTATCAATGTGGAACAGTTCAAGCACAGTTTGAACGAGGTGTACGAAAAGCTGAAGAGCGACTATGTAAAGAACCTGAATGTTCGATCCGGAGTCGGCATAGAGGCCCTGGAAGTTGAATTCGAGGAAGAGGTTTACCCTTTGAAAGAACTGGCGACCATTTCAAAGAAAGGTTCTAGTCTTCTTGTACTTAATTTCACCGCATTACCGGATGCCATTAAGCCGGCCGAGGAAGCCATTCTCAAGTCGGGCATGAACATCAATCCTCAGCAAGAGGGGACAGTTCTGTACCTTACACTTCCCAAAGTAACGAGAGAACATAGAGAGACGCTGGCGAAGAACGCTAAATTGCTGTTTAACAAAGCCAAGGATGATATGAGCAAAGTTTACAGTGCTTACCATAAAGCAGCAAAAAAGAAGGAAGCACAAGGGGTTAGTCAGGACCTCGTGCACAATGTGGACGAAAATATCAAATTTATGGTTGATAACTGCGTCACTGATTGTGAGCATTTACTTGAATCTAAGACAAGAGAACTACTCGGAGAGTGACAATGGCAAATCTTGGTGCATCATTAATGTTCGTCGTCGAATATACATAAAGTAGCAGAAAGAAAAACAAGGTAGTAAAGTTTTACAGAGAATAAAATAGTGGTCTCAATTAAGTTTAGCTATATACAAGTAATTAAGGACATTCACGCCAAGAAACGATGGTAATTAGCTTGTCTTACAAGTGTAAACTACTAATATGGAATATCTTGGCCCATAAAAAAAGAATAACTGATTTACTGTGAAACTTTCCATCAACTGTCCTTGGGGATAAAATTGTGTCGTGCGTTGGTCAACATCTTGGCGAAGGCAGAACCGAATGATGCAAGGACCTTTCGAACTGCCACTGAAGTCGAACATTGTTGAGAGCTTCCGTTTTATGGAAATCAATCTTGTTGTACACTGTGGTGGGCGCCATTTTGCGAGCCATCTTCCTGGGAGAGGCGCCTTCCGCTGGCGGCGACATATCAACCTTGGCGTAGCCAGTCATAAACTGATCGGGCGAATTTGTGTACACATGAAGATCGGGCGAAGATAGGCCCGATTCTGAGAACTTTTTCGGCACATCGTAATGGTCGGCGCAGACTTTCAGTTCATCAAGCGACTTTTGCTTTGTTGGCCTTCGGCGAACATGTTCTTTCGGACCTTGAGGTTCGACCTCATCAACTGAGTTGGGCGGAAAGGCGAACGTCTCGTAGTCGGCGGTGGCATGTTCGGCCGGAACCTCGGGCACAATGTACAATACGTCTCGGCTATTCTGACGCGAACCCAAAATTCGAGGGTGCTTTTTGGGCGAAAATTTCTTCGCTGCCTGAAGCGCTTCGTGTGAATTTAGAATTTTAGCAAGTTCAGAAGCTGGTTCACTTAATTCAGTTGGCTCGCCTTTTGATTCCGTGTCATCAACAACTTGACACTTGTCAGCTACCGCAAGCGTCTCCTCCTCTACGGGAATGACTTTATCTTGGTCGGGATGACTTTCTGCCTTGCAGAGAACATGACGAAACAACTTCACCAGCTTCATTGTTGTTGACCGTTGGACCAATTTTCGTTAGAACAACAAAGAACTTGAAAAATGAACAAGATACTCGAGGAGGCGGAAAGAGTGTGACTCACGGTCTCCACAGACAGAAACGGTTATGAGAGAAGAGAGATGAAGTTGTCTCATCCGTAAAGACTTGTCTTGATACTTGAAGCTGCGGAATGCGTTGCGATAGAAATGAGAAACTGTTCTATACTGCTCAATAGAACGATGAGCCAAGACCTTGAAAGAACTGTACTTGCGTACTAGCTGCTGCTCGATGACAGTGTGAAAAGAAGCTGCTCAATTTTGGGAAGAGAGCGAGAGGGGAAGAGCGAGAGAGCGACACAGAGTGAGAGAGACTGTGAATGGGTCGCAGCTTTAGTCATACGGCATAAATTTAAGCAAATAGAAGATAAACTATGGTTTTCTCTCTCTCTCCCTCCCTCCTGCTCTCTTCGTCGAAGCAGTATCAAGTTTCCGCTACTGTAAACACTACGTCACAAACAACACACTGTTTAGCACTTTCCTTGTAAACATACTTACTGCAAATAGTCACCTCTTACTGATTAAGTTTCAGAATGTTGTTTGTTTAATTCGACTCAAGAATTTTAATTAAAGTACAATGAACATCGTAATCAAAAAACAAAGGGACCGTTTCATTATTTCGTAACGTGAAAGTTCTGTTTTTAATGTATTCAAGGAATCCTTTCACTAATCAAGGTCACTTTTTACATTTGTCCATTAACAGAGAAAAAATTGCGTGTTCTGTCTCTTCTAATCCCTTTATGGCATCGCATTAGAGGTTCTATAAATGGCCGTCGAACGGGTGTTCGTGAACCATTGACATTTGGCTGCCTTATCATGACAACGGAAATTGAATTGCCTCTCTGCGTGTTGTTTTAGACATTGGCCAGTATCCAATCAAGGTACTCGTTTACACGAGTGTAAACTCCAGGAAAACCTAATCAAGCAAAGTGAACAACACAAGGTCGGAGTTAATTTACATTTCCCAGAAAGAGTCAAGTCGAGAACCTGAATTGAGAAGAGGAGATAAAAAGAGGGGAAAACATACCTGGCTCGCCACACCTGAAGCCCCAAGAAACGATGCCCACTGCCATCCATCGGTTCTGTGGGCCGAGCAACATCATGGGCCCACCAGAGTCCCCTTGACACGTGTCCTTGCTGCCATCTTGGTAGCCGGCACAGTAATTGCGGACCGTGAAGATCTTGTCCGTGTACACGTTGACACACTGCGTATAATTCCACACTGGCAATTGCACTTCGCGCAGCTTATCACTGCCGGGTCCACCTGTGGTGTTCAGATTGAAACATTGGTCAAGGCCACTGGTTACGTTAATTGCCAAGGCAATATAATGAGACAAACTAACCGTAATTAACTGCACCCCATCCAACGACGGTGCCAAGGACACCGTAGTAGGATCTAGATTTCTGCGGCAAGCAAATTGGTCTAACTAAACTAGTGAACGACGCCTTCTTCTCGAGGACAAGTATGGCGATGTCATTCCTCTGGGTCAGCTGATCGTACTCGGGATGGATTAAGAAATTTTTCACTTGAAAGTCAATGGAGTCGGGGTCAGCGTTGTCCGAGAAGTCATAGGCACCCAAGCGCACGAACATGTCCCTTGGACTCTGATTACGAAGGCAATGTGCTGCCGTTAGGACGTGGTTCTCAGTAATCAGGACTCCGCCGCAATATCGATCGCCATTTTTTCTCAGCAAAGCAGCCTATCCGATGAGGTGAAGAAAAGAGAGACGCTAATTAGTGATTTATGGCCAGGCTCAGTCAAGCTTACCATCCAGTGCCACTTCTTGGGATCGGTGTCATGGCCGCCGATGATGCGAGTGTGCTGCGAGATGCCACACACATCGGGGTGAATGTCCGTGAACAGGGCATTCCCAGGCCGGTCTATCACTCGCTCACGAGAGGGCGCTGTGGTTGTCGTGGTGGCTCGCGTTCTCTCAGACCCTGGTGGCAAAAAGCTGTCCCTGTCATCGTAATCGGGTGACGAAGTAGTCGTTGAAGTTGTCGGGTTGAATGGCCGCCTCGAAGCTTGACCCCACTGAAAGCTGGGCTCTACCGGATCCGGTTGTCGCCCTGGCGGCCTGAAATCTTGTTCCGGCATGTCCCTCTCCTCGCCCCAGTCGAATATTGGCACCTCAACTAGAACCTCGGTGGGCCCCACTGGCTCAGACTGCCGAATAACGCTGAATCCTGGCCCAGTGGCCGCCGGGGCGCCACCGCCGAAGAAGCGGTCGATTTTGTTCTTGATCCTATCACGATGACCTTCAGATTCAATTTAAATTAGCAATCCAAGGGAAAAGATTCCATACATACTTCCGAGTCGCAGTCTCCGGGCTTGCCTGGATTCCGCTTTGTTCTTCTTATCATCTTCATCGTCATCATCATCATTCTTTTTTCGTCTAGTTGCATCGATCACAGCAGCACTGACTAGAACCACTATCAGTAATGTTCTGAATCTCATCTTTTCCAAGTCAAATCAACTGTAAGCTCGTAGTCGTTTGTTGCTAATACAATTCGTGGATGTGTCAACACATATGGCTGACGTACTAGTAAAACCCTGGACACCTTAGATACTGCCACTTGAGAAAGTATTGCATCCATAGACTGCAAGGTGAACAAGTTTTCCAGTGGACAATCAATCTAAATTCTCTTACCTGGGGCTGCATGACGTGCTGCTTAGACAAGTAGCAAAAAACAAGTATTCAAAACAAGTAACTTGCAAATTTGAGGCTAAAAGAGTGAAATAAGTGAACGGTCCCTCGCTCATGTGACCAAGCAAGCCACCCCGCCTTGGCGCGCCAATCTAACGGTACATGGACCACTCTTCTCGGCTAGCAGACACGAACTCCAGGGGTCAGAAACTCTAGCCATTTCCGGCGGCGCTACCCTAGAGTTTAATCAGCGTGCGGCCACTGGTTCCACTACAGTTCAAAATTACGGCAAACTTTTTCGGAAGCGGATTTTGCTGCAACTCACACGAGAAAAACCCAAGTCGTCAGCAACACGACCTGATTGACTTAAAAATTAGCATGTGTTCAAATAAATCGCCCGCCAATGCTGAGCAAACAATGAACTGAATTAGAATTACACCAACGCTTGTTTTCTGATTCAGTCGTGATATCAGTGTCTCATCAAAGCCAAGTTTATCATCGAGAGAACTGTTCACCCTCCTGTGATTAACCAAATGACAAGCTAAATCATGATACTAGTGTTATTGTTTCTGATCAGAACTGTATCAGGTCAAGTTTGCCCGACGATAGTGCCGCCACCTTACGGGTCCCTCATCAGGCCTTGTGGCACCAACTATCAGGATACCTGTTACATAACGTGTCCCCGAGGCTGGGACATACTTGGCACGTGTTTTCGAGTATGTCAAGCCAATGGCCGATGGTCGGGCACCGATGTGCGCTGCTTGAACCGGGCCATCATGTGCCCACCCATTCGCCCACTGTTGAACGGAGTGGTACTGACACCATGTTACAATGTGGCCGGTGGTACGTGTAGCTTCAGATGTTGCCCCGGCTTCACGTCCTTGGGGTCGACGACCATTGCCTGCCGTGACAATGGGCAGTGGGCGAGCTCACCTCCAACCTGCTCATCAACTTCCGTGGCTACCCTTCCGCCACCTGCTCGGGGATGTGGGGCAATCACGGCAGGACCAGCTGGTGGCCGAATACTGGGTCAGTGTCAGGGTGTGGTCAACGAGCAGTGTACTTTCGCTTGCGACAACGGCTACCAACTCATCGGATACAACCCAATTGTGTGTCAGTCCAATGGCCAGTGGTCAGCTCCGGTGCCCACTTGCATGCCCAACGGGGGTTGTCCCAACATAAATCCACCCGCTAATGGCTATTCCGAAGGCACATGCGCAAATGCAAAGACTGGTCAGACCTGCGTTTTCAATTGTTTCACGGGTTACCGGCTAGTGGGCGTGACCTCCGTGACCTGCCGAGGCACCGCTTGGGACGGCAGTGCACCACAGTGTCAAGCCATCACTTGCGCTAACCTAGTGGCTCCACCTAATGGCCGACTCACAGGTACTTGTAGTCCAGGTAGACTGGGTCAAAACTGCACCGTTACCTGCAACTTGGGCTTCAGGCCAAGTTCTCAAACGGTCATTCAGTGCACCAACAGCGGCTGGTCCACTGGGCTGCCCACTTGCAACCCGATACAGTGTCCCAACATCGGTTCCATTCAAAATGGCTTCTCAGAGGGTCCCTGTAACCCTGGTCAAGCGGAGAAAGTTTGCACCTTTTCGTGCAACCCAGGCTTCGCTTTGGCGGGAAATTCGACCCTTTTGTGCCAAAGTGATGGTAAATGGGCAAGGCCGCTGCCATTTTGTGTAGTGGTCACGTGCGTGGGCCGTCCACTGACGGGCACCGAACTGACAGTGGTGCCCAGCACGTGTACAAGTTCGGTTCCAGTGGGACAATCTTGCAGCTACTCTTGCGGCTCTTGTAGCCGAATAAGTGGCGCCGCCGTCTCTACATGTCGGCCCACCACGCAGTGGTCCTCCCCTCTGCCCACTTGTCAGCGGGTCACCTGTCCTGGTCAAACTGTTGACAACGCTTACGGGCAAGGAGCTTGTAATCCGGGAGTTTGTGGAACAGATTGCACTTACACGTGCACCCCTGGCTTCCGGCTCATTGGTCAGGCAAAGTTGTCCTGCACATCAGCTGGTCAGTTCAACAACCCCTTTCCAACTTGCCAAGCCATCACGTGTCAGGCCTTGACACCACCAGCCAATGGCAATTTTCCATCACAATGTTCCAACAATGCTGGGACAACCTGTGCCCTTGCGTGTGACCGATGCTACACTGGATCAGGGGTGTATACCTGTGGCCAAGATGGCGCATACCAGCCATCTACACCACTATCATGTAGACCAATCACGTGTCAGGGTCAAGTGGTTGCCAATTCGGTCAGCCAAGGGTCCTGCAATCCCGGACAATGTGGCTCTGATTGCACAATCACATGCAACCCAGGCTTCCAGCTGATTGGTCAAAATCGACTAACGTGCACTGAATCAGGCCAATTCAATTATCCTGCCCCGACTTGTCAAGCTGTCAGCTGTCCGCCATTACAATTACCTGCCAATGGCAGGTTTGCAAGTCAATGCAGCAACAGCGCCGGGACAACCTGTGCCGTTGTGTGTGACAATTGCTACGTGACTTCCGGTCCCACAGTCTACAGTTGTGGTCAAAATGGTCAATATTCTCCGACTACACCAGCGGCATGTCAAAGGGTCACGTGTCCCAGTCAAGCCGTGGCCAATGCTGTCACTCAAGGGGCATGTGACCCGGGCACCTGTGGTGCTGACTGCACCTTCACATGCAACCCTGGTTACCAGCTGATTGGCCAAAGTCGCTTGACCTGCACAGCGTCCAGACAGTTCAATTACCCGTTTCCGTACTGTCAGTCCATCAGCTGTCCCACCTTGACAGCTCCGGCCAATGGTCAGCTGAGTGGCGTTTGTGGTCCGGGTCAGGTTGGAGCCACTTGCAACGTGGCCTGCAATGCCGGTTACCGACTCTCGGGCTCTCAGACAGCCACCTGTGGGTCTAACGGACAATGGTCGAATCCACTGGCCACCTGTGTTGCCAACACATGTCCCACGGTGACAGCGCCACTCTACGGAGTTTGGATTAACCAGTGCACTACTCAACAATGTGACCCAAGTTGCCTTGGTCAGCCTGGCGCCATCTGTAACTTGATCTGTGGTCAAGGCTTTCGCCCAGCTGACCTGAGAAGTATCCGGTGCAGTGAAAACACATTACAATGGGAACCTGATCCCTCACAGGTCAGCTGTGTTGCTAATAATAGCTAGACGTGACCGCCACCAGGTGGCGCTCATTCAATCTTCCTGTCTTGGTGTTCAAAACACAGAATCTGATACCAGTTACTGGTAAATTGGATTAACTTTCTGTAATATAACGTCCCTCTGTTTGACCAAATCTGTAAAATTTTATCATCCGAAACAAATCAGGTTTCAAAGCGCGAAACTTTTCTGTGAGTCATAAATGAGTGTCAGTGCGCAGGTGCAAAGAACTAGCAACATGATACTTCATTAAGCGCCGGAAGTGAGACTAAATCTGAATTTCTCAGCATAAAAACGGAATGGTGGAATCAATTAAATTTGAATGAACCATGGGTTTGTTCGTTTCTAGAATTGTGCTGGTATGCGTACTGTGTATAGCAGCTTGGACACCATCTTGCTCGCTGGCAGCCAATCAGAGCGCTTGTCGCCTTCAAGCTCAACAGGAAGCTGCAAAGAATCTCATTGGTAACTTTGTGCCGCGATGCGATGGCGATGGTACATATGCGAAATGCAGTGTCATGGTAGCACCGGATATTGCTGGTGCGCTGATGCTGAAGGTAACCGAGTCAGCGAACCCGTTCGTGGACAGCCTGCGGGCTGTTAATTGGCTGTGGACTACAAAATCTAGTTGATACCCTCTGATTACGATCAAGTCAAATTTGATGCTCCACCTCATGGCATTTTGATTAAATCTTGGATGATATGGTTCGAAGTGAGTTAGGTTTGAACAAGTTGCCTGTTTATTGTCATTAACATACCGTGGAATGAATTCAATTAGTGATAAAACGAGGTAATCTTCAGTGGGTTTTATACGCGCTGAGCTCCTGGTCAGACATGAAGCGCCTCGAGAAGCCTATCTCACCAACCAAAGTGCTGCCATGTTTTCCTTTCAGGTGGCGGACAATATTACTTCCTGTGCCACTTTTCGAGACATAGCGACATCCGGGAGAGGAGCAGAGGTCATACTTTATCCGATTGGGTAACTTAGATATACGAACAACCAGACTTTTTGTGGTCTGACCACTAATTGTTTTTGCTGGAGTTGCTAGAGGTGGCGCCACAGTGGCAGTTGACTCATTCGGTCCGCTGGTCATCATGGGGCTTGGAACAGGGTTGGCTCTGGATACAAGTAGTTTGCCGCCAGAGGTCTCTCGAAACAGCTTGTCAACGTCCAGGTCCGGGTCATTGAGATCAAAGCCACTAGCTTCCGGCAATGGGAGCCTGTAGACTTCGCAACAGGCATTAATAGCCGCCGCCATCTTGCGACAGTGGGCTTGAAGAGTCTTAGAATTCTTACTAACTTGAGCCAGGCATACTTTCAACTCAAAATTCTCGGATTCCAGTTTCGAAACTTGGACTTTGAGCCGATGATATTCTCGAACACGGTCTACTATCTCCTTATCGCCACCAGTTATCCCTTCGAGCATGTTTTCAGATTGCATTTCAAGACTGTGCCAGTGTGGTGGTGGCACTTCACAGAGATAATGACAGTTCTACAGATGTAATGATTAGCGATGAGAAGTGAAGATTTCGAATCAAGTGACGACAGTGACTATATGGTCACACGAGGCGCGAGTTACACAGCGGAGTAATTTCTCAACGGAATTCAAGGGCCAGCTTCCAAATCAAAATGCCAGACGCTTTTACAGAACACATTTCAGCAGAATACATTTCGGTCACAGACAGCGCCATCTGGCGAGGTGGCTAGTTGCAAGATGGTCACAGCTGGAGTGCATCAGCTCATTTTGAGAATTGTTCTCTTCCCATGGACTGTTCAGTTTTCGAAAAAAAGATTTCATATGCTGTGTTACGCAGTTTTTCCGGGGAACCTTGTTCAGATCGATTTACATTTGATTTAGTTCACCAATCAAAATTGATTGCCAAAGACTGCAGCAGCAAGGAGAGACATCTCTCGCGTGAGCGCCTACGAGCCAAACAATGTCTGATTGTTCACTACTCCCTAGATGGCGTTAGTTGGTGTTTGTTTCCTTTCAAAACAATTTAGTGAAACTCAGAACAGAGAAGCCGAGCCACAGACACTCGATCGAACCAATCAGTGCTGCAAATTCCGACATCTTCAAATTCGGTTTGTAATTGACGAGCAGTTGTGGGCCAGCATTGAATGATAATGAAGTGAATGTGATATTGTAGTAATTCACGTCCTCGAGCAACCAGTGGTCATAGCTGACAATTTTGCAATCAATGTTAGAACACTTTCGACCACACTTTTCCATTTGATAGACTTCCCAATGAGAGTAAGATTTTCCTTCTCTATATGTTATATTATCACTTTTATAATACGGCAACTTGAAAGGGATCCTCCGCAAATACCTTAATGAGCTCATTAGGCGACAATGGTTAATGCAGCCTTCCTGAGTTTTGAACTGTTTTGAGTCGTAATCGTAGCATTTTGTCTTGTAAGGTGATGGTAAAAGGTTGACCTCTTGCCTAGAGAAGACATGGAACGTACCAAGATTTTGGTCGAAGGCCTTGAACCTGGTTCCCAAGTCTTCTACGAATTCCATTTCCGGTAATAAGTATGTATAAATGTTATCAGTGTTGTAACTTTTACTCTTCAGAGAAATTGCTAAGAAAACTGGTCGCTGATGGATATCAAATAGACTTCGATCGTACGAAATGTTCAGATTGGTGGCTATGTTCAAACTGAAGCACTGTAATGAGTCGTATCTGAACTTGACTGCCGCCGTGTCGAAGAATTGCTTGATTCCCATCGTATCGTTAAATCGCACCATGTGTGAATTAGTCAAGTAGGTGACCATGAGAAGCAAGTCCTCGGGTTGATAAGCGTTATCGAAGAACAGCTTTGAAGTTTTTAGATACCGACATTCATTTCTGTGTTCGCATTCAGTCCTAAATGGTCGAACGAAACAAAGGACAAATGCCGGCGGTATCAGCTTATCGGGAGGAATGAATGTGTAATCAGCTTGAACGTTGTATTCCAGGTAGACGCTGGTCATTGCTGAAACGTGATACAGACAGACCAGGACACAAACTTGAAGCCATATCACGTAGAAGATTAGATTGACTTTCTTATCTGGCTTCGCGGACTCTTTGATGGTTTGCAACTTGATCTCGTGATTATAGACTAGATCAAGAACAGAGCGGTGAGACATTTTAGAAACAATTGAATGCGATCGTGAGAGATTTTGTTCTGGTTGACTGAAGGGAAACATTCAATCTGTGAAGTGTCTCACAGGTCGCCATACTTTGATGAGTCACGTATAAGTTTTCTATTATAAGTGCAATATTTCGAAACCAGTAAATGATTCCATATAACACTAGAAGTTTCATCAGCGAAAATTGGATAAGTTCTATAAACCACCGCTCAGTGTCGCCCTTGTAGTTTATGACGAACGAAAGGTCAGAGCAATTTAGATAATGATAGCACTGAAAATCCGAGCCACAGGCACTCTATTGATCCAATCAAAGCTCCAAATTCGGCAATTGTCATATTTGGAACGTATCGGACAAACAACTGTGGTCCAGATTCGAAGGACAAGATGGCTCCCGTTATGTTCATATAGTTTACATTCTCAGTGGACACTGGCTTGTAGACAGTGATATGACAGTCATTCTGTGAACACCTTCGACCACAATCAGCCATCTCTTCGTAATCAGCTTTCGAAAAGGGTTTCTTGCGATAAGGAATGCTGTCACTCTTGAGATACGGAATCTTGAACGGAACTCCATCGAATTTAGACAGCGATTTAAACAATCGACATTGATTATAGCAACCTTCTTGAGTCTTGTAAATGGAACCGTAGTCGCGGCAGTTTGTTTTATAAGGAGCTGGCAGTAATACAATCTCTTCATAGCTGTAGGTGTGAAACGTGATGTAGTTGTGCTTGAAGGCGGCGAACATGCTACTAAGACTGGACACCATTTCCATTTCCGGTCCGAAGAAGGAGAACACGTTCTGCGCATCCTGGCTAGGTTCAAGCAAAAGCATCATATAATACGGACGCTCAAGAATTTCGAACAAAGTTCTGTCGTACGAAATGTTCAACCTGGCTCTTATGTTCAAAGTGAAACACAGCTGGCCATCATATCGAAATTTCGTGGCCACTGTGTCAAACCACTGTCCTATCGAACTTGCGCCGAAGATACGAGTCATGGTCGTGCCTTCTAGAACAGTTAGGTTGTCAAACAGATCGCTTGGTTCGAAACAGTTCTGAAAGAACAGTCTCGAGTTTTTAAGAGCTGGGCAATTAGCGTCAGAACATTGTGTTCTAAATGGCGCAATGAAGCAAATGGTCAGCGCTGGTGTTATCAGCTTATCGGGTGGCATGTAGGAATAGTCGGCCCGGATGTTGTACCTGAGATACAACTGTATCATAATTGCCAGGTGGTAGAAGCAAGCAAAGGTACACACTTGGAGCCACAGAATGTAAAGTACAAGGTTCACCTTCTTATCTGGCCTCCGAATCTCTCTGATACGAGCCAACTGTATCTCATGAAGGTAGATAGTATTCGAGAAGGCAGATAGGTGAGACATGGCCACAGCTGAGCTGTACTCTCATGTCCCAGTTGAACAAACAAATCTAATATACCATAGGGTAAAATTCAGTCACCAGAGAAAGTTTTTATTCAGCACGTACACGCGGCTCGTTAGAACGATGACTGGCATAACTAATTGTGTTCCCTGGAAACCAATTAGGCTGATTGGCAAAGCGAGACGCTGTTCAGCATGCGTCGAACGAAAAGGCATCCAGAACTATTGTCCCTTGGACAGAATGAGGGGCCGGAGTTCGCAGGAAACTCAACTGGAAGGGCGTCTCTTGTCGGCCAATCTTGACCGTCTCGTGGGCCCAAGTGTAGTTGCCGGTGGGCCATGACGCTGTCCAGAGGACGGTGGACTTCTTCCTCAGACCCTTGTGGTTTATGTATAAATAGTAGCTGGCCCGGTTGTCGAAGACAATGTATGAAAATGAGAAGGTACACGTTGGCTCTGCACTGGAGTAGGAGGCACTGGTCAGTATGATGGGCTTGGCGAATGTCCGTGACTTGCGCTTGACCTTTGCATAGTCGGCCAGAGCGAAGAACTTGCCACACGTGTGCCCCAGGCTGTCCGTATTTGGGGACACCTGGACACCGGGGGTCGTCTCGAAAGCACCCATGACAATCCAGTGCAGTCCCTCTTTCCGGAGAGGCGTTGTCCTCTTCCCAGCCGCAGTGAGTATTGACATCATTGGTGGCCGTGTCCATGGCCGAACACATTGTCGGACACCGGTACTCGTCGCTGCCGTCTTCACAGTCCCGCTGGTAGTTACACACCTGGTCACGGTGGATACACTTCCGGTCTTCACTGAGACATGGATACATGCCAAAGGCAGTGCAATAGTTGACCAGGGCGTCGCATGTCCTTGACTCCCAGGGCTGGTCCTCTTCCGGCCCTTCGTCCTCGAAGCCTAGTGTCACTGGGAACAGCAGTAAAAAGAGAATTACTAAATCCGAACCTAATCTAGTTAACATCATTTGATCGGCATAAAAACTGAATCTAACTGCAATCTCGGAAAAAACGTTGCTTCTTCACAATCAACTGAACTTCAAGTTACTCCTTCCATCACTAATGCCTTTCTGTCTGTCCTGGTATTTCTTCCTATTGTTCACCTTGTCAGGACAAAATTCCACCCTTGATTCAGCTGTGTGGCTTTAATTTGAAAAAATTTAATGCCTTTCAAATCCATAAAGCACTCCCTTCATCATTCAGAGATGGCTTGAAAAGGTTGCTTTCATGCCTTCTTCATCCCAATGACCTGGAGAGCGGTTCCTGAAAAATTCTTTAATGGCAATTGACAAGCAGAGCGTGATTTACCCTTCTTTGAGCCTGCCATTGAATTAACCACTTGATGTGATCTCATTAAGTTTGTTGCTTGGATTGGCGTTTGAATTTTTTAGAATTTAGTGCGCATGCGCTGTCGACTAGTTTACAAGCCAATCAGCTGATTGGCGTTTACGCGTTCCCGGCTCGCAGCCATTTGATTGTTCGGCTTGCATCCGTTTTTAGCATTGGGTTTTAATTGCCAAGAATTCCTTAAAGACAGTGGTTAGTTGACGTCGTTA